>CM046299.1:30191746-30656684 GCA_025267735.1 Mactra quadrangularis | reverse complement strand
AATGTCCGCTACTTACTGTCCCCCAGCTTGATTTAAGTACACCTTTTACGGAAGACTTTTGTTGCGCGATACTCGAAAGGATTTAACACGTTTTTCAATTCCGAAAAGACGCGCCTAAATACAAAAGGCAAACTATTTCGAATAGAAATCATAATTTTATAAGAAAGAAAAAAATAACATGCCTGCAAGTCTAGAAACTTAAAAATGTAAGGCTCAGAAGATATTTTTACACGTGAAAAGATTTACTCGGACACAAGAAAACATAATCTATTCTAACAAATTAAAAACTGGCGAGCTTTTCAAGTGTGTTGAAAGGATATGCGAAAATATGTTAATATAAAACGCTGATATTTCGTGTGTTGATAAAAATATTGTTTATATGGTTTTGAAATAAAATGTTTTATCTATATAACTTTTAGCGGAAATGGGCTGTACAATGATTGCATGAAAAAAAAACAATAAAATGTCGGCAGTAGAAATCGAAAGGATTTTGTCACGTGACTTTTGCCCATTGCTACCAAAAACTACCCATCACAATATCACGGCGTTGAGACGCCGTGAAATAATTTGCCGGAACTGCAAACATAAATTATAAAATGCCGAAGCTACGGTTATTTCAGTAAATATTAATAGTCTCCTGAAAACTTTGCTTTTTGTAGTTCCGGCATTTTCAAGTGACCACGAAGATATGATAAAATATATGTGAATTTCTTGAACTCGGTGTAAATGCTAACAAAAGATTAGACGTATTTGTCTGTGCAGTATAAGATCATTATTTATACAGAGTTTTCTCATGTCTTGTATCGTCTGGTTATAACCAGTTAAGTAAAGACATTCGTCGTAAATATATTAAACTTAATGCATGACATTTGTTTCAATTTTCAACATACTTTAAAGCAGTCTAATGTATTAAACAGAAGACTATTGTATAGTCGTTACAAATGAAATAATGTATGACATTGCATACCCAACTTTTAGACCCATCAAGATTTTCGCTTTATGATACAGCCATATTGCTCTGATTGTAGATACGTCTGTTTTGCGATGATATAATCTACAAGCCGTGACCCCATGTTGTGATCGATGAGATAAGATAACGATCATAGGTCACGATTTCAAGTCATATCAGGGGATTAATTAAATCCGTTGTAGACAAATGTTTTATATTGTCCATTGTTCAACAAGTGTAAATTAACAGATAAATGTTATACAACTTTTAAAGTGACATTTTGCATACAATACAGTCAGATAAAACAAGAATGATGATTGAAGTATTTTTTTTTTGATGGACGAATTATGTTAGAAATGAGAATTATGTACTCATCTACCATTTTAATTTATTAATTGCCCATCCGTTAATTTAGATATAATTTAGATATATATTTATTGTTACAAATGTATAAAAGTTTAAATGAATAATATTGAAACAATATTCAAACCTCATTGTTATCGTTAACCCGCCAATAACTATTCTTTTGTTTCGTCTGCCGCTTTATTTTACTTGGACTAAAATGCCCATGTATTAACTAAAATGCCCATGCATTAATTTGTATAACTGTTTTATTTATTTTAATATTTCACATTTTAATACAACCGTTCTACAATGATTTGTAAACTAGTAAATAAAAGTTTTCAATGTATTAACGTTTTAATTAATATAATTGTAGAGGTAAACAAAAAACAATTGATGTCTTTCATCCTTATGCCGTAAGAATAAAATAATATGTTTATGATACTGTTTTCAGTAATACGTATAGTCGAGTAAATCTTCCCGAACAATAATTCTTTGAATAAATAGATAAATTACATTAATGTATTTTCTAACCTGCCTAGAACCTTAACACTTTCATAATAATTATTTCAGAACCTTTATTACAACATCATTTGTCAGATACAACTACATGTATATATACAAATATTTATCAATAAAACAGAGACAGGAAGGTAATCCTGTCATAAAAGTGTACCCGCTGTGCCTTGCTATGCACAGTGTATTATACAATCACACCAGGGGTCCATAAATCCGATAGCGCACTCTATAAATTTAAGAAAAAAAATACTTTTAAAATGCAAAACTTTTGGGAAAAAGTGCAAATGGGACCAAAACTTCATTAAGATATTTTAAATTTAAAAAGTGCTCCGAAAACTAGAAACATACGGCATTTTCATGTCATTTGCACAAATTTGATCAAAGAACCGGAAAGGCTTTATTTTTCAACTTATATTAGCCTGGGTATTTATTTTCCTTCTTTGTTTATTGTAACGTGAGTAATCAAATAAAACCTTAAAAGGGACCAAAACTTTACAATTTTACAAAACATTAAAAACAATCAAATGAAAGAAGACAGTTTAAACTTGTTTGCATCATTTCACAAAATTGATATCTTTAAAAATAAAAGAGTTATGATCGTTCAAAGAATTTTCCCCTATACTTTTCTATTGAAAATCTAATATCGACTTGGGATTATGTATGGGCCTAAAAGTTGGACATGTGGTGTTTTCAAAATTCCAAGAAAGACTAAACCATTGTGACAGCTTCACACACTGTTGGTCATTATAATTTTATGAAATTAATGATATCAGCCGTTTAAATATTTTATAACCGGCGTTTAAAAATAGATCAAGGCGATCCCGACCCGATATTTTTTTTTTAAATTCCCAAAAGGCCGGAAATTAGTTTAAAAATATATTGTAGCCGTAAAATCCTTGCACATACACAAACATGCCAGAAACATGTAAACATTGTTTCGAATTGCAAAAATCAGAGCCATGTTTAAACAAAGTACTCGACGTATTTTTCTGTTCAACGATAAACATAATTTGGCTGTCATGTTATATGCAGGATAAGGGTTCTAAAAACGTTTGTATTTTGTGTTATTTCAGATAAGCTTATTTAAAGCCACTATAAGAAGATATTTATCAACAGTAGACTTGAAAACTGTTTAACAAACATGAAGTCATCAGAATATAACATGTATTAGAGACACAATAAACTGTTCAAACCATTCTGCTTTCTAAATATGAATTTGACAAAGTGCCCATATCTTTAAAAATTGGGGTACTTTTATAAGGGCACACTATATTTATGTATACCCTAATGTTCAATGTGTGTGATCCAAAATAGTTTTAGAACTTAATTATGTACTTTGGATTAGTTTTTTATAACA
This sequence comes from Mactra quadrangularis, assembly GCA_025267735.1. Taxonomy (NCBI): domain Eukaryota; kingdom Metazoa; phylum Mollusca; class Bivalvia; order Venerida; family Mactridae; genus Mactra; species Mactra quadrangularis. Next base: position 30,653,517 of record CM046299.1, on the reverse strand, counting down.
AGACTTCATCTTAAAACAGACTGTCATCAAAACTAAGTATTAACAACCAAATTATACGTTCAATTTCGATCTACTTTCACTTAGAAATGCAATAAATAACATAAATATCATGCAATAAATAACATAAGCATATATAAGCAATACTTGCATTTGATTAAAAAATAAATTGTTTGAAATTGATATGTCTATTTTCTTTCCAGTCTAAAAACAGTGTTACTTTTTGATAATGGGGCTTATACCATATGCATGTACATTGTAAATTTCATTGAACTAAATTTACGGCATGTTTTAATATTAAACAAAATGCCCAACTTACCTAGTCTGTAATCAAAGGTAACCAAGATTACCTTCCCTTTATTAGCAAAGTAATCTCCCTTGAATATTGGACTTGATGAACTCATATGTACAAAGTTACCTCCATGAATATATAACATGACAGGAAATGTTCCTACAGGACCAGTGGATGGTTCTGGTGTCCATACGTTTAAGAATAAACAACTCTCTGATGTCTAAAAATTACAAAAAGTATCTTAGTCTATGTTTCGTCAACTGTTTTTTCTTAGAAAGATAAAAATAAAATTACATAAGGCTGACAATAGTTAAATAAACGTTATCTGTGTACATGAGCAATGTGTATATGTCTAATATAGAGACGATTTCAGGAACGATCGAACTATTCTCGCTCATGCTACGGATACTTAATACTTGCATTGTTGGTTAAACCCAGAAATTATTTTAAAGTAAAGAAACCCTATTTAAAGCTAACTTTAGTCCATTGTGTTGGAATGCCCGTACCTTACAAGTAAGACATTGACTAAGGAAACAAATAACTTTAACATACTTATCACCGCTACTATTAGTTGGCGAACACATTGAGATTTTTGATTATACATTTGTCTCAAGAAGTTGGTGCCTCAAACTCCTCACAGTGCTTACGTCACGCTTTAATTGATTTAAAAAAGGGAAATAACCGCTGCGGGGAGTTTGTACGTACCTCAGTTGGACAAACAAATGATGGATTAGTTGCAAAACACCCATGTTGTGGACAGCCTGGTTTAAGTAGTGTTGCATTGTATGTTGATTGCCAGGGGGTTGGCTCTACTGGTTTTTGCCATCTAAAATGATAAAGAGTTATTAATTATCTAACGATTGAATATTATAACACAGTACAGATAATGCAGCATCAACTTACCATATGTCTATATCAAAGACCAGAAATTTAGCTTATCATCACATCTGACAGTAGAGTTACTTAAACAATGTCTTTTAATTTGCATTATAAGATAGACCCGAGCACTTGCCTTTTGTTTGATGGTGCACTAAGAGATCTAGCACACCAACATCCTTCAGGGGCACAGATAATTTATTTAAGTAAAAAAAACTTGCAATGGAACACAATTCTTTTGTGATTTATTTGGTCTGTGATTTATCAAAAACATTTATGAGGAGATAGATAGAAACATGGGTAAATTGCCATGTAAATTCGTTGAACGTCCATTAACGTAATGATAACATATAGCTCGTTATATTAACATTATTAATTATTGTACCTTTCAAATATATTCGTCTTGGCTTTGGGCAACTTCTGTGTATCTACATGATTCAAATGTATGGACTAAACATTTTACCCCCCCCCCTATTTTAATGTAACTGAACATGTCCACAAAAATGTTAACGCGTTATTTACAAAACTTACAAAACTTAATTACAGGTCGTTCGTTCACAAATTGTGAATATAAAACATAACCAGTCCCATTTAAACCAGTATTTTAGCTTGAAACATTATAACAATTTAATAGTTAAGTAAGTTTGACATTTATATATTTATTCACAGATTATAATATACAATTTGCAATGAATGGACTTATGCAGTACGTATACTTATGATAAATATTTTAAAAATGTCAAAGCGATATGTTTAAATCAGTAAATTGGCGAACACGCATCACCGTATTGGCCAATTTATTGGGCAAGTTCATTATTTAAGTACATTAATTCTTATGACCAAGTGTACAGTCTGTACACACCTGAATCAGTTCAGTATAAGAATGCCAATTGATTGGTTTGTTGGAAGTAGTCTTTAGTTGATTTAAAAGTAAAGGTATTATACTCGTTGTTGAATATAGATAAAATTAAATGTTACTTTTAGTGGAAAGTGTTGATTTGTACGTGTCAGACGCAACTCACACAAGTACATGCTTTGATGAAAATATAAAATGAAGTGTATACAGTGATGTCCTACCTCAAATTACCAACTGGAGGTTGTGCATACGGAATACCAAGAAAAGCTTGTCCAAACTCTGTTTTTATTCCTTGAACTTTTCCATACTTAGTGTCTACAATAAGATCTCCTTTAACTAAAGAGAAAATAAGTATTCCACATAAAATAAGTAATCTGTTAAAGTTTAACATGGTATAACTGTTAAATTTATGCATTTATATATGTTTAAACAAGCAGGGTACAAGCTCATATAATAAAATTTATGATAGATAAACACTTCTATAAATAGTTTATAGATGTGTTTAAATTTGAGATAATAAACTGAACGAAGTACGAGTGATTATGTTAGTTAATATTTGTGTTCTTAATTTAGCTCTACCAACCTTCGTATAATTTGAGTGGTTAAACCTAAACTCGTGGTAACTTCCTACATGTACTTATAGACTATCTTGGTTTCGAACCAATTTGCAGACGATGAGTCTTAATTTTAGAAAATATGGTGTTGCTTGTGGATGATAAGAGTCTAGTAGTGTTGAATCTTTGGAACGATGGTTATGTAAACCAATCACTAGACATGACTCTAATGTATAATCAAAGTATCGCGCAACAACCTATTTTCGGTCACAACCAATATTCGGTCGGCCCTGGAAAATTTTAGTTATGCCGGCTAAACTCGCCTTTTCCACTTTGTCACGCACATGTTTTGTTAACATACGTCATAGGTATGTCATTCAACCTTTTTTTTAAAAAGAAAATTGGGGATAAAATCGGTAAAAATACCGTATAAAACTTACCTACAACAAATTTTTCACTTGTTTTCACTATTCCCAAAATTTTACATCGTAAATATGTGTTTTAAATATTAAATCCAACCTTTTCACTCTGTTCGAAGCGTGTCGTCTGACAGGCAGCATCATTTCATATGGCTCCACTCGCTTTTCCATATTTCGAAAAGTATACTTCACGGAAAAGTTGAGAATTTGTGACATATGGCTCCTTACGAACTTTTCTTATTTTTTCAAATATTTAGAGTTGTAGTTTATATACATTATTTACCGAATGTTTCACTCTTTCATTTTTTTAAAAATCGTGTGCCTACTATTGGGTCATAAAGACCCCATTATCATGACAAAACGGATACTTTCACCATTTTTATAACAGTAAGGGTCATTAGAAGAGAAGACACATTCCTGTGCCCCAACTGTGTTTCCTCCACAAGTAAACTTTAAAAACTATCATAAAGATACACTGTAAATAGGTTATTCGTTAGTAACAGTTAAATATTGTGTTTAATATTTATAATAATGGTTTATGACATCTTGTCACGCTATAACGCGCAGTATACTTTATCAGCATCTGACCGAATATTGGTTGCGCAACTTCCGGTTTAGTAAAATTAGGTCAGTTACGTAGAAAAAAGGATATTTAAAACATGACATGAGGTAAGTTTGTTTTCTTTGCATATATTTTGCGCGAAATAGTTGTTGAACAGTATTTCAGCGTTTATAGACGCTGTTCGTCCCTTACGTATGCCTTTCACGACAATTAACCGTTAGCTGACCGAAAATTGGTTGTACCGGGATACTGAAAGTACTGTTGGAATGAATGTTTGAAGGATTTTATCATTTTTAGAGTTCAAATATAATATTTTGATATCCCTCATTAACCAGGTTTTCAACGAAAACCAGGTTATTGTAATGCCGAAGTCGGCGGGCGGGCGGCTGGGCGGGCGGACGTCAACTTTTGGTTTCCGCTCATTAACTTTAGTTTGCTTTGGCCTATTGACACCAAACTTGGTGTATAGGTAGCTTATATCAAGAGGCAGCTTGGGATTGCTACCCAGGTGTCTGTGATCAAGGTCAAGGTCACTTACACTAAAAATAGAATTTCAGTTTCCGCTCAATAACTTTAGTTTGCTTTGACCTATTGACACCAAACTTAGTGTATAGGTAGCTTATATCAAGACGCAGCTTTGGATTGCTACCCAGGTGTCTGTGATCAAGGTCAAGGTCACTGACACTAAAAATAAAAATTCAGTTTCCGCTCAATAACTTTAGTTTGCTTTGACCTATTGACACCAAACTCAGTGTATTGGTAGCTGATATCAAGAGACAGCTTGGGATTGCTACCTAATTGTCTGTGATCAAGGTCAAGGTCACTGTTGCTAAATTAGAAATTCAGTTTCCACGTAATTGTTCCATTTTGCATGTATTGATTTTGTTGCTTTCAAATGAATCATTTCTGACACATCCAAACTTGGTAGTTGAAAACCTGGTTTCGTCGCATTGCGGCGCTTCTTATCTCTTTATTATTCATAGTCAACTGTGTTTCATATTTCATTTTACATGCCCATTTTTCTACTGATCGAGAGGTCGTATGTTTGATTCCCGAGCGGGGCATACTCTCGTGGAGCTTAGTTATGAAATAATTTCTACGGCCATTCTCCCTCCTAACAGTGATTCTAAATCATGTAGAACAGTAGTCAGTCACTGATGAGTCCAGAGATTTAGTTTTTTCAGGAACAGTGAGTGGATGGACTGGTCTCCGTGGTATGACCTATACAATATGTGTTCCTATGGCGTTAAGGCCACAACAAATTGATCATAATTTATGTTCTATGAATTTTGTCTAAAAAAATTGGAGTGAGCCAGCGAGGAATAAATTTGTGATATTTTCATGAACATTTGTATAAAAAATGTAAAAATACATGTTAAATATGAACTTTTTACAGAAAACCACATTATAACGTGTAGTCCAGAAAATCATTATAAGTGTTTATACCAGTTGGTCATTTATTCAGCATATTGATGTGATACAATCATGTACATTTAAAGATAAAATATGTCAGAATTTTTCTTACTTGAACTTTATTATTTTGATAGTGGGGTACAGGGTATATAGTTTGCAGGTTGTTGTGAGAAAGATTACTTGCTGTTAACATGCGTAAATGCTTTTAATATGGTACATACATCATAAATGACAGTATTTTGTTCCATTTGAATTTACTATTCTTTATTATTATACTGCATAGCTAATATATTAAGTGAATTCATTCAATATTAACCTTCAATTAAATACTCCAATATTTCTGTATAATTTAGAATCAGCTCTACTTTTGTGCTTTATGAGTGCACACTGTATATGTGTTTGTCTCAGACCCAATGTTCAATCGACTTGCTTCCAAGATACCTAAAATATCAAGAAGAATATGTGTTCTTTCCTTTCTTTTATTAAAAATGAAGTTAACACATGTAAAGTCGTACAAAAAGTCACTTTACCGAGGAAAGACACAACTTGATTAAAAATGTCGAAAACATCAGATGACCAATGAAAATAATTGTTACAAATTTAATCACCTCAAGTAACCAAAATTCGACGGAAGTTTGTTTTGAAACCCTAAAGGTGCTAAAACCGTCTTTGTTTGATAAATATGTAGAAATCAACAATAACAACAAATTCCTAGAGTTTGCTATTTTAACAATATAGCGTGACACGCCAAGTAGATTAAATAATAAAGGATTTTAATGGGAGACTAACACATGTTTTGACTCTAATTTCTCATTTGTTGCTACAAGGAAAAGAGTTTCCTCTAAACCCAGACAATCTCCATTAGGTAATACAATTACTGATAAGGAAACAAAGAATGCGTTAGGTCGATTATAACCAAAATATTTCATCCGCTTGTACTTATTTGTTGTATAATATACAGTGAAACATATTTAATAAAATCACAATGAAAAACTCATTGAAAAACCTACCAATGAAAACTCATTGAAAAACAATCAGTGAAAAATATTTAATAAAATTACAATGAAAAACTCATTGAAAAATTACAATGAAAAACTCATTGAAAAACATAAGAAAATATTCGCTGAATATTTCCCGCATAAAATTTCCCCCTCCTTTATTTTACTTTATTCCTATAAAGTAGAGTTATTTACTTATATATATGTTTATCTTAAACAGACTACATTCATGTTATATAGCAATATACTCACAAACCAAACATCATATGTACATATCAAGATATTATAAAGTGGCGATGACTATATAATTATTAAACCACCAAATATATTGTTGTACAAAGTCACTTCAAACAAGTGTACTTGTAAGAGTAAATCACTTAAAATAATAAAAAAATAAAACATAAAGAAATATCCTGTTATGGGAACAAAAACAATTTCATTAAGAACAAATGTTATATACAGTACAAGACATTCAACGAATATACATATGTAGGTGTAATTCCCAACTTACAAAGCATTAGGCATGGTTTTCAATATTAATACAAAGGTATCAACAAATTGTTGTGTTTCATATAAAAGTGCACCGAATATGTGGTTTTCATGACACACCTCAATTGTCTTGACAACAAAGGATTTACTTCAATGCGAACTGGTACACATACAATTGTTTCGTTCAGTAAGTTTTCAATTTGAAATTTATCCCAAGTAAAAGTAATATGTGATTTCCACAGACCCTTGATTTGTATACTAGATATATATTGTGGAATGGTAACTTTCCAGTATTTTGGACACAATGAAAGGTTATAGACAGTCAACTGCACACATGATTTTCCATTGGTTATTTCAGTAATAATTTGATTAGAAACACTTCTCTTATTACATATTTTAAACAAGGTTATGGTGACAGCCACAAATGTTAATATACAAAAAGTCAAAATGTAATGATCTAAAGTAATGTCAATATTTTCCCAAAAATAATTGTTTGGTGCTTGAGTAGTAGTATCCTTTTTATATACAAAAGCAGGCAGCGTGGAAGCTTGAGCCTTAGAATTTTGCAACACCGATACAATAATAACTAATTTCCTCAACTTTATTGAGACAATTATCAATAAAACAAAACATAGAACAGCGACACCAGTAGTACAGTACAACAAAATATCATCCACACCAGGCCAATTGTCACTTAAAAGTATATCACCTGACAACAATGGATCAGTTAAAGACTGGAAGACCATAGCATCTGTTTTGGCTGACTGTGCCATTTTCTCAAGACTTAAATGATTTTTGCGATCATCAGCAATTATATTTTGCATAGTGTGATTATATATTCTAAACTGTGGTACATCAACAGACAGTGGATTTTGAAACAAAGAGTTACTTTCAATATCTTTTAAGTCACTACTGTTGAAAAAATGTTGCAATAAAGCTAAATTAACTGGGTGTAGATTGCTAGTAATATTCTCATGACAAGACGATAACCTTGCTGGGATATACATGTTATCAGTCGATACCGAACATTCACAAGGTACATTAACAACACAAAATTTACACCCATCTTCAACCCTACTTCCTGACTTACAGTCAAACTGTAATGACTCTATATGATATACTAAAACTGAAGTACTTGACAGAGGAACTAATTTCGGGGATATGTGGTCACTTAAAAACCTAAAGTTACATTTATCCTTAACTGCAACTTTGTCTCCTTTAAATAAAGCGGACACACAACTGTCATAAGACATTGGGAATAATGTCTTTTTATCATTACAAATAAACAATTTACTTAATTTACATCTGTTTAGATATTCCATGTCAATAGGAGTATAATATTGCAAATCACTAGTAACAGCCAAAACTTGAGGCAAATCTAACAATTGAGTAGCATGCTGTGCTGAGCTATTGACTGGTACTGGAAATGATAATACTTTGTAAATGTCTAAAGGTTGTTGAAAAGGTGAAATTGGAAACTTTACAGAGATATACAATTTTGCACCTTGGCGAGCAAAAACAAAGTCTACTATTTTGTATATTTCACTTAAATTATCAATAATCAAATAATGACTACTAAATTTATCATGTAGTAAATGCTGTATGCTAGATACAGTATTTTTCATAACATCAACAGGAATTATTCGCGGAGATAATTTTCCTTCAACTAAGTCATACACTCCAGCTAATAACTCATTGAATTTGTGTCCTAGGATTCTAGATTCATGAATATGTTTAGTCATCAATACATTCATGGTTGAAAATGACTGTTCAAGATCATTGAATGATTCATACAGTTGACTCTGAATGTGTTGAATTGCCATTTCATTTTCTTTCATTCCTTCAACAATATTATTAATTCTGTTATCCATGGTATGCATATAAGAAGCTAAGTTATTTTCATGTTGTTCAATGTTATTTGCCATGGTTCTAGTAAGTTTATTTAACTGATTGACATGCTTCGCTAGCATTTCAACATCATCAGAAGTTGCAGTTCCAAATATTGACTTAGATAATTTTCCTATAAAAGGTAGCAAAGATCTTCTTGATCTTGACTTGCTGATAACCAAGTTTCTCTCTGGAATCAGTTGATAAACCGTATCCATAGTAGTATTCAAGTGTATTTCACTTCTTTGCCTTATTTGATTTATTTCCATCAATACATCGTTCACCAGTTTACATGTTTCTGGGGTCTGGCTACAGCCTGATAAGTCTACCAGATTTATACCTCTGGGTAACTCCATAGCAAATGTGTGGATCCAAGTCTCACTAGCCAAATGCAAGCGGTTCATTGGTTCGAATACAACACCATAGTTCATTCTCTGTAATTCATTGTGGACTTTTCCAGATACCTTGTGGATACAAAGGACAAAGGCGACCATAAACAGCATCACTTGTCTCCATCCAACTAAAAATATAAGGATTGACTTTTATCCCTGTTGTGATGATACCGGCTAGCAACAATATCACACATATCAGGAGTGATTGTTAAAAAAAAAAAAGGATTTACACACTCACATACATACAAGCATTCATACACACAACTTACACACTAAACAGATCATTCACTGATATAGGGATAATTAAGGCTTATATTAAAATTACACATAACATTCTGAGATGAAAGGAGTGTCATACTGAATACAGATTGCCAAGTTTTATCCAAATGGACATAGTCCTTCATTCTACATAACTATAATACCTATCTAAATGAATCCCATTAACAAATATATAATTTTAAGGACCAGGTATAAATTTTAAGTATCTTGGATTTTACAACTTTTATAACAGAGATGACCTATGCTCATACTACCCTTAATAAATTTTACATGACACCTTAAGCTGTAGACCCCAATTTCAACATATTAATACTTTTTCATGTGATGCGACCTATATGTCCATAGATTCGCATTTGTTTAAGTACCGATAAGGTCTTCTTTTTCTCTTTTTTCCAGCCGCATTGTGGGTTAACTGAAATTGTCTTTTCAAAGCAGGCGACACATCATCTTCATCCTGCCATGATGGTCTAAATTTTCTGTCCGACCAGAGCAGCAGAAATTGTTTTCTACCATTTCTGTATCTTTGTCTTAATATTTTCTCTGCAGGGTACCATTTATCTGCATCAATCACTTCTGCATTTTGGTTATCCTGACTTTGGTGATGATGATTTGTAAAATTTTGAGTCTGAGACTTAGGGGTTAGGGAATTATGATTCTGAGAATTAGACGTTGGGGAACATGGAATAGTGACGTCATCAGCAGTATCATCATTATTGCGTATATCTGGCATTAATTGTTCAGGATGATGTTCTTCTGAGTTAGTCTCTTCCTCTGATTTGTCTGGATTGTCATCATTGTCTTCACAAACAGTAGTGAGATTATGCCTATAAATTTCTGGGTTGTAATATCTTTTCAAGTTACGACAAGTGTCAAACGAAGTTGAAACCTTGTTGGTAGCATGATGTGCAAGTTTGTAGGTATTGTTAGGACCTATTTCCACAATATGATAAGGACCATCCCATTTCTCTTCCAATTTTCCAGATAATCCAACAGTATGCTTATGAACTTTTCTCAACACTAACTCCATTAGCAAAAAGTCTGAATCTTTAGCTTTAATATCATGTTTTTCTTTAGTTTCACATTGGGTTAGTTCTGTGTTATTTTTGGCTGTGTCACGGATCAACTTCAAATTGTGGATTAGTTCCTGTACAATGACTTTATCCTGTGGTTTCAAGCAGTCTTTAGGTACTAAGTTAGTATCAAATGGAAGTCTCATTTCACCACCAAACAACATTTTATAAGGACTAAATGCTGAAGTCTCGGTGTTTGGCTGAGATCTCATTCCCATTAGAACAACTGGAAGTACACGATGCCAATTTTTCTGATCCTTATGTATGTACTTAGCAATGGTTTTTGAAATTGTTGCATTCTGTCTTTCCACACATCCATTTGCCTGTGGGTTGTATGCAGCTGTTTTGTGACGCGATACTTGGTATATTTCACATATAGCATTTACAAGTCTAGCTAAGAAGTTGCGTCCTCTGTCCGTTACTATAGTATTACTAGCTCCATACCTACAGAATATTTCATCATGAAGTATTTGGGCAATTTCGACAGCAGACTGAGTTTTGAGTGGAAAGGCTTCCACCCATCGCGTAAAGCTACATACACAGACCAAAATATATAAATGATTATCAGACGTTTTTGTTAAAGGGCCAAGTATGTCCATATGTAACCGTTCAAAAGCGCCTACAACAGGTAATGGGTTTAATGGACTAGTAGAAGCATTGGAGTCTCTATTAACCCTTTGACACTTTTCGCATGACCTAACATAATCAGCAATTTCTTGATACATATGTGGCCAGTAATATTTTGCTTGAATTGTTCCAAAAGTTCTCTTCACACCAAAGTGTCCATTATTATCATGGTATTGCTGTAAAACATTTAATCTTAACTTTTTGGGTAATGCTACTTGCATAATGAAACGATCATCCGTTGGTTTTTTCTTAGCTCTATTTTGAAACATATGAATGAGAATTCCATCCAGCAACTGAAAGTATTCTTTTTGAATTTCCAACTCTTTATTCATTTTCAAGTCATCAGGTATGGTACCATCTTCTAAGTATGCATAAATATGCTTAAAATCATGACATTCTTTCTGTAAGTCCATTAAACTGGATGATTTATCATCATTGAGTGAATCTCTAGTTTCAGTATGGTCATCATTACTTTCATTTAAATTACAGACAGAAGAGGTTGCAGAATTCCTGCTTTCGGCATATTCTATGGTTACTTCAAGCCACTCCCTCTCTTCCAGTTGTATAGTATCTTCTTGTGAGTTGGTCGTCATCACACACATATCAGATTTTTCCTCTTGTTGTTTATTTGGGCTTTTAGTCATTTGCTGCTGTCGTTTATCTTTGGCTGTGATGCAACATTCTTGTATATTAACAGCAGAATTAGAACTAGATTGTGACTGAATATCACACAATGCCATTCTATTTCCTGTTTTAACTGAGTTGCATTCTGCGTCTTCATTTATTGATGATGTTGTTTGATCTATGCATTTTGCCACTCCTTCACAGGTCATTAGGTCTGTTTCTTTGACGAATGATTGTTTCGCAGCTTCCTGGGTATACCTCGATAAGGCGTCCGCGTTGTTGTTTTCTCCCTTCCTATACACTACATCATACCTGTACCCTAAGAGAAGCATATGCCAACGTGCTATACGGCCATTGGTTGAAGTATTGGTCGAGTTAAGAATCTTCAAAGCCTTATGATCTGTTATAATTGTAAATTTCTTTCCAGTATCTAAATATGATTTAAATGTCTTAACCCCTTCTACAATAGCTAAGCATTCTAATTCAGTAGCTGAGTAGTTTTTCTCAGCGGCATGCAATGCTCTACCATTATATTCAATAACGCGTTCACGACCGTGATCATCTAACTGACCCAAAATATAGCCTAAACCGGATGTAGAAGCATCACATGTTAAAATAAAACTTTTGTCCATATCAGGAAATGCAAGTATAGGGACAGTAGTTAGAGAAATTTTTAAAGTATCTAGAGACTTTTGACAATCTTCCGACCAAATAAAAGGTTTATCTTTTTTTAACAACTCAAATAAAGGAGCACACATTTTGCTGTAACCCGAAATAAATTTTTTATAATAATTTGTAAGTCCTAACAAACTTTTAACACCCCTTTTGATCTTTAGGCGGAACTAAATTTTGCACCTTTTCAACCTTCTTAGGATCAGTAGCAATGCCGTCCTTGCTAATAACATGGCCTAAGTAATTGAGTTTATCTTGAGCAAACTTGCATTTATTGGGTGATAGCTTCAGACCTGCACTTCTAATGCGATCAAACAATTCAGTTAAATGACATAAATGGTCTTCAAATTTCTTTGAATAGATAATAACATCATCCACATAACAAAGTGCAAATTTCCAAGAACAACCCTTAAGAACTTTCATCATAAGTGACTGAAAGGTCGCTGGGGCGCCGGATAAACCGAATGGCATGGTTTGAAATTCATAAATGCCAGATTGAGTTATTATTGCAGCCTTAGATTTACTGGTCTCACTTAATGGAACTTGCCAGAAAGCTTTACCTAGGTCTAAACAGCTAAAAAATTGTGGACTAGCTTCACCAATAGCATCAAGCATATCAGACAATCTAGGTAGTGGATGAGCAATTGGTTTTGTAATCTTATTTAATTTCCTATAGTCCACTGCAAACCTATACTCGCCAGTTTGCTGAGTGTCTGATTTTTTAACTAACACTACCAGTCAGAATTACTTTCCTTAAGGACACCCTTATTCAACATATCTGTAATCATTTCATCTTGCTTCCTACGCATTTGCGGATTTTGCTTGTAGAAAGTAGTACGGACTGGTCTGGCGTCCCCAGTATCAATATCATGAGTTTGTAAATCGGTTTTACCTAAATCATATGGACCTTTGGAAAAAACGTCACAATTGTCATTCAGCACTTTCAACAATCTCTCTCTCTGGTCATTACTCAAATTAGTATTAGACAAATCAAAGTGTATGTTTTCATTAGTACTACTATTTAAGGTTGCCTCATTATTTGAATATGACTCATCACAATCCAAACTGTAAATACAGTTCACAGCAAAAGTTGAAACAATAGCTAAAATCTTATTTCCTTTTAAGTAAACATTCTTTTCAGTAGGATTAGCAATTCTCATAACAGATCTACCTTTCTCCACAGTGACTAAACTTTTGGCACCAACAAGATTACATTTAGCTAAACTGACAACCGGTTCAAGTAATACCTCAGTTCCAGAGTTTACTCTAGCTATTTTTACAGGAAGTGTGACTTCTGAGTATGCTTTAATGTGAGTAGGCTTAATTGATCTAGCAAACCCCTGATCAGTCTTCAAGCTACAAACTTTGAGATCATCAATTCTTAATAATTTGGCAGGCATATCAACAATGCAATGATATTTATCTAAGAAATCATGTCCTAATATCAAAGAATGATGAAGATCTTCAACAACCAAAAAATAATGTGAAAAATACAAAGAACCAAAATAAACATCCAGTTGTACAGCACCTGATACAGGGTGAACTGTACCGCCAACACCTTTAATTGAACTAAAGACATTACTGACAAAAGAAGGTTTGACTTCCGGAAAAGCTTTATCAAGAAATGATTTACTTATACAGGATACACTAGCACCAGTATCACATAATGCATTTGTTCTTCTTTCATTAATTGAAACAACAACTGTATTTTTAATCAAACCAACTGAAAAATTTGCATTAACCTCGCCTTGTTTCTTACATTTTGGTGTTCTGAGATTTTTTAATTTAGAAGAAATATTGTTTTCATATGAATTCTCATCAGTTTGACAGGAAACGTTCTTAGCACTTAAAGTTTTGGAATTTAATTTTGACTTAGAAGCCATTTCATTGTGCCCATCTACTGGTCTGACAGAATCTTTCCGGCAGACAGGCATGAGTCCCTAACTTGAATTTGGTTCATTACGCCTGCGACCAGTTCTACATTGAGACTTAAAATGATTTTTGAAACCACATTTATCGCAAGTTTTGCCTAATGCCCTGCAAGATTTAAGAGAAGTACACCTACCTCCACATCTCGAACAGGTCTCTTTTCTTTGCATCTGAGGTTGGTGTCTTGCTGGCTGGTTTCTTTGACTCCACGAAGATTGTTCCTGTTTCTGATTGGACACTACAGTAGTCAACTGTGCCACAGCATTAGTCAGTATACGAAATTGATCTTCCCACGGAGAAATCTGATTCACACTAGGTGGTGTGTTTCTTACATTTAGTAGCCTCCTTGCTAAGTTCCTTACTTCTGTCAGAGTTTTCGGTCCATGTGAAGAGATTGCAGAGCTAATGCTGGGGTGTAACCCATTCAAGGCTATCTGCACTTGTAATTCATCACTTATTTGTGTTTTGAAAGTCTCTGCTTCAAGTCTAGATAGAAACTGTTCAGTATTCTCATTTGTTTCTTGCTTCAAACTGAATATGTTTAAGCTGATTGGTTTGTCAGTCTTGTATTTAGCCAGTAATAATTCCTTCAGGCCTTGCAATGTATCTGGCACTGGCGTTAAACTTTCATAATATAGCCTTGCGACTCCATCAAGATGCCATGCTAACTGACCGAGCGCTTGAGTATTTTTGAAATTCATGCACGTACAGTACTCATCAAAACGACGAAGAAACTTCTCAATATCCTCACCATACTCTCCTTTGAAATGTTCAAGTTTGAGAGACGAACCACCCATATTCATGATTTGTTGTGCTTCCGAATTTGAAGTTACAGCCTCCACTTGATTGGCACAACTTGTGTTAGCTGTTGAGTTTTCAGTTCTTAATGACCTTGTTTGAACAATGTTGACAGCTGATGGTCTGGTTGTCAATACCATTCCCTTGCTTGTTATGTGAGAGGTTGAGAACGATTTTCTACCCTCCACCAGTTTTGTGCTTTATAAGTGCACACTGTATATGTGTTTGTCTCAGACCCAATGTTCAATCGACTTGCTTCCAAGATACCTAAAATATCAAGAAGAATATGTGTTCTTTCCATTCTTTTATTAAAAATGAAGTTAACACATGTAAAGTCGTACAAAAAGTGACTTTACCGAGGAAAGACACAACTTGATTAAAAATGTCGAAAACATCAGATGACCAATGAAAATAATTGTTACAAATTTAATCACCTCAAGTAACCAATCAGGTTCCTACCCAAAATTCGACGGAAGTTTGTTTTGAAACCCTAAAGGTGCTAAAACCGTCTTTGTTTGATAAATATGTAGAAATCAACAATAACAACAAATTCCTAGAGTTTGCTATTTTAACAATATAGCGTGACACGCCAAGTAGATTAAATAATAAAGAATTTTAATGGGAGACTAACACATGTTTTGACTCTAATTTCTCATTTGTTGCTACAAGGAAAAGAGTTTCCTCTAAACCCAGACAATCTCCATTAGGTAATACAATTTTCTTGATAAGGAAACAAAGAATGCGTTAGGTCGATTATAACCAAAATATTTCATCCGCTTGTACTTATTTGTTGTATAATATACAGTGAAACATATTTAATAAAATCACAATGAAAAACTCATTGAAAAACCTACCAATGAAAACTCATTGAAAAACAATCAGTGAAAAATATTTAATAAAATTACAATGAAAAACTCATTGAAAAATTACAATGAAAAACTCATTGAAAAACATAAGAAAATATTCGCTGAATATTTCCCGCATAAAACTACTAACATCATGATGGATCAAACCTGTTAAATTTGGTGTTTAAGTTAAGTCTTAATGTTATTGGGTAAATATGAGATGAACTCAACAACATACATCTGCTTAATATAATAAGTAATCCAGAATAAGTACCAGCTGAGCACCCCATGTAAAATATAAATGGATGAGTCCTGTTGACTTTTTGAGTATAAATAAAGTTATATTATTTGGATAATACTGGAATGAATCAACAACAAACAACTTCTCAGAGTACTTAAGTCAACATGTATGAGGATTTTAGAGTCAGCATCCCTATAAAATGAAAATGGATCAAACTGGTTAACTTTTAAGTGAATAAATACAGGCTTGTCAATTATGCAAACTATGCTATAGACTAAACAAGAAACAACTGCAACATGTAAATATACCTAAAATATGTGGAAGAAAACAATTAGAATCAGCACCCTTCTAAAATCAAAGTACTGAAAGTACTGTTGGAAGGAATTTTTGAAAGATTTAAGAGTTCAAAGCTTCTATTTCGATATCCATCATTATCTCTTTATCATTCATTGTCAACTATATTTCATATTTCATTTCACATGCACATTATTCTACTGATCGAGTGGTTGTAGGTTCGATTCCCGGGCAGGTCATATTTTCGTGGAGCTTTGGTATGAAATAATTTCTACGGTCATTCGCCCTTCCTACCACTGATTTTAAATAATGCAGGGCAGTAGTCAATCACTAACAGCTAAAATCCAAAGATTTAGCCTTTTCAGGAACAGTATTTGGACTGATCGCCGTGATACAACCTATTCAATGTGTTGATATGGCGTTAAGACCACAACAAATTGATCATATTTATGTTCTATGGATTTTGTCTAAAAAATGGAGCTAGCGAGCGAAAAAAAAATGTTTTCCACATTTCTGGCATTTTGAGAAGTGAGCAAAAGGCGGAGAATAAATATGTGATATTTTCATGATCATTTATGTACCAAATGTAAAAAAACCATGCTAAATATGGACTTTTCACAGAAAAGACATCATAATGTGTAATTCAGAAAAACATTAAAAGTTACTCTTTAGAGTTTTAAGTCATACTGGTCATATATTTATCATATTGATGTGATACAATTAATCATGCGCATTAAAGATAAAATATGTCAAAGTATTTCTTCCTTGGACTTTATTATTTTGATCTTGGGATATAGGGTATATAGCTCTGGTTATCTTGCAGGTTGTTGTGAAAAAAAACTTTTTGTGAGCATGCATAAATGCTTTTAATATGGTACATACATCATAAATGACTGTATTTTGTTTCGTTTGCATTTACTGTCCAATATCATTATGCTGCATAGCTAATACATTTAGTGAATTCATTCAATATTAACCTTCAATTAAATACTTCCAATATTTCTGTATAAATCAGATCTGCTTACATCATGATGGAAAATCTACAACGGTCATTCATTCAGCCATTCATTGACACCTGGCGATCGCTCTATGCTCTCACAGTAAACTCCAGCCGTGAATATCGTCTGCTAAGTAGTATATATTACATACAAGCATGTGGCAGATAATATTGCGCAATAATACAAAATAACTATTCTCCGTACACAGTATGAATAATGTTTGATTAATGTAAAGAAACATTAAATATCATAATTTCAAGTATTTGTTTGAATTATTTTTTCCAATTCATCTACCTTTGATAGTATTCATGTTTTTCTACTGCACTATTTTTTGGGCTCATTTACTCATTGTTAGGTGTTGTTCGTTCTTCTTCGAATTTTACAGAGCGCTGACATAGAAAGGAATTTTTTGAGAAAAAAATTCCTTCCAATAAAAATTGACTAAACCTTTTGGTATATAAATATAGTCTTGGGTTAGTTATTCAAAATGCAACTTTATTTCAAAATAAGTCTGTTTTGTATTTTGGGGCATTAACAATTATAATGTTAAATATTCTACCCTGTCTTATCTGCTTGTCACCAATAGTATTTTGATTTTTTTACGCATCAGGGGGAAACATTATGACGTCACGTATCCAAAGCTGTGTAGAGTTGATGGAGACATCAAGTTTACGTCAGTGTTCAACTGATGATCATGTGTTAATATAAAGTTTATGGTAAACGTGCATTGCATTTATATAATTGATGTATTAATTTTATAAGTGAATATTAACTAAAGCAAAAAACTTTTTTTTTCATTTTCTGAATTGTTAGTGCGATAAATCTGAAGAACATACAAATTCGTGTAGCCTAAAAAATATGTATAGGGTATGACCTATGACGGGTTTGGAACCCGCGATCTCCGTGTTCGTAGTCAGACATGCTAACCAGAACGCCACGGCAGCGGCTACAATACATTCTGCTAAATGTGTATAACTATACAAGTGTGTGGCAGATTGAAATGCGCAATAATACAATATAACTTTTCTCCGTACACAGAAAAATGTTTGATTAATGTGAAAAAACATTGAATATCAAAATATTAAGTATTTGTTTAAATCAGTATTTTTTCATATCATCTGCGATTGATAGTATACACATTTTCCTGTTGCACTATTTTCTGGGTCGCAACATAATTCAATTATGTGTTGTTCGTTCTTTTCAAATTTCGAAGAGCGCTGACATAGAAAGGAATTTTTGAAAAAAAAATCCTTCCAAAAATAGCATGTAGTATATAACAGTGAACTCAGTAGCATGTTCAATTACCGCGAACGTTACAAAACGTTCCGTAACGATACATTCAGAACTCCTTGTCCATTCGCTGCGAATAATCTCGGACATATTTAGACGCTATTTTGAAACTACCGGTGTTGAAGTAAACAAATAAATGATCGTTTAGGCATTGAGTGATGTTTCGTTTTTAGTCCGTAAAATTTAAAACATCACTCATTGCCTTAACGATCGCATATCTGTGTATTAGATTAGTTTATTCGCAGCGAACGGCCGAGGAGTTCCGAATGTATCGTCATGTAACGTTCTGTAACGTTTAGTGTAATTGAACATGCTACAGGGCCCGGTTTCACGAACGCTCTCATAACTTAAATAAATTTAAGATTATCTTAAATATTTTGGCCGTAACTATGAGTATGTTATAAAATATCTTTAGTGGATTTCACGAAGCCTTTCTAACATAAGTACAAATTTAGAGTTGATATAAGCGACCCAAACTTAAACCAACAAAATTACCTTAGAGTACTAAATGTCCAACGTGTTTTATTGATGGACTCTGTAGCGTAAACGGTTAGACTGTTGTGCTTGAAACATTGTTTTTGCCTGGCATAGGTTCGAACTGAAATGTTGACTTTTTATATGCCCGAAAGAATTTCGGGCATATTATATTATACCCCCTGGCGTCCATCTGTCCGTCCGTCCGTCCGTCTGTTAGCAATTTGGTTTCCGGTGCATAACTTAAGTTCCATTTGGCACACAATATTCAAACTTCAAACGATGATTGTCCATATCGGGTAGAAGACCCCTATTGATTTTGGGGTCACAAGGTCAAAGGTCAAGGTCACTATTACCTTAAAACTAAAAACAGTTTCCGGAGCACTTAACTAAAAAACAACACTTTCGGGCATATAATGCTCCGCCTAGCGGTGCTCTCGTTTTACTTTTGGTCCATTCTTTTTTATTTTTGTCAATTATTTTGTTTCCCTATTATGCACAATAATCTTACCTTCACGTCATTGCTGTACTTGTAGAGATAAGTATTTTTCGAAATTACAATAGTGTGCATCAGCGAAGATTGAATAATAAGTGATCATCACTACTTGAAGTAGGTAATTAGTGGAGGATATCAGGGTATAGTTATAAGATTCATACGAAATCTCATATCTTTTGAGTCATTATCTAAGTTTGGAGACGGGCGTTATTTAATTTGAATACAATTGCAATGCAAACTATGATGCCCGTTTTGGCTAACTTAAAAATAAAGTGGTAAGCAAATGTATTACTAGCATGTGATATAAGTATCCTTTGCTAAATACTTGGTTTAAAACTTATTGAATTGGTGGAAATATTCCAGGCAGGCACACAAAAGCATTACTTGAATAATTGTCAGTTATTGCCTGTTAGGTAGAGTGACATCTATTCCTTCATTAAACAGTTCGAAAATTGCTTATAATGGCTTTTGGCGAATGATGTCCACCTTGAAATATGCAATATATTTATTTTTATTTTTTATACTATTATGCTTGTAAAATTTTTCCTATTTTGTTTGTTACTCGTATGTTTTGTTGTTGCATTTTTGTGTATGCTCCTTTTTACAAGACAGCGAAGCTGTCGAGTATAGTAAGCGGGTTTCAGAAATGAGACGTGTTAATCGTCGTCCTTTTTTCCTGTCATCAATAAATCATACGCACCTGATAAATAGTTCCATGCAACTTCTATAACTCGGTACTCTATTTAGTTTATCTGTTCTCAAAACAATCATTATGCTTCCATTTAATGATTATCTAACGATTGTTATGAAAATTGAACAATGTAGGACAAAAAATGCGCGACCTATAATCAGTGCGAATGGAGCGCGGATGGATTCGTTTATTGGCTGTCTCAAGTAAAGTAGGCGTTCCGCGGTGAAACGATAGACTATAATTCCCTCTACTATTAGTATTAGACCAGTTCATTGTTATTGTTATGATGTCTATAATTAGTAACAAGGAGCTGATAAAGACTACAGGTAACCGTTCGCTGGTTGGCAAGAAATGATAGCGAGTAAATACAATGAAAACACAGTAATTTTAAAATTGCAATTACTAAGTCATTTTTCATCAAACAATTAATTATTTTATATCACTAGAAAGGTCTTGAAATTCGTATTTTGAATATTTAAAAAATATTTGTCAAAAAAGAATTGTATTTTATTGGCGAGTGTTTAAACCTAGTGCTTCAAACCGACAAGAAGATAGTTCAAACGACAGGTTTAAATCACCCCATATATTTTTTTGAATCAAATTTTTGGCAATTTTCTTATATTTGTAAAATATGAATTTCAAAAGCTTTCTATCAATATAAATATCATAAAAATCGGCCTATAAATAAAAAAGTTATCATGATTTAAAAATTCTGCTGCTATCAAATATATGTAAACATTGGTTTCTTTCTGCCAACCAGTAAATCAACCAAAATATAGGTAGGAGGTGCTTGTGACGTCATCCGATTTGATGCAATTAATATTTGAAATATTGTGAGTTTGAAACATTAAAAGATTATTTTTTCATTGTTTTTATTATCAATTATGCTGATTTAAATATGATTAAAAATTAGGACTGCAGCGAGGATTCGAGTAATCGGATATTCGCGATCCCGACCAGAAAATCGAGTACGAATATTCGTCACGTCCGATATCGTCGGATCGCGATCTATCTATTTTTTTTTGGATAAAATGAAAGAACATTTTCAGCTTAATTACAACTAAAAACGAGTCGCACATCCAATGTAAAGTTAAATTTATGTAGGGAACGAAAAATCTTGCGTCAAAATTCGATTGATACGCTATTAAAACAAAAATGTTATCACTGAAAATGCCCATAAAACGTCTGGTAATAGACATGTTTGGACTACATGGTTTTCCTTATAGTAAAAACTCTTGTAATTCTTCATTAACTCTTTTTATTACATGAATTCTGTATGCTTCTCCATTAACAAGTGATTCGTGGTTCGATTCTTAAATCGCTACACATGAATCGTGGTTCGGATCGGATCGCCACTTGCTCAACGATCCACAGCCCTATTAAAAATCATCATTTCATATGAACATAATATTATTGTAGATTATAATATTTTGTTACCAATTTGAGTGGTAAATATTATCATTTATATTACTGCAATTTTCTCTTAAATTATGTATTATTTATATACATGAATTTGAAAAACACATATACATTTGTGTATAATACCATATAATATTCATATTAAATGTAAGCATTCATATGACTACGCACACAAGGTGACGAATCGTCCAAACTTTGTTTAGACGATCCGTCCCCAATTTGAGACGGATCGTCCAAGGGAGGATCGTTCAAGGGGGAATGTGACAGACTCATTTGAGTTAAGCTATGGAATGCATAGGCGGGTCTAATGGGGGTCCGAATCCCCGTGAAAGCCATTTTCATGTAGCATGAAACTAATTTTCTGTATGCTTATTATATCTAATACTTATGTAGTTTTAATTACTAATATGTTACATTATACTGCAAACAGTGTATAATGTGGTTGTGGTTAGAAAGTTTGGACCACCTTGTTTGTAGTTGAGACTAGCAAATGATCAGTGCTCTACAATATTAAATCATTTCTCCAATTGACTCTACTGAGTTGCTGTTAAAGCTGCATACAAGTTCTGTTAGTCAATTCATTGTTGGTAGAAAAGTATAAATGGACCCAATTCTTTGAATACTGCGTACTAGACATACTCTGGCAAATGATTGCTGTTTTTGTTAAATTCAACAAATCATGTTGTTTTCTACCTCATTTTGTTGTGTTTTAATTTAATTAATGCACTCTTAGTTAACAATTGTTGATGGTTTCATTTATGAAAATGACCACTGTTTGTCAAAAGACTGTTAAGCTATAAAACTTGGAATACAAACAAAAAATCCTAAAGTATATCAATACAACTGTTGAATCACTTACCATGTATAGTGTTATGGCAAAATATGCTTACACTTCGACAAGCAGTCTTCATAAAAATCTTTCTGTTCAAATGTCCATGTACAATTATGCTAGGCCTTTTTACTTTTTAGCTCATAATAGTCCTACAACCTGATTTATACCTTAATTATAATGACCACATGTCTCTACATCAAAGGCCAATGAATTCCAATGAAGTTTCACAGCAAACAACGCTGTCTTGTTCAGTGCTTTTCAGCACTTTGATTGTATTTATTTATATTTCTATAAATTAACGTTATGTTCTAGTATAAGTGACTAGATAAGACTTGTTAGGCTGTATATGTTTGTCTGTTTGTTTTGTTCGTATATTTATGTTGTACTATGTAATGTACCATGTCACTATAACAAATAATATATATATTCGCGGATTGGCTGGACAGTGTGTTGCATGTCTTGCAAGAGTATGGTGGTTAAAAACGTTTACATTACTTATTTTTAAAATGGTTCGACTTTCATTACTTGCATCGAAAAAAATGAACTGTTTATATTACAAATTATTGTTAAAATCTACAAGCTGTGAATCTTAAATAAAGACATAACGAATGAATTTAGCATACTTGATATGTCATGCCTCGTCAACAAAAATGCTGAATAAAGGTGTAAATATTTTTAAAGCGAAAAAGGCAACGAAGCCCCATTTATTGTTGTTTACATGTATATATATGTTACAGGCAATCTGTAAATTTAGGCAATTTGTAAAATGCCTAAAAATTCAGGCATTTTGTAAATTGCCTAAATGAGTCAGGCATTTTATGAAATGCCTGAAAATTTCTAGGCATTTTACAAATTGACTAAAATTGCAAGGTCTTTTTTACAAAGAGCCTGAAAGTGACAGGAAAATATATTTGAATTAATATAATGTAAATCTTAATGCATTATAACTGTTGAACATAATTTTCATCCAAATAATAATGGCTAGTATTGGAAACGTTCACAATCAAGTCTTACATTCTAATTGGAGTGTACCAACATACCATATTGCAGCCAAAAACAATTGGCCAGTGGACAGCCTGATATTGACCATGTGCATGGTTAACTGCGTCATCCTTAATTTCTTTTAAAGGATTTGTAGATGGAATCGATAGGGGAATTAAATAAATTTTGTGTAACTTTCCACCAGCAACAACTACTTTTTGGGGCATTAGAGACAGCCTATATATAATGTGTTGTTCTCTTTTATGCAAAAAAAATTAATTTATCATCAACTGCAATTTCTTATGAAATTGTATTACTTCAAAGAAGGAGTAGTCTTTTTTTAGCATATGAAACTGTGTTCATCAGAACCAGTTTTACCTAGACCTAAGCTCTGATATCAGAACAGAAGCTTTCAGACCTACCTAAGACATTTTACAAATTGCCTAAATTTACAAATTGCCTGTAACATATATTTAGGGAATAGTGAAGGTATTGAATAAAGGCATGACTGCAATGTGTTATAATACGATAATAATAATAATAAAACACCGTTGGATTACGGTGCGATTTGGTGACGAATGCGTATTAAAATAAATGGAATTAAATAAATTAATTAATCAATTTCTGATGGAATGATTGTCATTATTAAAATCTTAACAGAATAACGATCGAAAATGATATTAAATTATCGATATATATTGATATTAATTTATTCGTTTTAATCTGCTAGTTTTATTATTATTTATATAATAATGCAGAAACTCAACTCCGCCAACACTAAGTCTTGAAGTAGTGCAGAACTGTCATACTACCATCTTATACGTGAGGGGACAAATAAATTCAACGATGAAATAAATCGGAGCAGATGAAAATCTGTAACTCTGATATATTATTTTCTATCTTCCGACATACTTCCTAAACCACACTAAGTGTTCCTTCGTCGGAATTCCCGTCGTCTAGGGACTCTAAGGCCAGTCAAACATAAAATTTAGCCAAACGTTTAACCATTTGTTTATATTTAAGTAATGTTTACATTTGGTTTAATCTACCTTTTCACTCGATTAGATTTTCACTCGATACTTAGACTATTTAAGAACGGATTAAACTGTAAAATGTTTGTGAAACGCACTTTAACTTAAAAATGCTAAAAATAGAAAATTTAAGGTTAATCTAGAAATTTAAGATAGGAATGAGTTCGTGAAAACGGGCCCAGTAGCCAATACATTATCATTGTTACTTTGCATCATTTGCAGATAATGTCTCCTCGGTTGTTCTTTCCTCACATGATCGTCTTATACACAATTAAGTATCTGTTATATTTGATAAATTTTATAAATAACAAGAACCATAGGCATACATTATAAGTATGGCAAGGGCAAGAATTGAGGAGACCATTTTTATAGATAATACAAAATTACAAAAATAAGGCATTGTCAGTTTTACAGTACTGAACAAAATCATCCTCACATAAGCTACTATGAATTCAAAAATGATCAAAACTTGAAAACTTCATTGTCAAAAATACGCGTAGTTAGAACGTGTATAACCTGTAAATATGATAAATAAATTTGCATTATCTCATATGACCATCCCATACAATATGTATTGGTGTTAAGCGTGTTTCCATTGGTTCTTATTGATTGTAATAACATACCAAAATCATCTTTGTTTTGTTTCTCTTTTTAAGAGTGACTAGTGTTAGAGTTTGTTACATAATATAACAAGTCCATAAACATTATACTAAGTTTATTCATTCTACCAACCATATAGGTTACACCACCCAACACCCAGCCAGGTATTCCCAATCACTGTTACACACAGCTGAGTGTCCAGGGACAACCTTCCTCCCTGGCTGGTAAAGCTATACCGTCCAACTATCAACCTTGATAGTTGTCATATTAACATGTCCCAACTTGACCATTGATATTTGATAAGGGTGCACTATGTGAATTTAGTTAGTGATATAATATTATTGTAGCGTCGTTAAATGTCGCAACGCCGCTAAACCTCGCAAAAAATCGACTTACGTTTCACGTCGCAACACGAACGCTAAACTTCGCACTAAGTAGAAGGTATGATATCGAGCCTAATCCACACACAAGTATTACATAGAAAAAATGACTTCAAAGCAACCTCTCTTAGACTCGAAGCAACCATCAACATATTCATATTAACCACCTTTTGGTCCATAGCAACCACTCTTTCAACCTATGACAATCGCCATAAGGTCCAAATAATCAAATATACCGTCCATAGCAACTAATTTGAGTTCCATAGCAACCATAAATTACACCTTTACCATCAACTTAAATGTCCAATTCAATAACTCTCGCGGCTATTAACTTTCTTAGTGTCTTTTTTTATCATTTTCAAATTAATTTTCAAACTTGGTCAATTTGGGTTTGATCTAGATAGACAGGCGCTATAAACACCTTGGTTCCGTAATATCAAGAGTCTTACGACCGATTTTAGTCGTAAATCCTTCTATATCATATTGTAAAATTATCGTAAGTTTTTTTTATAATATGCTGCCCTTATTTTTGCATTAGCAATGTTGCGACGTTAAGCGTCCAGTGCAGCGCCGCTTAACGTCACAACGCCGCTAATCGTCGCAATTGACGTTAACCGTTAAACCTTATCCAAACACATTCATCAATTTGTATTTTGTATAATATAGCTTTTAAACAATTATTGGAGTTTCAAATGATTCTATATCTATTGCTAAATTGATTAAATAAGTAAACTAATGATAAATCAAAGCGCTAAAGACACTGAATTTGTTCGGGTTTAAAAAGTAAAATGAGATTTCCGGCTCCAAAAACGTTTGTACACAAAGAACAGTTCAGGGATATTAGTTTGATAGGTAGGACAGCATTGTTCCGGTTCAAAACACTTCCAACAATCGACCTATAGATACAGCAGGTAAACCGGACAGGCGAACACACTTTTGATTTGTTTTCGCACAATCACAGCACTCCAAGGAGGTCATTCTTAGAACAATGCAATAATTGCCGTTTTAAAGTTATCATTTATGCACATTTATTCTACTGCATCTGTATGTTTAAATAAATGAAGTCCACTAATCAGACATCATCCAAAGTTATCAACTACGATCTTTAAATTCTTCTTATAGAACCATTCTATTACATAAAAAGATGTAACATCTCTTCTGACAACTGGTACAAACGACGGGTCGTGACTGACTAGTTCATACCATTCTACATGTATTACATAATACGACGTAAAGAGCTCAACTGAGACGCTTAACTCATAAGCTATAATACATGCGCTTCAGTATAAACCGATTAACAAGTGTATTTCAGGAATTATTGCGCCTGTTATAGCAGACGATCATTTTTAATTGCTCTATACTTATATACTGAGGGACTACTTCTGGATTCGGTAAATTTTCAATATGGGAAAGGGTCTAAAATACGGTAAAAATATTTGTTCAGGACTGACGTCCTGAACAAATAAAAATGAATTTGAGTACAAAGTTAAGTTTTTTTTCGCGAAACCGATGCCTAATGAAAGACCTCACATAGCTCTTGCTCCACATTTATACAGTTGAATTGACAGCTGATCTCCAGTCTAGATATTAAATATACGTTTGCTCATAGTTTACAAAGGTCTTTATGTTGACTTTCTCAATATAGCTTTTCCTATCAAATACAATACGTAGTGTCGAAATGTGTGTTAATGTATTTTGATGAATTGGTGATGTTGTAAAGTTGGATTTAAGCTAGGCAATATTACATAATGGAAGTCATTTATTGAGAAATAATAATTAAAATATTGTATTATTAAGGGCACAAGTTAACTTTAAAGGTAGATCTACTTTTATCAATTCGACAGAATAACTTCCCTTTGTAAATATCTAAGGTTTCCATAGCAAATTTTCTATGTGAATGATTAAAGGCCCATTTCATATTCTTGTAGTTTAAAACATACTGTATTATGTTGTATTTGTATTTATAATAGTAATTAAGAGTTTTGAATACTTTAACTTGCCTTCTTGAGTCATACAGACTCAAATGAGCTACTATTTACTTCTTACTTAATCTTATTGTTAAGTGGTCAGAGTTTTAGACCTAACCCTTTATTTTGGGGTATACTGTTGTTTAAAGTCACTATAACTGTTATAAATCACTTCATAATTGTTTTATTGACTTATTAACTTCATATCTATGTCAGAATATTTATATTTTAGGTTTATACTTATATTAAAACTTGTATTTTGTATCATTGTTCAATTACTAAGGATTAGAAATATCATTATTCCCATTGATGGAACAGCCACTAGTAATTAGGGTATTCTGTAAGAGTTATCTCCCTTTTATATAGAACAAAGAAGACTTTCTTTGTTTAGGGGTTTATAGCAGAGTTACTTTCCTTGAATAATTAATAGGTGTCAGCACCTGTCCTGTCTAAGCTTATAAATATGAGTGCAGAGCTGAAAAACCTTTAGTCTGAGATTAGCACTTGAATTGGAAGGAACTCAAAATCTCTCTCTAGCATTAATTAGTAATTAATTAATTATTTTTAATATTTATACTTAAGTATTTTTGGAGCATTTTTGTACTTTAAGTAATTGTTTAAGTAAGTTAAAGGTATAGTTTAATTTTATTTAGATTATTGTTTTAACTAGGTTTAATTGATTTAATTAAGAACCTTTGATCATTTCTTGCTAATTGGCAGCCATCTTGAATTCTATTTTTAGATCTATTGTTTACATTGGACTGTCATATTTTTGTAAGATCTCTCAGACTCATTTGATATTTAATATTTAGTTTAAGAACTATGTAGCTTTAATTAAATATTGAGTACCATCTTATTTTGTATATATTATGTATATATTTAGTACTTTAGTGTGTTATTTTGTTAGTTTTAGCTCATTTTTGTCATATCATGTGATTAGACTTAGTTTAAGTTATTTTGCCTCACATTTAGCCTTATTGCCATTAAGATCATTTTATTTAGGCTGTATTTGATGATGTTATTTGATATTATTTTGGTATTATTTGATAACTTTGGAAACTTGTTTAAATACTTAAACTTTGTCACATCTTTTAGTTACATATTAAACTTGAGTCTTAGTTTTACTAGATCTTTGTTCTTAATATTTTTATTATATTCTTTTACTTATTTCATAAGTTCATAGTTCTGTATAACTTAAATACAGTGGTGTCATCCTGACGAACGCATCATAAGAAAGATGCAGTGATTTTGATCACTTAATACAACTACTAGATTTCTTCTTAAGCAGACTATCCCAGGATTCGAACTGTTACGTCACATTATACATATATATAGAGCAAGCAGACTTCAGTTTCACTTCAGTGATTTAAATCTGGATTAAGTAGAAAAAACACACACAGAGCTGTACAAATATACAATTTTCCTTAGATCAACTACGACGTTTAGAGTTGATTGCGACGTTTAGCAGCGTTGCGACGTTTAGCGGCGCTGCATTCATCGCTAAACCTCGCAACACTGCTAATGCATGAATAAGGCCTCTATAGTACTTGTCAATCTAGAACCAATCCAAATTGACTAATCTTGAAATTTGATCTGAAGATGATAAACGAAAGACAATGAAATAAAGTTTTTGGCCGCAAATGTTATTGCATTTGACATTTAAATAAATGATAAAGGTGTAATAACGGTTGGAATGGAACTCCAATTGGTTGCTATGGACGGTATAGTTGATTCTTTGGACCTTATGGCGATTGACATAGGGTGTAAGAGTGGTTGCTTTGGACCAAAAGATGGTCGATAAGGATATTTTGATGGTTGCTACGAGTCTAAGAGTGGTTGCTCAGAGGTCATATTCGTTATATTTAACACTTGCGTGTTGATAAGGCTCGATACCATACCTTCCTACGTTTAGCGTTAGTGTTGCGACGTTTAACGTAAGTCGATTTTTTGCGACGTTTAGCGGCGTTGCGACGTTTACCGGCAGTGCGATTGCGACGTTTAGCGACGTTGCGACGTTTAACGGCACTACAATTATATCACAGTGTTTAAACCCAGTCTGGAGTTATAGACATTGAACTATACAAAATTAACCAGTAGGAACCAGATTAACATTAACTTGTCACACGATATTCATCTGTTTTACAGTTTAATTAAAGATAGCTAATATTTAAATCAGTGAATTTATTGATATGATATCACATGAATTATTATTATTATAACGTAGTATCACTTTTATCGTGATAACAGTACACTAAGTTTAGTCATGTGATATGTTGTATACGTTATAATAATAAAATTGGATACATACATGTGTTGTCAAGGACATAGACTTACTCGTTGCTTCTATTTTTGCGTTAATTTTGGAATCGCGGTATTTCCGTTTTTCAGTAAAAACACCCCACAGCGCCACCTAGGAAAACAAATTGACATATTTTTATTGCCGAATGTATATGGGACTGTTTTCTCTAAGATGCATTGTCTTTGCCAAAGTGTTTTACAAAGAAAATCAATTTATCAAACTGATTTCACATTGTTGAATTAAAAACACACACCCTTTATTCTTCAACGTGAATGATTCCTTTTCGTTATGATAGTTTTCAAAATGTTAAGTGCAAATGTGTAGAAAAGAATCTCCTTATCATTTTAGCGAATTATTTCAACCAATACTCTAACATTTTACAGTATGGCATAGGATTTTAGATACCGTGGAAATAGAATCAGTCTTCAGAAAAAGTAGAAGGTCAAATAGAGTTCGTCAACATATATAAAATTCGTTATTTTCGAATAAATAATGCAAAGCCAATATTCGCTGCAATAGATGCAAAAGAATAAACTGAATAAACTGATTTTGAAAAGATAAGCTTTTATTTTGTTACTAAGAATGTTTGTTTGGTAAGTACCGCGGAAATAGAAGCAAACAGGGTATATCATAAGTACAAATTTATTATATTATAAAAAGATCAGTCATTCACTGTTAATACACACAATCTCGTTAAAATCAGACGATTTTAGAACAATCGGCAATAATTCCGGTCTAGAAGACTGATCACTCCATTACGTATGATGTTTAGCCAATTGTTTCATTCGAAAGAAATCTAATATCTTACAATATAGATCTATATTGTCATATGGGTTTACATCTGAAATGGCAGTTATTGATTCTAAGATTCATGTGACACACATAAAACACGTGAAACTGGACAGGAATGTGTACTAGTCCTTCAAATTGAACCAAGTACATTAGAAATAGAATCATTCATTCAATTGTTTTGTTGAAAACAGCAAATAAAATCCTCTGAGGTTCAGACTTTTATATATATGTCAACACATGAATATAAATAGATCTGCTTACTGAATAACAAAACAATTGAAATTGAAATTACCAAATAAATAAAAAAGAAATGAATCTTAATATTTTGACAGAAAAAATAATTGGCAAAAGGGGCAGTTTAGCTAGTTGTTAAGTGTTGTGTTCCTAAGATAAATATAACAGTCCATAAAAATGTTACTATACTGAAAGGATAAAGAAACGCAGGGTAAAATTTAAACCAGAAATTTAGTATGATATCGAAGGGTTTAGAGATACTGACGATTAAATTGAATGGACCCATAGGATTTTGAAATTGATCTGAGTCATCAATATCTTGTGTGTCCGTCGTTTGCTGTGGTCACAGCCCTTATTCTTCTGGTCATAGAGTTCATGAGCGCGTTTACCCGTCTTATGGGGATGTTGTCCCACTCTTCAATCAGAGCCCTGGTCAACTGCTCTCGAGTAGCAGGGGGTGGCTGGCGCTTTCAAAGATGTCTATTTAACTGGTCCCAAAGATGCTCAATCTGGGACAAATCAGGGCTATATGGCGGCCAATATAGTGGTTGAATGTTGTTATTGGCCACAAAGACTTGGCAAATCCTTGCTACGTGGGGCCTAACATTATCCTACTGGAGGGTTAGATTATGCTGCTGTAAGAAGGGGATACTAGGGTGTAATATGATCTAATTTTACTCAATCCACAAAGTTTCACTTTTTTGGAGAACACGTTTTCAAAATATCGGAACAAATGTTACCCTGCGTTTCTTTATCCTTTCAGTATATTATCATCGATTGAAAAAAACAGTTTTCAAAATTTAGATAAAAAAGTAGTGACGAAGAGAACTAAACCTTTAAATTTGTTTTAAGAATTAAATACTTTGAAACTGTACCAAAATAGCACGGACTTGTGTTTCCCCAAAAAAGGATAAGTCCAAATTAACAGTACAAAACATGCCATGTTTACGAAATTGATTTATAACAAGTTATTATTTGTTCAGTTGTGTGTGACTGACTAGCTAATTAGAAACAAGTAAGATTCACTGTGACAACCATTGTATACTGTTCATGATTATTCATGTATTTTTGTCGTTAATTAATTCGTGCAGACTATTTTTGCAATAATAACTGTCATATCACGCCCAAAGTTCGTCATTAATTTCATTTGTTTTCATGCTCGGAACTGTCACGGATGTTCACGAGAAATGCCGAGTATGGGTACGGTATAAAAAGATTCGCTTGTCGTTATCGTCAGTTAGACAAGAACAAGAGTCAGTTTGTGCAACCCCGTCGAGAGCGGCAAGGCTTCATTATGTGGTGTAAATTATTTGTCTTTGGATGTATAGTAGGTGTTACAGGTATGTTATATACAGAATGG
The DNA here is from genome assembly GCA_025267735.1 of Mactra quadrangularis. Taxonomy (NCBI): domain Eukaryota; kingdom Metazoa; phylum Mollusca; class Bivalvia; order Venerida; family Mactridae; genus Mactra; species Mactra quadrangularis. The sequence continues at coordinate 30,621,559 of CM046299.1, read as the reverse complement.
CTTAGGCCACAACTACTTGATGATGTGATCTATGGATTGGCTCGCACCTTAATTTTGACGACTTTTACCAAAAATAATTTTATTTCCTCGCTCGCAAATAAAAATTTGTTCCAAACACTATATAAAGATTTTTTTAGTTTCTTCGCTCGCTCGCCCCATTATTTTCCAGAAAAATCCGTAGAACACATGATCAATTTGGTGTGGCCTCAACTTTAATATTCGCTGATCTTTTACTTCAGTTCTTACTGGTCCGTTATAAGCTGTATTATAATACTTCAAAAAAAATTGACGGCTCTTGATTGGCTGATCGGGTGTGCGAAAAAAATCCATATACACCGTGTGTGAGTTCATATATACCGTGTCCCTTCGGGTAGCCTCTCATAATGATGCAACATAAATTCTTGTCAAATGTCCGCCATTTTGTTCATCGATTCGAAAATGTTTTTCTTTGTAATCTTAACATTTGTAAGCAAATAAGACATATCGATGTCCAGTTCTTTATAAAATAACGTTGTACATGTACAGCAGAATTTCAACATAATAACAAATCTATTACTCACAATAATGTAAACCTAGGGTCCAAAATTTGACGCTTCACAACTCCAACATCCCAATGGATTGTGCTTTTGGTAAAAATGGATTTAATGTTAAAACAGTATGGATTTAATTCTTTAAAAACACTTTAATCAGCAACACAATGTGACCCACGAAAATACCCCTCGTAGATAAATGCTAGCTCTGCTTTAGTACCGGAAGGTATGTACATCGTTTATTTATATTGAAATTAGGTCATGTGTTAAAAATTATTCTATTATGTAGGTAAATCATTGGTTTATTTAAACTTTATTGCTTTTTATTAATTTTCTGAAAAATATTCGTTACGTCAGCGACATTGTCCTTATACCCACGAAAATATCCGACGCGGGGATAAATACTATCAACTTCATAACACGGTCGCCAGTATGACGTCATGAACAAACGTAGTCAAAAGCAATTGGGGTGCGCCACGGGGAAATTAAACTAAAATACTGCATTTGGTTTTTTGTAGGTTTTAGAGCTCCCGACCGATTTTAAAGGGATTTGAAGTATTATAAAATCGTAATAAAGATTTCTGACGGTGTATATGGGTCCTTATACCCCTCGAAGCTACATATAATCCCTCGGCTGACGCCTCGGGGTATATGTGCTCTCGGGGTATAAGGACCCATATACACCGTCAAAAATCTTTATAACTAATAATATGCACTTTGTATTTGATATCTATTATGGGGCGATCTTGAATACATTTCTAAAGGAATCCAATCTAGTATATTTTTCAGCAGGTCTGAACATCAAAAAGTTAATTTCGAAACCTGTTTTCAACGGTTTATGTGAAACATCGTTTAATAAAATTATTACAGTTTTAATTTGAGATTAACAGAGTCTCCATCTTCTCTCAATTTATCATATTGGAGCTCTCCCTAGAATCTAGTAAATAAACGTTTTACATCCTCATTGTAAAACAAGTTAATGAATCTGTAATACATGTAGGTTATTAGCTTTCAAACAATAATAATAATAATAATTATATTTTTGGCATAGTGTACACATAGCATAATTACAAAATCATATATCACAGCATGTAGTCATTTACTATGACAAGCACACCAACACCAGGGATAGCACTAAAAGGGCAAGCCCTTATTTCCATTGTGGTCCCTATGTGTTGGTGGCGTGACATAGAGAAGCAATGATAAAATCAAAATACAATCAAAGTCAATGTATTTCAAACTATTTACATCATCACAATGCATTATATAAAACATGAAACGTTAAGCCGTCTCCAAGTATAAGATTATGGGTCTTATTATGCAGCCGAGACAGACGCTTATTCATTTTTGAGTGTAATGCCCCTAACACATCGTTCATCTAATTGAGCTGCGCATAATCTTAAAGAAACCGTTCGCATTTCAAACATTTGTGTGATATTCAGAATGATAAGAAAGAACTTGCTGGTCCAGGTTAATACTAACTAAGATTTACAATTATTAAATAGTACAACAAAAATAATCTATTATGTTAAGGTCACTTTACAATGACTATGCCAAACAACCAGGCTACATTTGTACTTCTGAATGTCTTAAAATTCTCCTTTCGACTTTAGTTTTTCACCAGGGTCTGTCCGTTCCATAAGGATCTATAATGTATAGACCCTTGCTAGAATTTAACTTAAAATTTAATTATCAACGCACCTGGGTGCGTTGATATAAACAATTATCAAGATTTGAACATTTTGTAGTCGACACCGGTTGCCTTAAGCCAATCAAAACGATGCATATGAGGTCACATGATAAGAAAATGGCCGTGAAATAGTAAAAAAGGGTGTGTGAATGAGCTCGTCTCCGCCATGAACAAATTGTTGACTATAATCAAGCTGGCGCATAGTCAATAGCGGGTATCAGCAGATGTTTAGGAAGGCTACACATTAAAATGGTGTTCATGCACTAGCGTATTCACCTATTTATTGGGCTAGTCCATTGTTTAAAGTACAAAAACACGCATGACCTAGAATACGACCTGTACCATAATACATTATGTATTCAAGTACTTTGACAATAACGTCTATCAAACTGTCAGAAATGAAAATTTATTGTTACCATTTATATCATAATACTTCCTTATTAAGGGTTTATCATTTGTTGAAATTGAAAAAATCTATGAAGTGGGTGGGGTAACTAATTATATCAAAATATCCATAAATTCCAAATAATTTTGAAATATTTTGTAAGTGATGCATTAAGTGTATAGATGTGACAGTAAAAATATAACAAGAGCTGTCAGAGGAGACAGCATGCTCGACTTAGTAAGTATTTGTCACAGGAGATGTGGTTGATGATAAGGAACATACATATTTTAAATTTGAAAATATTGAAACGAACCGGCATTGTCATTTTGTTCAGCGACTTTTTCGAGAGCATTTTCTCTTTGTATGCAAGATCGCCTTTGAACAATTTCTTTGTTGAATAGTTTTGACAAATTATCTCCCTTTACTAAAATTGAATGTTTTGGTGAATTTTCTTCTTTCTCTGTCATGTATAGAATTGTGATACGTTTTGATTATCTAAGACTATGTAGTATTAAGCCTTTTTAACTATTTACTCAGAACTTTAAGGGAAATCTATACCTTTGTTTTTATCAATTTAAATCTACATATAGTGTTGGGAAAGGTCAGCTAGGGAAAATATATAAATTATCTCCCTTTTTAAAAATTAACTTGTTTTACCTTCCGGATTGTAAATGGACTGTTCTGTAAAATTGACTCGTCCAATAGTATATAAATGCGTGTAAACTTCATTTGGTAGCAGAAAGTTGGTGACTGCTCGTGGAGGTGGTTGGACTGAAAGATAGTCGCGGGTCTACTGTTTATTTGCCGACGCTTTTCGATCAAGGTGTGTTCTATCCACTGTACTGACAACAGAGCATCATTGCGATTAGTATGTTGTTTAAGTGGAAGCACCTTCCTGCTCGTTGACGTTGGTGGCAGAACTGGATTTTCTGGTAAATCGCCGACGCTTGGCAGGCGGGGTATGAGCTATCTGCTGTACTGACGTTCCAGCATCATTGCAATTAGTAGGTTGTCTCTAAGGTAGAAGCGCTTTCTTGCACGTTAACGTTGGCGGCAGAACCGGCGGGGTAAAGCGTGATTATCCTGGGCTATCCCTTGTATCGTACCCGAGGTTATTTTAGTTGACAGATTGATTTTGCTCCAACGTTTGAGGTTTTGTTTCTGCTCCGGGTCGTCCTTGTGGTATAGGAGTGTTTGGACTGTTGGTTCCAAGCAGTAGTCTATGACCCGAGATAGTGTATCGGGATTGGTTTCTGCTTTGCTTTAGCTCCGAGTTGTGCCTGGAACATTGACTTGTCCGGACTCGGGGTCTGTTGGTTTCAAGCAAAGGTATAATCCGAGGTTGTGTTTCGGAGTATTGGTTTCAGTTTTTGCTTTAGGCCCGAGTTGTTTCTGGAACATTGACTTGTCCGGGCTCGGGGTCTGTTGGTTTCAACATACGTTTTATAACCCGAGGTTGTGTTTCGGGATATTAGCTTTGGTTTTTGCTTTAGTCCCGAGTTGTTCCTGGTACATAGACTTGTCCGGGCTCGGGGCCTGTCGGTTTCAACGAACGTTTTATAACCTGAGGTTGTGCTCGGAGTTTTAGTTTTAGTTTTGGTTTTGCTTTAGTTCCGAGTTGTGCCTGAGACATGACTTGTCCGGACTCGGGATCTGTTGGTTTCAACTTACGTTTAAAACCCTAGGTTGTCTTCGAACTTAGGTATTGTTTAAGCTCCGAGTTGTTCCTGAGACATTGACTTGTCCGGACTCGGGGTCTGTTGGTTTTAACATACGTTTTATAATCCGAGGTTGTGTTTCGGGATATTACTATTGATTTTGGTTTTTGCTTTAGCTCCGAGTTGTTTGTGAGACATTGACTTGTCCGGACTCGGGGTCTGTTGGTTTCAACATACGTTTTATAATCCGAGGTTGTGTTTCGGGATATTAGTATTGGCTTTGGCTTTTGCTTTAGCTCCGAGTTGTGGCTGAAACATTGATTTGTCCAGGCTCGGAGTCTTTCGGTTTCAAGCAAAGGTTTACAACCCGAGATCGCGTTTTTAGGATATTAGTTTTAGTTTCTACGTTTGCTTTTGTTTCGGGTTCTGTCTGAGACATCGACTAGTCGGAGTTCGGGTCTGTTGGTTACAACTAAAGGTTTATAACCCGAGGTCGTGTCTCCGAGCTTTTAGTTTTTGTTAACGCGTTTGTCTCTGCTCCAGACTGTGTCTTGAACATTAAGTTTGTACATATTGTTTTATACTGTAGTTTTATTCTATCGTGTCTATAACTTTTGTTGTTTCTATTGGTTTTCATTCTGAGGTATTGCCTCAGGAGTGTGTTTTTGTTTTATGCTTTGTGCCTGTACATATTACTATACGCTTTTATTTTAGTTGTTTTCTAATCATATAAGCAAATAGCTTGAGGAAAATCCAACTATATATATTCCACATTGTTGTTAAGCCCAGAGCACGAGTCAGTGTCCGGGGATTGTCCCGTCTCCGTCCCAACAGCAAGCTCGGACACCTAGTCAGTCGGTGTTAAGACGAGCACCGACTTAAAACACGTAAACGAGCGCCGGCTTGACTGTCGCGCGCCCAGCGGACACGTTACAATATAACCTTAACAAATTTAAAGTAAATAACAAAATAAAAAAAAATAAAGAAAACTTTAAGTTCATGGAGGACAATTTATAAAAATGTATTTGGAGTTATGATTCTTGTCACATGAGATGTGGTTGATAATAAGTAACATATATTTAAAGTTTGAAGTCAATACCTAAAGAAATAAAACAGTTGCAGTAAAAACAAATATTTTTAAAGAAAACTATAAGTTCAAGGGGGATAAGTCTGAAAAAATGTATAAGGAGTTATATACCTTGTCACATGAGATATGGTTGATAATAAGGAACATATATTTAAACTTTGAAGTCAAAACCTAAAGAAATAAAACAGTTGCAGTAAAAACAAATATTTTTTAAAATAAATTTCTAAGTTCAAGGGGAGAAAATATTGAAAAAAATGTATTTGGAGTTATGAACCTTGTCACATGAGATGTGGTTGATAATAGGTAACATACATTGAAAGTTTGAAGTCAATATCTTAAGAAATAACAAAGATATAGAAGAAAGTATTTTACTGCACAAAAACTTTAATCTGTGCACAAAAACTTTAATCAGTTCAAGGGGAGATAATTCTGTTAAAAACATGTGTTTGGAGTTATGGACCTTGTCACATGAGATGTGGTTGATAGTATGGAACATACATTGAAAGTTCGAAGTTAATATCTTAAGAAATAACAAAGATATAGAAGAAAGTATTTTACTGCACAAAAACTTCAATCTGTGCACAAAAACTGAAATCAGAAATGTGGACGCGGACGCCAGGGCAAGTAGGAGAGCTCTTCATTACTACGTAAAGTCGAGCTAAAAATCTCAACAAATAAGACATTTAGAAAGAAATGAAAACATTTATCCTAACCTTGAAATGGCCTTACGAACGTCAGTCCAAACACATAATTAAAGTTCTTTTTTCATAATTCCAAATGATGTTATAGAATGTCCATATAACATTTTACAATGTCTTAGAGTGAATCACACAAAAAGTATTTCCAAAATGTAAATTTGATAATTCATCACAACACATGATTACACGATTTTATTTACAATTTTACCACAGGAGCTTGATGAATTTTTCCTTCTTATCACACACATAGAACATACAATATGAGGGGAAAATTGCACTGGTTACATGTGTGTAAACTGTAATTTAAAACGTGTAATGTTTGTGTTTAGATGAATTATCAAATTTACATTTTGAAATACTTTTTGAGTAATTCACTTTAAGACATTGTAATATGTTACATGGACAACCTATATCAACATTTGGATTTATGAAAAAAGAACTTTAATTATGTGTTTGGACTGACGTTCGGAAGGCTATTTCAAGGTTAGGTTAAATGTTTTCATTTCTTTCTATAAACATAGGCATAACTGCATTTTTGTTAAATAGTTCTCTCTTTTCAACACAGACTTTTGTAATTCTGCCATCAAGATGCACATGTATGTTATATTGAACTGATTCAACATCAAAAATAGTTATTGCCATTTCACAGACAATAATAATAATAATAATAATAATAATAATAATAATAATAATAATAAATAATAATAATAATTATTATTATTATTTCACAGACAATCATAGTTATATACCAATCATTATACCAAAGCTTGAGCCAGGTCACATTTTAATTCATATTTGTAAGGTATTAAACTGGAACTATTGAAGAAAATAAGTTTCAAAGATTCTGAATTTACAAACTCAAATGTATTCATGATAACTATTTATCCGATAAAAAACTCTCAAGGCAGAATAAAGATGATTCATAGTAAATGAAATATGTTATTGATTTGGATCAACTGCAGATAAACTATTGATCTTTTCTAACTCCACATTTTTGAATACCCACAGACTTAATTTTTTAACAAACATTAAAACTTTTATGAACGCGTAATTTGAAGAAAGCTCAGACCTTTAATATTCGATTTTCCCTCTCAAGCTTTATAAACACTGTCTGTATTCATTTTTCGGAGAATATCTTCTATTGCAAAAATGAAGCCAATGTTGTTGACCCAGTCAATAATGAATATTATCTGTTTTTAATAGCTGCATTGTTTGAAAAAAGATACAAATATTTGTATCTCATTTTAAACAGCTGTCAATCGCGCACTTATTTCTTATAAATTTACAAAATTTTGTCATGGATTAAGAAAAAAATCTCGTTAAATAGCTTGCCCAAGACAAGCATGTTATAAATTATTGAATTATCTGCATAAGAACTTAACATGAATTCATCATAGAGAGCATATACACTACACTATTTACGTGAAGCAAATGAATTTCCGTTAGTTTTCCGTTGTTGGGGTGAAAACAGGAAAGCAGTTCTTTTCAGAAAAATGGCTTTTCATGAACTAGTAGTCACAGCAGGAGCACTAACACACGTTCAGTCGGTATATATTGAATTGCAGATTAACATATATGTGCGGAATTATAATTTAAATACCGATATAAAACTACAACTTTGAAAATACGGTATAAGGGTTCATTGTTACTGCAAATTACCTTTATAGTACACCGGCTGTTTAGTCTTCGACACTTAATTCGTTGTAAGCAATAAACCACACACTAACAGCTAAGTTCTGTTATCTTGTCAACAACACGCAATTCATGCATATCCAATATAAGCGTGAGCACAATGGTCAGTCTACTGCCCTGCGTTCAGTAAGCATTTAACGTTAGCCAATCACCGTTACCGTTATGAACGGTTAATTGAACGATCCGTTGAAGTGCGAACGTTAAAAGATGGCGAACAAGAGAGTCGTTACTTCTATTTTATTAGAAGAATTCGGAGAGGAATTCTTTTCTTGTTTACGTGGTTTTTTTTGTTAATGTATTGATCTAAATCAACGGGAGTAACACCGTCGAGTTCGTTGAATAGACCTTATCCGAATTCAAATTTATGGTTTTTTCCGTCCGTGCACAGGCGGTACAAACATAGTTTTCTGCACATTATTGATAAACAGCACGAACAATGGATTAAATCCTATTGTTGTTTTTACATGCGTTTTCATTGTAACAGTGAAAGTTTGTTTGTACCGGAGGGGAATACCCAAATGTTTGAATTCCGGATATAGTCTATTCGCAATGGCAGTTACTAATTTGCAAAATGTACTGGAACTATTTTTTTTTCAGGTTGTTTCATACTCGCGTACTATATACTAAAACCGTTAGCTGTTGGTCTTAAACGTTTTCCGCTAACAGGCCGTTCAATAATGGCTGTTAGCGAACGTTACGGAACGTTACGAAACGTTCGCGGTAACTGGACGCCCTACTGGTCTACAGGTTTACCATGTATACACGTGATATGAGATTATTCAATACTAGTATACAATGGTTGGTCACGTGACTACAGATCCTCATGTACAATTGTTTCATGTACAAGTTTTAATGAATGAATTCTTAATTGCTCAATGGTGCCTGAGGATGTAAAGTTCTGTACATGTCGGCGCACTGAGACAGTTCTATTTCTTTTAAAGTATTGATAGTAAAAGGTTAGATTTATAGAGTATATAGAGCGGCGATAATAACAATGATCAAGATTTGAGCATTTTTGCGTCGACACTAGTTGCCTTAAGCCAGTCAAAACGGTGCATTTGAGGTCACATGATGAAAAAATGGACGTCGAACAGTCAAAATAGGGGTGCGTGTATGGACTCGTCGACGCCATGTTTTGTCGGGTTACCTGTTTGTATTACCAGAAAATACCATTATCAATAAATAAACCAGTGCCGGTTTATAGAAAGTTGCAATATAAGACCAAGAAAAATGTTTTATTTTTTAAACTCTCATTTGTTGAAAAAATGCATACTTATCTTCCCTATTTATGGTGGACACACGGGTTCTCGCACCTCTAAGGACTCAATGAACCATTTCTAATTAATGCAAAAATACTTTCAGAAAAATACATTAAAAACGAACCTTTTAATCTATATTCCATTTTTTTATCATATACTTGCTATTTTATATTTAAAACAAACCCAAATCTTTCCAGAAAAAAACACGACCATTTTCTGAAAACTGTCATGGCGGCTAAAAATAGATGACCTAATTTCGAACTTCTACCGTATTTGGCTCTTTATGAGGTCATAATTAGCTGCCACATGACTGTCACGTGACTTTATGAGCAAGGGCTACCTGCCATGTGCTTTTTTTATTATAACATACTTTTAAACACTATTTGATGGATTGTACTGACATAGCAGAAAAAGGTAATAAGGATTTACTGAAAAATATTCACAATCACAAAATATTCATTCTAAAAACCTGTTTCTTGCGCCTTATTCTCGTTTGACAGTTGTAGTTGCGTCGTTTGTTTACTTAACATTGTGCACACGAATTGATGACGTCATACGCAATAATATAGCAAAGTAGACAACTTTTTTATGAAAGGTCCGAGATCAGGAGAGGTCCGAGATCAGGTGTTTGTACGATAAGAGCGAGTCTATTAACATTCTATATATAGAAGGTAAGGATATAAGTCAGTACGACCGTATATGTAAAAATCGAGTCTATTCATACATATTGATGAACGTTCGATCAGCTGCCGGAATTAGGACAAAACCTGTTCCCGAATATTTCGGTTTGCTAATAAATTAAATATAGTTCCTTTGTGACCAAATAGACAGGAATAATTCTAAAGTCTACCATAATATTGCTGTTTTATGTGCGCAGTCAGAACATGTCCCGGACAGCGCCTGTTCATTCAATGGATAAATTCCAGGTATTCTATAAATGCGACGTTCTAAAACGCTGACACATATTGCTTGAATGTTTTACTAAAGGATATGTCATACACGGCTAAACTGCGATTTCAAGCATTTTTGGAAATGGGGCTTGTAATTGGTAGAAACCGATAAATGTCAGATGATTGACGGAACTACTTTTAATTGCGTAGAAATTGACCGGATAATTAATAAGTGATAAGACAATTATATGAGGGCTGATCAATGAGTATATTGCTATAACACAAATGCGGAACTCGATTTATACTTGAAAACTGTGTATGAAGTGTAACAACTCAATTTATACAATTAGCATCTTACTTGCTTAATGATACTCTGATGCATGCATACATGTAATAGATAGCAGGTATGTGTCTTAACTTACAGTGTTATATCTTCCAATTTTGATGATTTTTTACAATTCTGCATACAGAGTTGAATGGTGATTTGACAAAGCATTCAATTAGATATTTTGTCAAATATAAAAATGGCGTACATTTGATGGGATCGGAGACATAGATATATATGTTAGCTTCATATCTAATCGTACACGATGATAAATGAGTAGCATATAAGACATGTTTAATTACATTTTAATTAAAAACCTGAGGAATGAAGTCATAAAGGAATTGTTTAGGATTTGATTGTCGACCCTCGTATATCTCTCCGCGGTTAAACTGGTCAGACCTTTTCGTCGATAGTTTTTTGATCAGTGGTATAACTTAAGACGAAAATCGCCAAAAGTCTTAAAATGTTAAATATCTAATTGGTATGTTTAAATCAGTAAAATGCTGTTCATGCATAAACTTATTCATCTATTCAGTGGGCAAGTCCACTGTTTTAAGTACAAAAACACGCATGATCTAGAATACGACATGTATTCCAAGTTCCTTATCTGTTAATAATGTGAAATATAATATATACATAAACACTTTCCTCGACATGGCTTCAATGAAGGGCAAGTTGGCGTCCCATAGTACAAAAATATTATTTATGTATTTTAATAAACAGGATGTTGTGTTAGACAAGTTGTCATGTTAATTACATATCGTCATTGTTTGTTACAAAATATGTGACAGGGAAATTACTTGATATGACGCTTTCATTTATTTTACTTGAACTATACATGGTAAAACATAATTATGCACATCCGAGAGAACTTATGATAAATGAAAACAATGTCTAGTTTTTTTCTTAGTTTCAAACCTTGAATGAGTTCATTGTGCTGAATATGTAAGATTTGACTTGCGCCCTCGTCGCACCGAGTTGTGATATTCTAATACACGACTAATGTATAAGACGCCAATGCATACCAGAGGTGCGTTCAACAATGCGAGCGCTCGGGGCGACACCGAGCGCTTTCGTTCTGAACGCGGGCGCCGGGGCGAGTGCTCGCGAATCAGCTCAAGATGTGTTTCGCTTAGATATCAAAGATGGCGGCTAAAAGAAATGCAGTTGTGTATCTCAAAGAATTAACCCTGAAAACGTATGTGTTACTTGTTCCTCATAACATATTCACGCAATGCATAGAATTGAAGCTATTTGGTACAGAAATTGTGTCATAATGATTCATATAAAATTAAATAGGCGAAAGATCTATCGTATCAACAGAAATAATTGTTTCCCCAACCGCTTTTTTCAATAATGTGCTGTTTGACGCCATTTTGCATTTTACAGCGAGCGCTTGCATTCGTTCAATATCCTAACAATTCGCGAAGCAGGCGCTCGCATTGTTGAACGCACCTCTGCTGGTATAAACACTTAGTACATTGTGTGTGATCACAGCGTTCATTGTTCGAAAGCTGTCACGTTGTTTTTTATTTCATATCGTATAATACATACATGTGTGTGTGTGTGTGTGGGGGGAGGGGGGTGTGTGCAACATTTGCATTAATTTTTAATTTTCATGTAAATAGTTCGATCATAATAAATCTTGACGTCAAACAAATTGCAACGAAAGGTTTTTTGCGAAATTCTATTTTCAAGGATAAAATAGATAACCAGTAAAAACCCGAAAAATCCAACCATAGGTTTTGGAGAAAAATGGACTTAAATTACGCGTTCGTAAGGTGGCTTCAAACGTACATCATACTTGGAAATTTTTCGATAACCGGTGTCAATGTAAACAAAAGTTTTGCGTGGGAAAAATTAGAAATTTGGTTTTAACCAGAAATATTAACCTTCCAGAGCTGGTGTGATATTTTTGAGTTGTTATATGACATAATTAAGTTTTTTACAATATTAAGGCCACACATGTTCAAATATATAATATTCTGAAGTTTGTCATATGATTTCGCGAGTTTATAAATATTGCGTTTGTCATTAAACATTTGCATATGTTTCTCAATTAAATTGTATAAACATGCATAAATAAACATTTTATTCACACATTTGCGTTTTTAAGTGTAAATTGCGTGCGCAAGTCATTTTTTTTTAAATATTCAAGATCGTTAATTAATGTGTCAAAATTGATCTACGGAAGCCTGTTTGGGTAAAACTACGAACAGTTATTTTGATAATTTTGACGTCAATAAAATTTTGTAATTTGGAGACCGGTTAAAAAAAGTAAAATGTTTTATTTTTAGGGTATCGATATGATGATCCACGATAATGTATTATATGTTCTAAGATAATTTAACAATTATGAGGTAATTATTTACGTACAATCTAAAAATCTACATTACACAGAATCATAACAATGATATTTGTGATGTTGGATGTTGCAGAGACATATTATGTGATAGGAATTCCCATGTATGAAACGTTCCGAAGTATAAATTGCAATAAAGACAAGTAGAATTAGACTCGGTATTATTAAGGCTAATTACAGAGCATAGGGCACATTCAAAATGTTTTGACTCGGGACTGTGCCGGTGGCCTATGGCTAATTATAACATATAGTGACTTCTAGCTACACTGCTTATTTAGGGCACATGCAGACACCTGAGTAGAATAATAACATTCAAACTAAAGGATTGTTTTAACAACCAATCTGATTTCAAAATATTATTTTCATTACCCTACTACAAACATAAACTTTTTACATTTGTTAAGTCTAATAATTTTATGTCCTCTAGTTGCAGCTAGGTTTAGGGGTGATAATTTTATCATATGTTTGGATTAACGGTATAAGTTGCCCCTTTTAATCCAGATAATTGGAAAATTAATTTGTTCAATGTAGCTAACCACTAATTTATTTCACATGGATTTTTTGACTTGTAGCGTTGGTGCAATATAACTTGTCTGTGTTAATCTGACTTTAAACACTAAGAAACATATAATGTGTTCAATTTACATTTGTTTTAATGGACATAATCAGACTACAAACATTTAACATGTACTTTATCATGATAAAATATTTTGTTACTGGGAGTTTAACATCTATATAATTGATTGTTCTAATTTCATAGCATGCAAATACATACATAATATAACTATGTTTATAAACGCATTTGTACAAATGTATTGTCAATATCATACTCAAGTAAATTCTGTATAACTGATCATTTTCTCCTGACGTGCGTTAATTCACATTAGCTTGAAAGAGCCAGTCAAACGAAACAGTTCACCTTTACGTATGAAGTTGGCGGTATCAATGTTATAGTAAATTACCATAAATTTTCTGAAGCAAAAAGTAGGATTGAATAATTTCGAAAAATGTCTTGTTTATATCTTGTTCGTGTCAAGTATTAATCAACCCATTATATATATATGCATTAAGTTGTTTAACTAGGTTAATTGTCAGTTGTTATTACTCATGTGCTAGTTAACCCTAACCTGGTCAATTCCACATTTTTATTTGTCTGAACCCCTATGAAATGACAGCCATAGACATTTAAATTAGTATTTTAAGTGGCTTTAGCGAATTTCACTTTAGAATACATTGTACAATGTAGTTTTCTGAAGAAAAAAAAACACAACTTTTTTTGCGTGCCTCCAGCCCTCCACCATCAAAAATGATCCAGGAATGTTCCAAAAATATATAAATACAAAAGTGCAGTAACGGCTAACTGGATAAAATTGGACTATATATATGTATCATTTTGTTTTTATTGTTCTCAATAAAACTCTATTTGTTTTTTTTTAATTTATACTCATCTTTTTACGGAATAAATTTGGCGCGTCGATTTAACAACAGACGAGTCTAACTAAAATCAGGGAGGAATAATTAATTTTGTTTTCCTAAGAATAAATACACTTTAAATGTATTTTGAAACTGCTGCACACTATTGTTGACTTATGTGTTTCCCCATAAACGGATGAGTTCAAAATTAAAAGTTCAATAACATGTCATGTTTTGAAAATTGATTTATAGATCTACAGTTTCAAAGCATTTATTGTACATATATTATATTGAATTGTCCGATTGCATAAATTAAAACGTCACATATCACAGTATATTTAATGCTCGGTTAATTTCGATAGTTTATGTAGAGCATATTGTGAGCATATAACACTTATAAATGTATTATATCTTATTTGCAGAATGTATCTTAGTTTGTGTAAACGAGTGGTAAAATGGTCAGTCTACAAATCTTTTAATCGTAGATTCTAATCCCTAAAGAAACGTGTATTTATCTTTTTTTCTTGTTTAAATCATGGACGGGATGCGTAAAACACATTGCCCTCGTGCATCATGAAACTTGTAAAAGTATTGTTTTAAAGTCGGTAGCATCTCTTTAAGTGATGATGACAGTAGCACAACCGACACTACCAGTAAAACTGAATGATTCTTACATTTTTTGTTTTAAGTGTTTTATTTCTATTTCCAAAAAATACCGAAACAAACATTCGACCGACATGCGCAGTCAGATTCAGTACAACGGTATATAGTTAAGTTAACCCAACGCGTGAATAAATAGTCCCCTTGTTAACAATATCTGACAGTTTCAAGTAGTCTTGTTGTCGACACACATTACATGAAAATACTTTTAAGAATTAAGAACCCCGTCGTTGATCTGCTAAAATATTGATAACAAGTTATGTAACCTCTGACTCTTTTTTGTTCTTTTTGTACATTCAACTGGATCTACTTTGTGCTAAAAATAGACACGCTTGCAATTTCCAACCGTCTAAAAATAGATCATATACCTGTGGTGTAGGAAATCATGACCGGTTTATTAGCATTTTTCTGCGGGCGGTATTAGCGTCAATATTCTTCGTTATACAGTTTGTTTTTTAAATTTAAGACGCCGCAGTCCTATTTCTAATGACACCACCAATATTTGCCCTGTTAAATGTCCGGACAGCGCTATCGGCGCTTTGATTATAGATAGACTCTTTTGTTCGATCGATACACCAAAAAAAACCTGACCGATTGCATAATAACGCGGTTATCGCATGCTGTTCATTTCCGAGTTCTATGATATAGAATTTTGCACAGGCGACCGTGCCGGTCCCTAATCAAAATACTAAATACACACATAAGGTATATTACTAAAATTTGTAGCTTTTAACCAATTATTCTCAGAGGCCAGTGTCCCCATTATAAATATATTTATTTCACTTAATAATACGCGTGTAGCTAAGGCTTTGCTCTCAAATGACATCAACATTCTTTGGATACGCCGAGTAATAAAGTCATGGGCCGATATCAAACATCACGATCAAACAGATCTAGTTTAGTCGGTACAAAAGTCGCAAGAACAAAATTCACTATTGACGGCAAATTTTGTACCGTTAAATCGAATAAACTAAGTAGAACAATGATATTTACTCATGCAATCGATCATCAAATGTTTTTTTCTGCAGTCAAACCGTATGTGTATTCAAGAAGTTGATCTTGTCATTAAAAAGCGAATATTTTTCTTCATTATAACATCTGTAGTACAGTCATTATTAAAGCCCCATTACTAAATAGAACGCTGACAATTGTCAAGTATCACGCTTTTGCTTATAACTCATGCAAACATTAAATGAATATATAAAACGCATCCAAGGCACAAAAAACTCAAGTATTTTCTCCAGAATTTATGATAATACTATTTTTAAAATTAGCGATAAAACCCAAAGTAAAGACTCTACGGAAAATCACGGAACTCAACAATAACCACAACTTGAAATTGGAAGAAAACAAATTTTCTGCTTTGATAAATACACTTATGTATAGTGAATTTCGTGCGAAAGCCAATTAAAACTCACGAAATCATGTAAATAGTTTTATACATGATAATATACTGACGGGAATAAGAAACGGACCAATTAAAGTCACTAAACGAAGACAAAATCATCAATTTAAGAGAAACGTTTGCTGATAGGCCACGTTTAGGTAGAATGAGTGTAATGTCGATAAGACAAATAGATAATATTATATTTACGCCATCGTCCTTCGCGTAACAGATTTTCATGGCAGTATCTACGTCATGTGTGGTGAAAGGATAACCGTGTATGCCAAATAAGTCGATAAGCAATGGGAAATCTTCTTGTTTGGCGTAAACTGTTCTAAAGTTATGCCACCGTCACCAAGGTCTATCTCTTCGCTTGAATCATCGCTATCATGGTGTTGGGAGAATGTAGAGTTCAGTGAGGATTCGCGTTTCGACTTATGTAACGCCCTCAAATTTATCAATGTTTCAAAACGAGTTTAAGGGTTGAAATTGAAAAAATCTATCAAGTGGGTGGGGTAACTAATTATATCAAAATATCCATAAATTCCAAATAATTTTGATATATTTTGTAAGTGATGCATTAAGTGTATATATGTGACAGTGAAAATATAAAAAAACTCAACAAATAAGACATTTAGAAAGAAATCAAAACATTTATCCTAACCTTGAAATGGTCTTACGAACGTCAGTCCAAACATATTTAAAGTTCTTTTTTCATAATTCCAAATGATGTTTTATGATGTCCATATAACATTTTACAATGTCTTAGAGTGAATCCCACAAAAGGTATTTCCAAAATGTAAATTTGATAATTCACCACAACACATGATTACACGATTTTATTTACAATTTTACCACAGGAGCTTGATGAATTTTTCCTTCTTATAACACACATAGAACATACAATATGAGGGGAAAATTGCACTGGGCACTTGTGTGTAAACTGTAATTTAAAACGTGTAATGTTTGTGTTGAGATGAATTATCAAATTTACATTTTGGAAATACTTTTTGTGTAATTCACCCTAATGCATTGTAATTTCACTGTCTCATCTATACATTTAATGCATCACTTACAAAGTATATCAAAATTATTTTGGAATTAATGGATATTTTAATATGTTTAGTAACCACACTCACTTCATAGATATACCCTTAAGTCACAACTCGTTGTTTGCCAAGGTAATCTCGTAGACGTACACATACCAGCTTTTATGCTCGGTGAGTGTCACTATATTCTGGCAACGTCATGACTGTGTCTATCAGCATAGTAACGACAGATCTTACGTTGCGCATGTCACCAAGGACTTCTTACTGGGTGAAAACATTAATGTTTCCTTATATTATTCTAAATCACGAAAATTATGTACCTAGTTGAAATGAGGCGTTTCTTTTTAGCATCAGTTTAGATGTTTGCGTACTCAAAATTTGCACGCACTGATTTCTCGAGTAAACCACTGGAAAAACGATATGACATATCCAACACTTTACAATTTTGTGTAAGTTTTATCAAACACATTTTAAGCAACTTGATTGGCTGAGAGGGTATCTCCATAACCTAATTTGCATGTTATAAAAGTACCCCACTTTTATAAGAAATTGATATTTTGAATAACTTGACCCCTAAAAGGGAACCCGCTACAGAGAGTTATTATAATCCAAAGGCAGTTATATTCTATTGTCTTTTTGATAGTTTTACTTGTTTTTAAATTGATAATAAAGATTTTGTCTTCGTTTAGTGGCTTTAAGCACGTGACGTAACGTCTATAGTGAACTCGTACAGGGTAGTTCTTGCGACTTTTGTGCCGAGTAAACTAAATCTGTTTAATTGTGATGTTTGAATTCAGCCTACGACCTTATTATATGGCGAATTAAAAAAATGTTTGTGTCTTTTGAAAGAACAAAGCCTCAGCTTTGCGCGCATGTATAAATATGTGAAATAAAATTATTAATGATGAAGAAACTGGCCTCTGACTGAACTTGTTTGAAAACTACTATTTTTGGAGTAATATACCTTACATGTATATATATAGTGCTTTTAATTAGGAACCGTGCTGGTCGCCTGTGGAGTTTTGTAATAAAATACAATGAGTAGGTTATTAAGTGTCGATATCTCATCTGAATGAATAGTCGAAATGCTACAGATAATCTTTTTTTGGAAGAGGTAGGAGTTTGAATTTAAAGATGCTTTTTTTAATTTATTTTATTTATTATTTGTAATGTTAGCATTTTTTGAATTCTCTGGAAAATTTGTTTTATTTTATTCAGGATCTTCTGCAAATATAAATAAGACTTTTCACAACAAACAATGTCAAAAATCATTTAGTTTCACTGGCAGTGTCGGTTGCGCTACTGCCATCATTACTTAAAGAGGAATCCAACAAATTTATATAAATGTATTGTTCACGATTTAAAAGAGAAAAAAGAGATAAATAAAGTTAAAAAAGGTACGCAGATTGACCGTCTTACCACTCGGCAACACAAACTACCATACCCATTGTAAAAAATAATTCATCAGTGTTATGTGCTAACAATACGTTCTATACGTGAACTGCCGAAAGTTCTACTTTATTAATGGATGAATTTGTGTGAGCTCGCGTGATGATCGAGCCTGCTCGTGACCTCTTAATATACTGAAATGTTGTGTAACTTATCATTTTTATATTCTATTGTAGTGGCCCAGCTAAACCCTCAGATGATGATGTTGATGATGGCACAACAAGGAGGGCTAGGTGGTGGTGGTGGCGGCGGTGGTAATTCTGGTGGTATGGACAGTGTGTTAATGTGCAGAAATACTGATAACTTGAGGCTTGTGCCTTGTGCTAACTGGAAGGAAATTTGTGATATTATATCTATGCAAACATACAACATGCCAAATATGTTAAAATGTAGTGCATTAGGTGTTGGATGTTGTATCAAGGATATACAAACCATGTTTATGGTCACTAACAATGCTAAATAATAAGGTAAATATGATAATATATCTTATATTCATACATTGTTCTACAGAATGAGATCAAATACTTGCAGTTAACATTATAACTGGATCGATTATATTTCTGCCACCAGATAACCACATAACTAACACGTTATTAATTATATATAATCGGTAGTATACAAAAGTTTTATGCAAATAATATAAAATCTTACACCACTATGAACGAATAAAACGGCGTAAAAGAACGTTTAACAGTGAATCGGGTCGCCAATGTCAGACTAGATTTTTGAAGAACAATCTAATACCTGTATTTAATTATACTACATGACTTTCATTTTACTTTAATAATATATGGTGCCTACAGCAACCCATAGTCATGTAACTTTACTTTAACTTCAAGAACATTACATAAATGCAGCACGGTATATACAGTACTCTACAAAAATTCTTAGCCACAATCCTGTTTAAGATAAACTTACAATTGCCCTTAAAAAAGAAACAGATACATCTGAGCAAATTTCAAATTCCTCATTAATAAGTTTGTCAACATAAGATCTAAACTATTTTACATGATTAAGTTTTAATTTGTTCAGTAAAATTACTCGCGGTATGCATGTTTAGTTTGTACACAAGACAAGGGCACTGTGCAACAGTAACTTTATAATCACTACATTACACGTGTAAGCCAGCCAGCATTATTTAAAGCATTACTTTTTATTCTATTCTAGTTTGAAGAGAAAGACAATGGACAACACGGGACAACTTTGTATAGTAGAGTTAATCATCACATTTCATCTAAGTCCAGAATGTTCTATTTGTTGGTGTTCTTGTTTGACTCATTTGACAACAACATCCGATGTACACAATCTATACTACAATCTTGTTTGACTCATTTGACAACAACATCCGATGTACACAATCTATACTACAATATTGTTTGACTCATTTGACAACAACATCCGATGTACACAATCTATACTACAATATTGTTTGACTCATTTGACAACAACATCCGATGTACATAATCTATACTACAATCTTGTTTGACTCATTTGACAACAACATCCGATGTACACAATCTATACTACAATCTTGTTTGACTCATTTGACAACAACATCCGATGTACACAATCTATACTACAATCTTGTTTGACTCTTTTGACAACAACATCCGATGTACACAATCTATACTACAATATTGTTTGACTCATTTGACAACAACATCCGATGTACATAATCTATACTACAATATTGTTTGACTCATTTGACAACAACATCCGATGTACACAATCTATACTACAATCAGAGTTAGGTTGTTGACAGTCAGTCTAACATTAACGTTGTTATCTAATAAAATCATAACGTGTATTTTTTCTCCACATTTTGTATGTGTAATAAGTTTTTGTATGCCAAGTTATAACACTGAACTTGTACACAAGTCGCAGATTCTGTATGAACTAATTACTTAACCACTAATACTTTCTACTGCTATTTTTTTACCATGAAAATCATCAAACTAAATACAATAAAATTACTTGATACAAGTGTTTGTGTTTATGATAGTATGTCATTCTTTTACTACGTGATGCATAAACGATGCATAGTATTATTATATGTAGGGGCAGAAAAGTTCTTTGAGCAGAATTGTGTTTTGAAATCATTTCAATTGGCGTTTTCGACCAATTACATTTAAATACGGAAACAGATTTTACAACACTTTTAGCTGTGGCCACAAAAATATAAGATCAATGAAATTTCTTCACGTTTTTTATCATAAGAAGAATTATCGTCGTCATAGATTTATTCACTTATAACAAAGGTTTACATATTACATATACATGTTTGTTCTAAATACGATTATGAGGAGTCTACTCCGCCACTGACTTGAGTATCTACATCAATAGACGCAATCGACAAAACGAATGAAAAATATTTATCGTAAAATGTTAATATGTTTTAAAACGAACACTAGAAAATCAAGTTGCAACCTTTTATAACGATGGTAACGAATCTGAAAATAACAAAGAAATTGATTAAGTAGTAAATATACGTTTTACACCAGTCTTCACAGAGGAGAACACCGCTAATATCCCGGAATATTAAATATCCAGCTGGTATCAATGTTCAGATGACCAATTCAAGGTAAGATAATATATTATACGAAATCAAACCGTTCAAGGAGCAGGGTCCAGACAGATCGCACCCAAACGTTATAAACGTTATTGCATTCGGGGAAACTAACCACAATTGACAAGTGCTAACATATTATCAATATTTAAAGCATGCATGGAATAAAACGTTGAACATTACAGAACAATATCATTATTTGCTACAGAATCATGTAAAATAATAAGATTAGTGATGCTACTGACAAACTTTAGGAAACTAATAACACTATTATCGATATGAATATTTAAACTCCATTAAATGATGCTTTTTTAAAATTAAAACTAAAAAAATCCCTTATCACCTTTTTAACTATAAGTTGTAGTTCAGTAGAAGGGGTTATCTTCCACTTATCCCACTTTGGTCCTAATATTAATCAAAGTAGGCCTACTGATGGAACGGTGCTTCTGAAATTGTGAAACACTGGTCATGATAGATAAAAAATATGTGGATATAGGATTACCTACATGTAACAATCATACAAAAAGTCACACAAAAAACTTATTCATAAAAAAGATTTTTTATAAATCAAATCATGTTGACAGAGTACTAGAAGATTATAATAATTTGAAGCACTGAGTATTTTAATTATCAGGGCTCTAGCTACACCAAACTTTTAGGATGAATTCGTTTCTCTTTCATTTCATAGTAGGGTGAAGTTTGAAGACTTTATTGATATTGAGAATTGAAGTTACATTAAATAAATGGGTTGTATTGTACCTATGAACTCAATAAATCACGTATCCGAAAAAATGCATATCCGAAAGTTTGTTAACAATCCATATTTGAGGTAGACTATTATCACTTTCAAATAACTAATATGATTCAGTTACACATCATTTAGCGCAACGCTGCAGCGTTGCACGAAGTATGTATTCAATTTTGGTCGCTGCATGCGGAACTTTTCGGCTGTCACTGCCTGATTACTGTCTAACTCACTTTGCTCATGGGGACCGCCATTGAAGTCAGCAAAGGTTAGACTAAAAAGCATACGTACTTTATGTGGCAAGACAGCTAGACGAGAAGTTTTAAGTTAATGAATTTATATCTGACGTGTTTTGTAAATTTTTCATTTGTTTTGTTTAGCATTTATATAATATTTTTAAAAGGAGTTTCTCCAAGAAATTATTATCTTCTCTTCTAAACTGCGATTTAAACTAAAACATACGTGTACTCTATTTATAGAAAGCACGCTCGTATCTAGATCATTTTTGGGGACGGTCTAAACCGCTGACGAAGACACTGACTCCAAAAACAAAGAAGGATGTTCAGGCCATCACTGAAAATTATCCTATTATATATTGTACATTTAAATAGGTGTTTATGTTTTAGCTATCATAATTATATGCTTACATTACCGGTTAATAAGCAATATTTTAAAGAATTTTAATGTCTCACTGATAGAGAATCACAGGCTTAAGCAGCACTTTCATGTTATTAATTTTTGCTCTCTTTGATGCTTTGCATCAAAATTTTCTTGTTAGTAAGGTGTATATGATTTGAAAAGGATCCAGAAAAAAGTAGAAACAAAAAATCGCCACAGTCACATGTTAACGAAAATCGCAGAGTTTCGTAATATTACATTAGACATTTGACCAGCTTTTACTAATCTTTGATAATTAACCCGGGTCGATAGCGCAGTTGGTAGCGCACCGGGATTTGGAATCTCGTGCCTGAGGGGGTGCGGGTTCGAATCCCACCCGGGGAGGTTATACCCTTCCATGAAAATTTGACAATAATGTCGATTTTCCTCCATTGATTAGATAATATGGAGAAGTTTCCGGTCTTGTGGAAGGGTAGGTGAGTACTGGTTATAGACAATGGTCCAGGAAAGCTAGGTTAGGTGCGCTGGACGCCGTAAAATGACCTAAATTGTGTTGACACGGCGTTAACTCCAATAAATAAAAAAAAATCTTTGATAATTATATAAATTAAAAAGGAATAAAACAAATTCAATTCAAGTCGAAAATTTCCCGACAAGAGCATGTATTAGGAAAATAATGATGTAACCGATAGGTAAACATTAAATTGCATAATGGCGGCGATTTTGTATTGAAAATTTGACACGACTTGCAAGTCATAATTGTTCGGTCATTTTTATTCATACATAAAATTAAAGCTGATACAATTTGGCTGTGCAGACAGACTTTTAAAAACCCACATTTTTCTGCAAAAGTAGCGGTGAACGTTTCAGTAGGCGACGAAATCTTCAAGAAACGTTTTAATTTGTTGAAAGATAAAACAAGCGAACGGACGATTTAAATACTAATTATCATTTACCGAACCTATTATTTGTCGAACTGATATATACGCGTACAAATTTGTAAAATGTTTTGATAGTAACATTGACATTGCGCATTCTTTAGTTACGGCATAAACATTTTTATTAGTGTCTTAAGCCGCTCGGCTTGCTCAGTTGGTAGCACTCAAGTCTACTGATCAAGGGGTCGTGGGTTCGATTCTGGGCGGGGCATACTTTCGTGGAGATTGGTCATGAAATTAATTCTACGGTCTTTCTCCTTCCTACCAATGATTCTTAATTATATAGGGCAGTTGTTAGTCACTGACGAAAGTATGTGCTTAGTAGTTGGTTCACAGCAAAATTCAGAGAATTAGCCTTTCCAGGAAAAGTGAGTAGGTTGACTGACCGCCGTTATATGACCTATACAATGTGTTCCTACAGCGTTAACCGCCCCCCCCCCTCTCCCGAAAATAAATAATGTCAACCATATAATACCTATTTTGGGTTTTGTTTAAATGCCAACCGTAACTAGGATTAAACTTTGGTCTGTTTGAATGCGTCATTTTAACATGAAACAATGGATCGGCCGCGTTTCTTATATAACTTGTAAAATTACAGACAGCTAAGTTTATACTGTATTGTGATGTTATACCGATATTTGATAAATCTATGTTTAACTGATCTAAATTATTGTGTAACTCACATCTAAAAGCATTTTTATTATCATTCCAACAATACTCATTATAAGTTTTGTTTTCAAAGAATACGTTATTACAAATAAGACTAAAATTCAGGTCGTGTTCTAGGTCATGCGTGTTTTTGTACTTTAAACGATGGACTTGCCCACTAAATAGGTGAGTAACCTAATGCACGAACTGTATTTTAATCATTAAACCATACCTCTTTGATATTTAACATTTATTTTAAATAGTGTATATGCACATTATGTATTAGTTAGATTATGTTTTCATTTTACTATAAGGTTTAGTGCGAGGGGCGGAGCCCCGAGCACTGAACCTTATAGTAAAATGAAAACATAATCTAACTGACTTAGCACAGCATTTTCCCCAAGTTCAACACGCTATAAGTAGGTCATTTAAAAGACACAACTTATAAATCCTGGACATCAAAAGAAAATTGTAGTATATTGGTTACATCATATTAGAGGTTAAATTTTCAAGTATCACATGTTTCATGACTTTCTCGTGCTTGCTGGCATGTGATATAAATTGAGGCCCCCGCATAGATATATTAATATTGTTACTACTGTATTGTGTACTGTATCAATGAATAACTTACAGAATTACGTAAGTAAATTGTTTCTTACTTAATTTCATGCTATTATTCGGAAAACAGGTAACTCTGCATCGGGTTCTTAACTGTTTGACATGAAGTCAAAATGAAAACCATATTAAAAGAAATAAAATTAACTTTATCAAACATCATTTAATTGAGCAAACGACAATTTTGTTAACTGGTCAACGGTCAGACATAATTTTATTATGATATATATTTTTGAGTTGGACTTACACAATGCCAAACTTGGCTACCAAACCCTCTTAATTGTCCATTATATGGGTTACAAATGGCGAAAATATAACTCGGTAAAATAGAACAGTTTAGTTCGGCTTTTCGAAGAAAACGAGAGCCGATTATAGTAAATAAATATTAACCTGACGTTGGTACCCTCATTGTAATAATTTCACGCTTCATTGTCTGTCTATTTATACCTTCGGTAGATTCCGCGTATCATTCATACGAAGAAGCACGTGTTAACTGATCATGTACTTCATATAAGTATGTAATTGATTGTGAGTTATAAGGAATGACTCTATAGCGCCGATGATACCGAGATGGACTGTGAATTACTGTAGTTAAGTAGGTGTTGGTTCGAGCCCAATCATGCGCAATTCTTTTTCATTTTTTAATATTTGTACAAACAAAATATTGTTAAAATTGTCCAAAAAATGTGTTATTTCATACACTCTTTTATTTTTTGTATTTTTATTCATCTATAATTAAAGTTTTATTATTTTGTAATTAGATCACATTTGATTTATTACATCAATTGCACGACACAATACAGAAATACAATAAATATCAATTATCATCTTCGCGGCAATCAGATGAGTCTTGTCGCCAGCTCATATTTTAAATAAAACACAATGCACGAGAAAATAGTCGGATATATGTATACTTTAAACGGTACGATGTATTGCTCTTTACTCACTTCAATTTTTATTTCGCGACTCGTTCAACTGTATCAGAAATAACGGAGATTATCGAGTCAATCCGACATTTCTCGATGGGAGGCCGATTATTGATTCATACCGCGTCATCTCGATTTAATTTTATTCTGCATAAAGGTTAACGTCAGGTTAATATTTATTTACTATACTATCTCTCAGGCGTTGGCATCCAATGTCTCACTGTCTATGTTGGCACACTAATGCCCAATTTCTTTACATTACACAAGTGTTATATCGTGAATTAACACGAGATATAACACCCGGTGTGTTTCTTTACCTTCGAAATAGTTTAATCCTCAATTATAATCCCGTTAGGAAATAATCTGAGTGTATTTGGTAAAGTGCGTTTCTTTAAAAATTCTCAGATTAACTCTGGGTTATTTGCCTATTGTTCAAATAATCCTACTATAGGGGTGGTTTAATTCGAATGTAGATTGGAATTTGAACTGAAATACTGATTATTTTAATGAATGCTGCTGCTTTGGATCATAGAATGATAAGTTATCAACTGTTGAATTATGGAAATTTTTACTAAATGATCTTTGAAGCTTTAAATTGAGTTTGTAAGATGGATATGGCCATGTTGTGGAAGGGGAACGCTTTATGTGCTTACGTTTTCTGGTAAAGTATAAAATTTTAGGCTCCAAGGGACCGAGGCGCGTTAATGTACAGCCAACCAAATGTTATTTAGTCGGTAATTTGTAAAATGAACACACCCATATCAAAACTAACTCTCGTATATTGACTATAAAATATATTTATCCAATGGAATTGATACAAAGTGTTTTGTATAATTTCAAGTTAAAATGTAATTGTGTCTGAAAGTCTGTTAATGTTGTTTCTTGCATTAAAAATGATCGAAACCGAAAGCAGAATTTAATCGTCGGTGCTAAAAAATAAAATTCGACCATAAGAGAATTAAGTTTGCCGTAGATACTACCTACATATGGTTTAATGTAATTCTAAAAATAGTTTAGATAATGAATTCTTGAATTTTATCTAAAGAACGGGTATATTTCTCTTTTTGAAAAGATACCATTAGAATCCAAGAAAAACAATTATTATCGTGCGAAGTAATTAAGATCGTATCTGTATACCTCAGATTTCCTAAATTGCAATATATCCATAGGTTCACAAGGAGCACCAGCGACCTTTAAAACTGTGCGTCGATTTTTCAGTAAACGTTTCCACGAGAGCCTTTGAATATTGTAAAAAAATATTTATAAAGTGAGGATCAAATATATTTCATTTAGATAGAATATTATTTTGAGTTAAATGTATATACATGAAAGGTAGTTTATTTGTGTTTTTATATTAATGATATTTATCAATGTATGAGGGCAAAACTATATAATAAAAGATGGCATAGCATGCATATCAGAAGAATACATATTGAATTAAAACAATTTACTGTATTATGACAAAATAAATTATAATATTAATTATTAAATTGATTTTCCATAAACATATCAATACATTCTTGTGATGTCATCAACGTTCGTATTGACAACATAGTCACATGGTCACCTAAGGGGAGCATTTTCAATTAATTCACGTGAACTTTGGTGAGTAAATCCGTACTCGAGTCAATTATTTTCTACACTCGAATTAATCTCGGATTTGCTAATTTTTTAAAAGAAACGCAATAGAAATAACCCCGAATTCAAAACAATCTAAGATTATATAGCGGGTTAGCAAACCCCGAATTTGTCGGGAGTTAATCCTCCAGTAAAGAAATTGGGCATTAATCACTTAAGCTGTTTCAAAGTTTTGATAACTCGAACACGAAACGGCAAAGAACGATGTCAATTCGGGACATAATAATTTTTATTAATTATTTTTATTCAATACAAAGATACAAACACAGCATCTGCGACGGTAAATAATATTTGTTAATTAACAATAAATGCATGAATAAGTTTCTTGATTCATTGTATTGTTTAATTTTTATTCAAGCTGATATATTCAATGCCATCTTCTCATTTTCGGTAAATTACGCAATTTTACGCCTTAAATTGTTGGAAATATTTATGGACAGTATTATCTTACATGTTTACTTATTCTTGATTATATTTAGTTTGGTATTAATATTGTAAGTCAATGAGCCAGAATTGGAAGTATTGTAGGTGGTTAACGTCGCTGTTAAATCATTACATGAATAAATACAACATATTCATTTTCATTTCTTTCGAATAAATCCTAAGTTCTGTACATATTTCCAAAGAGATTTAAGTTTTGAAATAAACGTTTCATGAAAATACAATAAGTTTTGTTAGTAAAGACAATCTTTCAAAATTAAGCAGTTCGTGTTTATTTTAAATTCTAAATTAACTCGAAGACTGCGCTCCATTGAATACACGACTTAAAATTTCACGAGGGCAGGTTTTTCTTTTTCACGTGGCCGGGTTGATATCTAAATATCAACTCGCTCACGTGAAAAAGAACAACTCGCTCTCGTCAAATCTTTTGTTTTACTAGGTGATTCCGAAATATATTAACCCATGTTAAACAAAGGAAGCGGTGTGTAAATCTTGACTAAAACATATCATACGGCATAAGCAGCTTTATTCCATCATAATACACACTTTCGGAAACTCATGGAATTATTACGACGATAATTTTAATACACGCATTCACCGTGAAATCATTCATGTGTTTACAGTTGAGAAAAAACGAATTATACATAGGAGCGTGATCACTCCATTCGTTTATATAATCAACCGAAAAGTCAACACTATTTGAGAAATTACATTCATGTGTCAACACACAGTCAATGACAGATGAACCGTTGAATGATACAAAAGTAAATTTACCAATATTATACTCGTAATCGTTGTTAACACACCACTTTCTTTGTTTAACATAGGTTAATATAATTCGGAAACACCTAGTAAAACAAAAGATTTCACGTGAGCGAGGTGTTCTTCTTTCACATGAGCGAGTTGATATTTAGATATCAAACCCGGTCACATGAAAAAGAATAACATGCCCTCGTGAAATATTATTTTGTGTATTCAATGGAACACAGTTTACGCGTGAATTTAGAATTTAAAATAAACACGAACTTTTTAATTTTGAAATATTGTCTTTACTCAAAAATTTATTGTATTTCCATGAAATGTTTATTTCAAATTTTCGAAAATAAATACAGAACTTACGATTTCTTCAAAAGCAAGAAATGTGAATATCATCGGCTTAATATCAAAACCTCGTATAGAGCGAATTCTCCGAAAATCACTTTTTGATGCCACAGGAAGCTATTCATACTAGCGAATATTCGTCAAAATTTCGTACACCTGTGCCAATAACAAATGATAAAAACTCAAATGTTAAATTATCGTACATAGATTGGTTCCTTTTTATTCAGATCAAAACATCGTATATCATCAATATACAGTGACGGTTGTGAAAATCAAAGCACTGAAGGCACTGAATTTGTTCGGTTTTGAAAATGGAAAGAAGAATTAGTGATGCAACAACGTATGTATACAAAGGACAGTTCAGTGAAACCTGTTTGTTAGGAAGAAAAATCTTTTGCACAGATTAATCACAGGGAATTGTCAAGTTACCTCCCTTTGATTTTTCAAACATACCTTTTATATACTATTGAACTGATGCAACATCAAAAATAGCTATTGTCATTTCACAGACAATCATAGTTATATACTTCAGGTAAACTTCAGGTAAATGGTTTCTTATTGAAAGAAAATTAGTTTCAAAGATTCTGAATTTACAAACTCAAATGTATTCATGATAACTATTTATCCGATAAAAAAACTCTCAAGGCAGAATAAAGATGATTCATAGTAAATGAAATATGTTATTGATTTGGATCAACTGCAGATAAACTATTGATCTTTTCTAACTCCACATTTTTGAATACCCACAGACTTAATTTTTTAACAAACATTAAAACTTTTATGAACGCGTAATTTGAAGAAAGCTCAGACCTTTAATATTCGATTTTCCCTCTCAAGCTTTATAAACACTGTCTGTATTCATTTTTCGGAGAATATCTTCTATTGCAGAAATGAAGCCAATGTAGTTGACCCAGTCAATAATGAATATTTTCTATTTTTAATAGCTGTATTGTTTGTAAAAAGATACAAATATTTGTATCTCATTTTCAACAGCTGTCAATCGCGCACTTATTTCTTATAAATTTACAAAATTTTGTCATGGATTAAGAAAAAAATCTCGTAAAATAGCTTGCCCAAGACAAGCATGTTATAAATCATTGAATTATCTGCATAAGAACTTGATGGCAATTTAACAGCAGCTTAGTATAGAGATGATATCCTACAACCCCATGTTTTCCCTTTCTTACAGCAGCATAATCTAACCCTCCAGCAGGATAATGCTAATCCCCCACGAAGCAAATATTTGTCTTTCTGGCCAATAACAACATTCAACCACTAGATTGGCCGCCATATAGCCCTGATTGGTCCCCGATCAAGCATCTATGGGACCAGTTGGATAAACAGGTTCGAAAGCGCCAGCCACCCCCTGCTACTCGAGAGCAGTTGACCAGTTAACTGAACGCCATACAGTGACAAGTTAAAATGCGTAATTTCATTTACATGTACTATGTGGTAAGATAAAATTCCCCTACGGTCTAACATCAATATATTTGTAAACCATGAAAATTGGAAACACAATTTAACACCTTTCCTTGATTACATCACGTTAATCATTTGGCGTGCCATTGGATTAGATCTATAAATTATAAAACAACATTCTGATGTAAACTTGTTAATTAAAATGAAAGGTGTTGAGAAATCTATTCATTCAGAAGTCTATTCGCATTTACTGTATACATAGATATAGGTAAGTTCAAATATCTGTACCAAAATTTATTCACAAAATGCCAAACCGACAGCTATCTATTCGGATCTCTATTCAAAAGTCTTTTCGCAAATATATAGCTATGCATTCAGATTGTTCCTGAGGTTCATTCGTGGGGTGTGAATAGACAGCTGTATATTCGGAAGTCTATTATGAAGTCTATTCGAAAAAAAGTCGGTAATGCAATCAAACAGATTTAAAAGTCTTTTCGTGGAATACGTAAAGAGACAAATGTCCATTCAAAAGTCTATTCAGAAGTTTATTCGCAAAAACATAGTTATGCAATTTGAATGTGCAAGATGTCTATTCCCGGAATGCGAAGCGACAAATGTCCATTCAAAAGTCTATTCGGATCTCTATTCAAAAGTCTTTTCGCAAAAATATAGCTATGCATTCAGATTGTTCCTGAGGTTAATTCGTGGGTCGTGAATAGACAGCTGTATATTCGGAAGTCTATTATGAAGTCTATTCGAATAAAAGTCAGTAATGCAATCAAACAGATTTAAAAGTCTTTTCGTGGAATACGTAAAGAGACAAATGTCAATTCAAAAGTCTATTCAGAAGTCTACTCGCAAAATCATTCATATGCAGATGTGCCAGAAGTCTATTCAAAGAGTAGCGAATAGACAGCAATTCTTGCAAATGTCTTTTCAGAAGTCTATTCGCAAAATCATATATATGCATTTAAAATGTGTCAAAGGTCTATTACAAAGTTGCGATTAGATTGTTGTCCATTCAAATGTCTATTCAGAAGTCTATTCGCAAAATCTTTTATATGCATATTCTGAATACTCATACTGAATGCATATACATGATTTTGCGAATAGACTTCTGAATAGACATTTGAATGGACATCTGTCTAAATAGACGTGTATACGAGTGCATACTCAAGGCGAGACTTTTTGTGAATCCAGGAACAGGTTTTTCTATGTGCATTGATCAGAATTAATCTTAACAAATTGTTACCTGTCTCGAAGTGTTTTTAGAATATTCAGGCTGCATTTTGTAATATTTAAAGCTGACAAACAGTAATGCATTGTATAAAATTATGTCACTTCAAATTTGTTCATTTTTACAAGAAAGTGTCAATGTGTAACCTACCATGATTTAATAATTAAATGAAGTCACCATTCCAGTATAGACATATGTTCTTTACGTTTTGGCACCCTGAAGCAATACTTGGCTAAATCAAGCTATATTTCAGTTGTGTATGCTTAGAAGATAAACATTATGATACACTAATGTTTTGATTTACAAAGCAATGAAATATTTTACAGATTTTGTAATAATAATGTACAAACAACTTCTAGCAAAGACTTTCACTGCTATTGACATTACTACATTACACACTTTAGTAACTACCCTACTTTTAACAGATATATCTCGTACACACCGCCCTCTAGAGTTCCTTCACAGTACAAATAATTGAATTGCTATAATACCAAGTACAAGATTGCAGAACAATAATATCATTGTTTATTTAGTTCATTATTCATCCTATGAAAACAAAATTTCAAGGGGTACATTTTATTTTCGAATTGCAACAAAGTTATCAATCAGCATCAAAAACTATGGTCAATGTACCACCATGAACATATATCAAGTTTTGTAATTTCACATCTGAAAGAAACGTGTACTGATTTCAACAGTAAAATTAAAATTCATTTAACAATAATTTGCTTTTAATACTTTTTAAAATTCCATTAAGTACAATGTATTGTAATTGCGTGAAGAAACTTTTGGAGGGCAGTGTATGTGTGCAAATTGAAGTTAAATTCAATTTTTTGACTTATGACAATTTCACAGACAATACCAACAACTATATCAACTGACTGCTATGATATTGCATATAAGTGATAAAACTTAAATGAACTAAGACAAACATGATGTTAGATTCTATTATCAAATTAAATAATTTACAAGTACAAAAAGGACAACAACAAATAAATAGAAAACTCAAGACAATATATATTTTATTAATGGAAGACAAAGAAATATAGAATAATTAGTGCTAACATATAATTAGACCTGAACCAATATAACAAGGTGTTATAATTACAGCACAAATGAAGATTTCATTCTTAGAAATTTCAAATTATACCACAGACAATTTTTAAGAACAATAATTACAAATGTTCATTTAGTGTAGTAAAATTTGTTATATAAATCATCAAGTCCTAAACAATACAAAATTTCTTTATGCATTAGTACAAGGAGCATTCAATATTTAGTGTCGGGTCTCATTTTTCTCTACGCATAGTTCGTGAATCACATGCAAAGTTACACTATGATACGCTTCAACTCTTTATCTTTCCAACGGAGTATCATACATGTATGCCAATACACACTGAAATTAGCTATCACCAAAATGACATTTATTTTTCGGTGAAAGTCAGTTTCTATAAATTCATTCCTTATAATTACAACCATTTTTTGCGAAATTTGTTGCCTGCATGATTTGCAAAAGAAATGCGTTAGAATAAAGGACTATTTTTAATGCGTAGAGCCGAAGTACGCAATAGTGCGCATTAATTTCATTCAACAGGTAACAGTTAACAGGTTTTTAATGCCAGCGTCGGCCATGTTTTTCTTCGATTGGATGCAGTTTTTCATTGTTTTAGGACATAAGGGCACTCCTTTTTTATTTATTTTATTTTATTTCATATCGTTTCTTAAACTTAGTATTTGGGCATAGCAACGGATGGTTCCCCTACCATTCCAGGTGAGGTAAGACTTAAAGGTCTAAAACTTATTTTTATGGAAAAAATACAAAACTTGTACTGATATAATGCATATGTGCCTTATAAATTTAGTTCACACCCATTCCATTGATTTTAACCAAATTAGGACCATTTATAGGAGTTTCAATACAGCGGAAAGGCAGTCACCAGGACAATGCCATTTTTTATCATTTTTGAGGCTCAATATTGGTGCTCAGGGTTCTCAGTAAGATTTTACAAGGAGTCCTGAACTTCCTTACTAAGAAAAGTTTGAGTCTCATAATTATTATCTACCCATAGTATCATATATCATAGGAGCAGTAGTCCAGTGGTAGGCCGTGCGCTTAGGGATGAGTGGTCTGGGGTTGAGGGCAATATATATTAAATTGTGTATATATATACAGGAGTTCTAGCAGCCTCTATAACACTTCTTGTCTGACTCTATAAATTCTATGTATCGCTGATTAGGGTTTCAAAATCGGAAAAAAATCATAATCATCGGAATAATCGGACAACCCTTTTCGATCAATATAATCGAAACATTTACTCAGGGTTTTCATTCAGAATTTTTGAAAAATATATGACAATACGTTGCAATGGTTTGAGAGATTTTGTTCCATAATAAAATATTAAATAAATCATGCACAATAAGCCTATAAATAGTGGTTTAGTGGTTGTTAATGTTTTGTATAGAAATTTTCAATACCTGTACAGTACAAAAAAAAGCGCTATATATTGTCCAATAATGGCAAATTCCATGTGCCCGATTATAATCGATTATTAAACTTCATAATCGATTGTCTCCCACTTCCAATGAAACGATCGATTATCGATTATAATCGATAATCGTTAAATCCCTATCGCTGATACTTGCCTTTCAATATATTGATACAAAATTTTATATCAATGTCAGCCCTATTGGCAAACAGACCCATGTATAAAATTACATACACATTGGTAATGCTTATGTATACATGTTGTCCAGCTTACAAAATCACAGGTGACAGACTCATTTTTCCTTATTATAGTATATATAGAGAGTCCTGTTGACTTTTTGGAGTATAAATAAAGTTATATTATTTGTAAAATAAGGGACCGACTCAACAACAAACAACCATTTAGAGTACTTAAGTCATCATGAATGAGGAGGATTTTAGAGTAAGCACCCCTATAAGATAATAATGGACCAAATCTGTTGACTTTTGAGTGCATAAATACTGGCTTGTCATCTGGGCAAATTATGCTATAGACTTAACAAGATACAACTGCAACATATTACTATACAGAAGTTACCCAGAAGAAAGCAATAAGAATCTGCACACCTCTTAAATAAAAATGGTTTTAACCTTATATGGTGAATATGCAAAATACAGCTTTATTTTAAACGAGTCTGTTTGAGTATTTTGGAGTATTAACAATGTAATGTGAAATGTTCTACCCTGTCTTACCTGCTTGTCACCAGCAGTAGTGTGAATTATTTGTACACAGCAGGGGAACATAATAAGACGTCACGTATCCAGAGCTGTATAGAGTTGATGCAGACACTAAGTCTGCGTCACTGTTCAATTGAGTCTGATTTTAAATTAATTTATGATGCATCATGTAAATAAAATTAAAGATACCATACGAAGGGTTAAATCTCAGTATGCATGTAAGTCACAGCCTGACAACTTACCAATGAACAATATTCTTAATAAAAATTTGAAACTTGAAATTGGAGATAAATTATTTTATGACACATTATTAATGGAAATAAGGGGGAAACTATATCTTATGCATCTTTTAAAAAACAAGAATCTAATAAGCAAAAGACATTGATACATGAAATTGAAACTTTACATAAATCAGAAAATCCAGACTCTCAACTGATACAGCATAAAGAAAGGAAAATTCATTAGATCAAGGGCTAAATGGACTCATGAAGGGGAAAAACCATCAAACTATTTTTGTAATCTGGAAAACAGAAACTTCATTTCAAAAACAATGAATAAACTTTATGCTAGGTCAGGTGAAGTTATTACAAGTCAAAGTAGTAATATAAAAGAAACTATGGAACATTTTAAATCTTCATACTCTGTAAAACATACTGAAAGTTTCGACCCAAATACTCATTTTAAAGATAAATATGTTCCCAAACTTTCGGACTTTGATAAAACATCCATTGAAAAAGAACTAACTTATAATGAACTGCTAGACAGCACCAGGCAACTCTGGCTTTACAACATCTTTTTTTCAATTTTTTTGGAAAGACATAGGTGATTTCTTAGTAAGATCTAGTAACGAGGCTTTTAACACTGGAGAAATGTCAATCTCTTTAAAACAAGGAGTAATAACTTGTATTCCCAAAGGTAATAAAGATAAACTGCTTATAAAAAACTGGCGCCCAATTTCTTTACTTAATGTTTCATATAAAATTATATCTTCATCTATTGCTACCCGTTTAAAATCTGTTTTACCAAAAATCATTAGTGAGGACCAAAATGTATTCTTACCTGGGAGATTTATAGGCGATAGTATACGGTTATTATATGATATGTTGTATTTTACTGAAAAATATGATAAGCCAGTGGTGCTTTTCACAAAAATTCTTACGAAAAAAATCTTCGTAAGTCAGTTTTATATAATTAGCACTTCAAAGTCAGACGGATGATAAGCATAACTATGATATGATATTCGAAAGGTATACACAATTCTACACAATTTGTATAATATTTAGAAATGATAAGCCAAAAATGGGTGTTTTATTGATGTTTCTTGCTTTTGACTTACGAAGATTTTTTTCGTAAGAATTTTTGTGAAAAGCACCACAGGTCTACTGTTATTGATTGATTTCGCCACTGCATGTGATTCAGTATCATGGACATTTATGTTTAAAACCTTATTTTTTTAACTTTGGGGATAACATAATTAAATGGATAAAATTATTTTTTACAAATATCGAATCCTGTACTGTTATTAATGGACATCTTTCAGAATTGTTCCCTGTACATCATGGATGTCGTCAAGGTGATCCACTATCACCATATCTGTTCATTATTTGTGCAGAAATTTTATCTTTACTGTTAAAACTTAATCCAAATATCAGAGGAATTAAATTTGATACATCAGAATTTTTGATTTCACAATATGCTGATGACACATCAATTTTATTAATGGGACTGAAAATTCACTCAGAAACACCATGTTGACGTTAAAATTGTATGCAAATATTTCTGGTTTGTGTCTAAACATTGATAAAACTAAGGTGGTATGGCTGGGCTCAATGAGGGGTAGTGATTTGAATTTATGCCCAGAAATTGTCAAGGTTTCCCGCCGGGCGGAGCTAGTAATACTGTTGAGTTTAACTTACATTGGGAGAAAGAACACTTTAATATACTAGGGGTAAACTTCTCTATAAACCTGAATGAAATTTCAACTCTGAACTATACCCAAAAGTTAGAAGATAATTATCAGAAATATTTTTACATCATTTTCTAAGAGAATTTGACTCTTCTTCTTCATAATCATCTTATACTTAGCATTCCAAACCCAGGGAACCAATTTTTAACTAAGTTACAAAGAATGTGCTTGAATTTCTTATGGAATGGAGGGCCAGATAAAATCAAAAGGACATGTGTCACACAATCCTATGACAAAGGGGGGGGGGGCTAAGAATGTAGGATATAAATAATTTCCTCAGTGCAATGAAATGTACCTGGCTTAGAAGAATAAATCCACAAAATCTAAATACAATGATTTCATTATTTCAGAATACCCTTTTCTATCAGAAGTTTAAAAATATGGTGGGGACTTTATGAAGTCAAAATTAAATACAATAGGTAATAGCTTTTGGAAAGATGTCTTAATAAGTCTTATAAAATTAGAACAAAATTCAATGATCAATAAAACATCTTGTCTAACATCACCTTTATGGCATAGCTCCTTTTTCAAAAATGGGGGTAAAAGTTTCTAATTCAAAAATTTTGAACAAAAGGGGGTTTCATTTGTAAATGATCTGATTAATGAATATGGTGATTTTTGTCCTTCCATGATTTTCAAAACAAATACAATGTGAGAACTATTTTTTTTCAATTACAAAGTGTAATTAACTCTATAAAAGTTAAATAATAAAAGTTTTAAATAATTTGAATGTCACTACTCCTCTTGAGCCTATCAGTCCACCTTTCCAACCTACTTTAATAAAGATTGTTTTTGAAAATAAAAAAGGTTGCAGGTTAATATATGACACTATCTTACCAAAACTAAATTCAAAGCTTAAGTCAGAAACTAAATGGTCAATTGATTTGAATCTACCTGCAACATTTCCATGGAAATTTGTTTATAAAATTCCATTGATAATAACAAGGAATTCAAAGCTACATTGGTTACAATATCGTATAAACCATAGAATTCTAGGCACAAACCACTTATTATTTAAAATGGGTATCAAAAACGATAACTCTGGTTCTTTCTGCTATTCTCATTCAGAAACCATGTCTCATCTTTTCTATGATTATCAATATACATATAATTTTTGGACAGAAGTTAAAAATTGGATTTGTCAAGAGTTTGATCTCCCACCAATACAATTGACTAAATGTGATACTTTATTTGGTAATAGAAAATTGTCTCAATCTATTAATCTAATAATTCTGATATGTAAAAATATCATTATGAGATCTAAAAGTAGAAACACCAGACCTAACTTAAATCATTTTATATCTCAGTTAAAAATCTACATTGCAAGTGAAAAAGTTTACTTCAGTAAAGAAGGAAGAATAGATTTATTTATGAAAACCTGGCACAAATACAAAAGCCCGTGGACTCAAACCAACTCTAAAGTAACATGATATGTTACATTATAAGTACTATGTAAACTTAATGTTTTTCTATAATTTAATTTCAGAATATACTGCTACAATGTTGTGACCAAACCATTATCACCGGTTGTTATCAGATACTTGGAAAAAGACTTATGACCTTTACTAACTTAGTTTATTTAATTCACCTTGTTTTGTTATCATATGAACAACAATATGATTATTAAAATATTTGATCGAAAATTATTAAAACGTAGTGTAACGTTAACGGTCATGACTGTATTTTAGCGTCTTTATGTAAGGTTACCTCCCTTGTTAGCAAGGCAACATTTGTAAACGGGTAACGGTAGACGCTCATTCAAAGACAAAGTAGGCGCTTGCAAATGTGCTTCCCGTGCAAGAGTTCCAAAGAGCATCAAATGTATGTATGTACCAATCAGATTTCAGTTCCGGTATGCGTGGGCATCAGGTGGGTATAAAAGGCGAAACTCGACAGAGAAAAATGGAGTCTAGCAGGAGACTCCGGAGGGTTCACATCGCTCTTAATTGACTGGGACTTTGTCAGTATACCTGGCGCTACAAATCTATCTACTCGCGTTCTTGTTCAAGCATTGCGCTTGCCCAAGAGTGTTAGATTAGTTGGTACCTAATACCGGGTCGCAGTGTAAGAGAGAGTCGTTGTTGGAACGTCGTGGTTTGGTGAGTTCGGGTTGAAACCGCAGGTTAGTCATAGAACCTGGTGTGTTGTGGGAGTTGTTGGTTATAACTCCTGGTGGTTTCAACGCCTCTTGTGCTGAGGCTCGAACGTGTTTGTAGTAATTATGTATGTGTTGCCTTGGGTTATTGGTTGTTCAGTTGACGGATTGGTAGAGTTTGTTTCTGGTTGGAACTCCTGGTGGTTCCAACACCTCGTGCGTTGAAACCCCAGCCTTGTATGATAGTTTGTGTGAGTTTCTTTAGTTACCGATCGGATCATGTGTATATATTGTTTGTTTGTTGATTTCATTTGACGTATTAGTTGAGTTGCTGGTTGGAACTGCTAGTGGTTTCAGCACCTTGTGTGTTGAAACCTAGGCCTTGTATGATAGTTTGTGAGTGTTTCTTTTGTTACCGCTCGGATCACATGGTTATATTGCTTGTTTGTTGATTACCGTCTATGTGTTTAAATTTAAGTTGATGTTTCTAATCATTGGTCAAAGTAGACCCCGAGGAAAATAATTATATAGTGTATCAAGCATTTTATTATTGTTGAATAGTTTTCAACAAACTACTCGGCGCACGTTACAGTAGTTTCACCACATATGTATAAATTGATGTTATGTGGTTACACATATATCTTAGCTGTTTAAGTAGTATTCTTATTAGAAGAAATTCTTGAATCATTATTGTTTCAAACTGTTTATGTATGTGCAAGTTGTAAGTTAATCTTTGAAGAGCGACCTTGTAACTACAAAGCAGACTTTTTCTCACCCATGAAAATAATGGGATGTAGTTACTTCATAATGCTTACGTACATGAAAACTGTACGTTGAAGCCATACTGTATTTATTTGTAAAATTTATTACATAAGTTAACATATGAAAACTGTTGATTAATAATGTTTTTGTACAAACAGTATTCACGCCATATTCCATGAGGTCATATGGTAACTGTATTTTTAATTTGTAGTTACATGGTGGTTTCTTATATCATCAGAATATATATGAATATTGTTGACTCATAATGTCCCCGTACATGTATAATAAAAGTTATGCTCTATAGGATAGAACTTGACTTCTTACTCTTTGATATGTTTTGGGATTGATATTTGTCATAAGTTGTATTCTATAGAAACGTGACTTAACTTACATCTTGTGTATTTATATTGATTCATAATATGTACATATATATCATAAGCTATATTCTATAGAGTCTGGACTTAACTTCTTACATCTTAATGTGTATTGGGACTGATATTTGCTGTCTATGTATATGTATATTAAAGGATATATTCTGTGAAGTCGAACGAAACTTCTTACACCTTAATGCATGTAAGGATTGATTCATGATGTTTTATTACATGCATATTATTGGTGAAATTCTATTTAATAAAAGCTTAACTCCTTGCATCTTAATGTGTATGAAGATTGATTCATAATGTTTATATTCTTGTTTGTATTGAGCTATATATTATAGAAACGTGACCTAACTAGTATTTATATTGCATTCATAATACGTACATGTATATCATAAGTTATACTCTATAAAGTCTGAACTTAACTTCTTACATCTTAAAGTGCATTTAGAATTATTCATAATATATATATATATATATGTGCATGTATATTATACGTTATATTCTATAGGGAAAGAGTTATGAATGTGTCTTTTTATGATTTCCATTGATAATCACTGATCATATGTTAATATTTATGTTTATGTTATTTAAAGTAATAAATAATTACAAAAAAAATATATTGAGTCAACTATAATCAGAGTTTCAGTGTAGATTTAGTACAAGAACTGGGGTTATTTCTTTGTTCCAAACATCATGTGCAGCAAATATGGATGGACTCATAAATCTAGACAGATGTATTGGGAAATAAAAAACACACCATTACTGATTTAAGAACTACGCCAAGTTTTCCATCCAACATGAACCAACTAAGTTACTAACCATGTCTGATTTAAAAACTACGCCAAGTTTTCCATCCAACATGAACCAACTAAGTTACTAACCATGTCTGATTTAAAAACTACGCCAAGTTTTCCATCCAACATGAACCAACTAAGTTACTAACCATGTCTGAAATAAGAACTACGCCAAGTTTTCCATCCAAAATGAACCAACTAAGTTACTAACTTCTATTTTGTTCCAACTCAATAACCCAGAAATTGAAGAATCCAAAATTTTGTATACAGTAGACTTTTGAGTTGTCTAAACAACAGTTGTCAATCAATTTCATTAACTCCCGTTCAAAAATGCTAATAAAATTCAGCCTCTATCCATTCATTATACGTTGATGTTTATTCTTGCTTTGTAAGAACGACTTTAGTAATAAAATAAAAATAATCCTGAGACAACATCCGTCAAAAATCACTTCCGGTGAGTAACTCATATAGATTAATTTATCGTAGGTAAGGGAATTATAGTCTAACCTTTCACCCGGGAACTTGACTTGGGACCGCCCATCAATGAATCAATCCGCGCAATATTTGCACTAATAATAGGACAAGCGAGTTTTTGTTCTACAATGTTCAATTTTCATAACAATTGTTAGATAATCATGAAATGGTAGCACTGTTATTGTTTGGGAACAGATAAACTGAATGGAATATCGAGTTATAGATGTTGAATGGAACTATTTGTTAGATGCGTATGATTTATTGATAACAGGAAAAATGGACGATAAACACGTCTCATTTCCGAAACACGCTTACTATACTCGACAGCGAAGATATCGCTGTCTTGTAATCAAAGCGCTGAAGGCACTGAATTTGTTCGGGTTTAAAAAATAAATTGATATTTCGGCTCCAACAACGTTTGTACACAAAGAACAGTTCGGAGATATTAGTTTGATAGGTACAACAGCATTGTTTCGGTTCAAAACACTTCAAACAATCGACCTATAATCGAACACATTTTTTATTTGTTTTCGCACAATCACAAGTCAAGGGGGTCATTCTTACAACAATGCAATAATTACCGCTTTAAAGTTATCATTTAATATGCACATTTAATCTACTGCATTTGTATGTAAAATAAAAAAAGTCCACTTTTCCTATAGAACTATTCTATTACATAAGATGATGTAACATCTCTACTGACAACTGGCACAAACAACGGGTTGTGACTGAATAGTTGATACCATTCTATTACATAATACGACGTAAAGATCTCTACTGAGTCGCTTAACTCATAAGCTATTATACATACGCTTCAGTATAGACCGATTAACAAGTGTATTTCAGGAATTATTGCGCCTGTCATAGCAGACGATCATTTTGAATTGCTCTGTACTTATATACTGAGGGACTACTTCTGGATTCGGTACATTTTCAAAGTGGGAAAGGGTCTGAAATACGGTATATATATTTGTTCAGGACTGACGTCCCGAACAAATAAAAATGGCTTTTTATGATTTAGTAGTCTGTAATTTCACAGTAAGAGCACTAACACACGTTCAGTCGGTATATACTAAATTGCAGATTAAAATTTATGTGCGGAATTATAATTTAAATAGCGAACACGTGCGAACCTCACAAAAAGTTAGCCATAGAATTATCGCGTTTTGTGAAAAAAACTATTACCGTATCGCAACACACGATTAGTTTTTTTATCCATAAAATATTTAATTTGAAAAAAATAACTGTGGATTACTTCATTTATAACGATTATCAAAACACCCCCGATTTTTCGTATTTTTCAAATTTTGACAAACACGGAGAAAGAATGCTTTTAATTGACAGAGTCATTTCATAAACCAATTAAAGGAAAAGTTTTTCATAGATCCCCTGTGCGTCATTTTGCGTTTGTCAAGTTGAATAGCAAAAGTTTAGGTAAGGTATCACTAAGTGAGTGTAGACAGCTACGCCGAGAAAATAACACAAAATCCAGGCAAAATCCAGGCAAAAGTTGATGTTTTAAATATACAACTTTGATTATATAAAGGTTTGTTGTTACCTATATAGTACATCGTGTAGTCTTCGACAATATTTTAATTATTTAACAGCGGGTCTATATATAGTTGCTTCTGTCACAACATACATTACACAATATTTTACACTGAATTTGAAGGATTTTTTTTTCAAAAAATTCCTTTCTATGTCAGCGCTCTTCGAAATTTGAAAAGAACGAACAGCATCAAAGAAAATAGTGCAGTAGAAAAATAGGAGTACTATTAAACGTAGATGCATTTAAAAAACTGATTAAAACAAATACTAAGAATTATGATATTTAATGTTTTTTTCCACATTAATTAAACATTATTCTAACTGTGTACGGAGAAACGTTATTTTGTATTATTGCGCATTACTTTCTGCCACACGCTTGTATATGTATACACATTTAGCAGAACTTATTGTAGCCGCGGCCGTGGCGTAGTGGTTAGCATGTCTGACTTCGACCCGGAGATCTCGGGTTTTAAACCCGGTCTCGGTAGGTCATATCCTTTACATTATTTTCTTTGGTTTAGGCTACAAGAATTTGATCATACGTATGTTTGTCAGATTTACCGCACTTAAAATTCCGAAAATGAATTTTTTTAATTTTATTTTTTAGTCTAGTTAATATACACTTATGAAATGAATACATAAATTATAAATGCAATGCTCGTCGTTTACCATAAACTTTATATTAACACATGATCATCAGTTGAACACTGACGTAAACTTGATGTCTCCATCAACTCTACACAGCTCTGGATACGTGACGTCATATGTCCCCCCTTGCAGTGTAAAATAATTCAAAATACTATTGGTGACAAGCAGGTAAGACAGGGTAGAATATTTAACATTATAATTGTTAATGCCCCAAAATACTCAACAGACATATTTTGAAATAAATTTGTATTTTGCATATCGTACCCCAAGACTATATTTATATACCAAAAGGTTTAGTCAATTTTTATTTTAGAAGGGTGCTGATGTAATTGTTTTTTCCACATATTTTAGGTATATTAACATGTTGCAGTTGTTTCTTGTTTAGTCTATAGCATAGTTTGCATAAATGACAAGCCTGTATTTATGCACTTAAAAGTTAACCAGTTTGATCCATTTTTGGAACGATGCTAATTTAGCATCGTTCCAATGGTAACAAGAAAGTATAAGATAACTCTTTTCACGCTTCAACAATTTTCAACATAGACAAAGAGGCGTAGTTCAAGCGTGAAACTCATTAACATCTCATTTAAATGTAATACAACGCTGGCTTGTGTTGTCGTTCTTGAAACTCTTCAGGAAAAGGGAGGTTACTCTCAGGACATACAAATCTTGCAATGGAGACGGGACAACTCAACCCGTAGACAACTCAACCCGTGACAACTGCAATGGTTACTTGTTGGAGTAAAAAGGGCCTACGATGTTTTTGACAATGCATGTTATATGCGTAGCATAATTACGTCATTCGATAGTAATAAACAATATAAAATGATCGTATTATATTATGTTACTTATACCAATACATTAAGGACGATTTTGGTAGTTTTTGTGCGCACCGTTCTGTGCATATCTAAAACACGAAAAACCACACACCACACACACCACACACACACCACACACACCACTTTGTATAACATGATATAAGACTTATTTTCGATTGTTTACCTGTTTTAAGCCCTAATTGTGGTATAAATTAACAGAATT
This sequence comes from Mactra quadrangularis, assembly GCA_025267735.1. Lineage (NCBI taxonomy): Eukaryota > Metazoa > Mollusca > Bivalvia > Venerida > Mactridae > Mactra > Mactra quadrangularis. The sequence goes on along the minus strand of CM046299.1, from coordinate 30,577,226 downwards.
ACATAAATTAATCAATAATTAGATCGTAAAACGCGTTGGAAATTGTCATAGAAAATGTCATTAGATGTTCGTGTACACACCACACACACACTACTTTGTATAACATGATATAAGACATTTTCCGAATGTTTACCTGTTTGAAAGCCTAATTATGGCATAAATTAACAGAATTACATAAATAAATCAATAATCAGCAGATCCCTGGTCCAATCTCCAGTCATAGCAGGTTATATCAGTGTATGAAAACTTGATTTTAATATCACATTACATGCACAAAATGAGAAGTTGTCAGCTCCTTGCGGTTAAAGAAAATAGTCCAGAATAATCTTTAGTTTGGTGAGATGGTTACTGTACATGACCCTATATAGTGTTGATGAAAATTAATTCTTTGACTGGTTTATTTTGTTTGATAAAGTAAGATGAACCTTGCCATGAGCAAACCACTTGAGAAGTCTAGTGCTATGATCTTGTTAAATTCTGTTAATTGATATATAATACATTTTTTATAGATAATATTCATATTTTGACATAATTATATATTCTTTAATAAAAAATAAGTTCGGGACTTCGTTCCTCCAGCACTCCAGTGCTTTGATTGTTTTATAGGGATGCTGACTCTGAAATTCTCATACATGTTGACTTAAGTACTCTGAGAAGTTGTTTGTTGTTGAGTCATTCCCATATTATCCAAATAAGATAACTTTATTTATACTCAAAAAGTCAACAGGACTCGTCCATTTATATTTTACAGGGGTGCTCAGCTGGTACTTATTCTGGATTACTTATTATATTGAGCAGTTGTATGTTGTTGAGTCCATCTCTTATTTACCCAATAACATTAAGACTTTACTTAAACATCAAAATCAACAGGGTTGATCCATCATGAGTCGAGCTGATTCTTAATTATACAGAAATATAGGAAGTATCAAATTGAATGTTAATATTGAATGAATAGTAAATGCAAATGGAACAAAATACTGTCATTTATGATGTATGTACCATATTAAAAGCATTTACGCATGTTAACAGCAAGTAATCTTTCTCACAACAACCTGCAAAATAATCAGAACTATATACCCAATACCTCACTATTAAAATAATAAAGTTCAAGTAAGAAAGATTTTGACATATTTTATCTTTAAATGTACATGGTTGTATCACATCAATATGCTGTATAAATGACCAACTGGTATAAACACTAAAAAGTTACTTATAATGATTTTCTGAACTACACGTTATAATGTAGTTTTCTGTAAAAAGTTCATATTTAACATGTATAGGTCGTTTGCGTTAAAGCTGGACCCCTAAAATCATGAAATATCTCAATAACTATCGGATGGAATTAACTCAAATTTTGTATGTGATCATAACTAGCATTTTCCTTCTCAAATCCAAAAATTCAGAATTTTTCTTTAATTACATAACATACTTCCCATATACATTCAATGCAAATTTTGAAGCCAAAAAGCGACTTTTGTTAAATGGGTATGTGCCATAATCAGAACAGCCACATAACAGTAGATACAAAATAATAGCTAAATATGAGGCCCGGTTAGAAATTTTATTTGATAACAAAGTATAACAGTATATACAAACTCAAATATCATCATCACTGTCGGTCGTCAAAATCTATACAAATTCTACACGTACGATTTTAAAGACGGGCCTCTGCTTTACAAGTGTTTATTTAAGCGACAAATTTACAGTAAAAGCACGGGACTTAGAATAAATACACTGGAATATGACAATGTTATAATCGGAACAGCTTTTTTTACCTCCCGCCGGATTTTTGATAAAAAAATCCAAATATTTTGCATTGTACCTTATGGAAAACTTTTTTATTTATCTATTAAAAATTCTGAAAATTTAAATCCTAGAAGGAAAAATTGAAATAAGATTGTATTAAAATTTTTAGCAAAATCGCTGTTATAGTTTTTAAGATATTTACGGCAAATAGGGGTCCAGCATTAACGCAAACGACCTATATTTTTACATTTGGGATATAAATGTTCATGAAAATATCACAAATTTATTCCTCGCCTTTTGCTCGCTTCTCAAATTGCCAAAATGGAGAAAAAAATTTCGCTGGCTCGCACCATATTTTTTAGGCAAAATTCATAGAACATATGATCAATTTGTTGTGGCCTTAACGCCATAGCAACACATATTATATAGGTTATATCACGGAGATCAGTCTATCCACTCACTGTTCCTGAAAATGCTAAATCTCTGGAGTTTGCAGTTAACCAACAACAAAGAACATCAGTGAATGACTATTGCTCTACATGATTTAGAATCAGTGGTAGGAGGGAGGTTGACCACAAAAATTATTTCATAACTAAGCTCCATGGAAGTATGCCCCGCCCGGGAATCAAACCTACGATTCCTTGATCAGTAGAATAATGGGCATGTAAAATGAAATATGAAACACAGTTGACTATGAATGATAAAGAGATAATAATGGATATCGAAATAGTATCTTTGAACTCTAAAAATGATAAAATCCTTCAAAAATTCCTTCTAACAGTACTTTCAGTACTTTGATTCGTAGTAGGCAATAAACCACACACTAACAGCTGCCCAATTTCTTTACATTATCCAAGTGTTATATCGTGAATTAACACAAGATATAACACCCGGTGTGTTTCTTTACCTTCGAAATAGTTTAATCCTCACTTATAATCCCGTTAGGAAATGATCTGAGTGTATTTGGTAAAGTGCGTTTCTTTAAAAATTCTCAGATTAACTCTGGGTTATTTGCCTATTGTTAAAATAATCCTACTATAGGGGTGGTTTAATTCGAGTGTAGATTGGAATCTGAACTGAAATACTGATCAATTCGATGAATGCTGCTGCTGTGGAGCATAGAGTGGTATGTTATCACCTGTTGAACAAGGGATATCATTACTTAATGATCTTTGAAGCTTTAAAATTTAGTTTGATGGATGGGTATGGTCATGTTGTGGAAGGGGAATGTTTTATATGCTAGCGTTCTTTGGTAAAATAATAAAATTTAAGGTTCCAAGCCGGGTAAATGTACAGCCATTCCAAATGTTATCTTGTCGGTAATTTGTAAAATAAACTCACCCATACTAACTCTACATATCAACTACAAAATTAATTTATCCAATCGAATTGATCCAATGTGTTTTGTATGATTTCTAGTAAAATGTAATTTTGTCTGAAACTTTGTTTATGTTGTTTCTAGCATTAAAAAAATCGAAACCGAAAGTAGAAATTAATCGTCGGTGCTAAACGTAATAATTCGACCATAAAAGTTTAAGTTAGTCGTAGATACTACCTACAAATGGTTTTATGTAATTCTAAAAATAGTTAAGATAATGAATTCTTGAATTCTATCAAAAGAACGGGTATATTTCTCTTTTTTAAAGACACTATTAGACACCAGAAGAACAATTATTATGTTGTGAAGTAATTAAATTCGCATCTATATACCTCAGGTTTCCTAAATTGCAATATATCCATAGACTCACAAGGAGCACCAGCGGCATTTAAAAATGTGCGTCGAATTTTCAGCAAACGTTTCAACGAGAGTCTTAAAATACTGTAAAAATGATTTATAAAGTGAGGATCGAATATATTTTTATTAAGTTGGAATATTATTTTAAGACAAATGTTTATACATGATAAACAGTTTACTTGTTTTTTATATTAATAACATTTGTACATGTATGAGGGATAAAGTATGAAATAAAAGATGGCAAAACTATAAAATAAAAGATGACAAAACATGCATATCAGAAGAATAAATATTGAATTTGAACAAATTACTATATTCAGACAAAATAAATTCTAATCTTTATTATTAAACGTATTTTCCATCAACATACCAGTACATTCTTGTGATGTCATCAACGTTCGCATCAACAACATAGTCACATGGTCACCTAAGATGAGCATTTTCAATTGATTCACGTGAATTTTGGTGAGTGAATCTCTGCTCGTGTCAATTATTTTCTACACTCGAATTAATCTTGGATTTGCTAATAATAATAATAATAATAATAATAATAATAATAACTTTATTTAATGAGGCAACTCAGTTGGGCAAGCCCAGTCTTCCCTGAGAGCCTCCAATTTTTTAAAAGAAACGCAATAGAAATAACCCCGAATTCAAAACAATCTACGATTATATAGCGGGTTAGCAAACCCCGAAATTGTCGGGAGTTAATCCTCCAGTAAAGAAATTGGGCATAACAGCTAAGTTCTGTTATCTTGTCAACAACACGCAATTCATGCATATCCGATATAAGCTTGAGCACAATGGTCAGTCTACTGCCCTGCGTTCAGTAAGCATTTAACGTTGGCCAATCACCGTTACCGTTATGAACGGTTAATTGAACGATCCGTTGAAGTGCGAACGTTAAAAGATGGCGGACAAGAGAGTCGTTACTTCTTTTTTATAAGAAGAATTCGGAGAGGAATTCTTTTCTTGTTTACTTGTTTTTTTTTGTAAATGTATTGATCTAAATCAACGGGAGTAACACCGCCGACTTCGTTGAATAGACCTAATCCGAATTCAAATTTATGGGTTTTTCCGTCCGTGCACAGGCGGTACAAAGTATAGGATAGAGCATGAGTAGCAGTTTGATATGGGATTTATCAACGAGCGAAGCGAGTTGATAAATCTCATATCAAACTGCTATAGTACTCTATCCGACTTAGACAACGGGTAGGAAATTATATGTTTATAATGTCCATTTTTATTATTTTGTCACGTATTTATACTACTGTCAACTTAAAGCCATATAAAACGCAGAAAAATATAGTTGGCCTTAATCTAAAGCGTACGATATTTGTGTCGTGAATTTCGTGCGAAAGCTAATTAAAACTCATGAACAACATTTAGATTGTGTTATTCATGGATATAAATATTTGTGCCCATGTACATATCGACAGTTAAACAATGAATAAAAAATACAGATCAACAATCATTTTTGATAAATAATCGCAGTGGTGAGTCGTCTTAGGATTAATTCTTTATCGCAGAACTAAAGAATGTTTTGGCTAACCAAGAGTGTTATTAGGCTGTAAGTATACATGTTATTGTTTTACGAATTTCATCATTTTCTGCAATGTTATACCAAGTAAACATGTGAATATTCAATTTAGACAATATTTCTCAAATATAGTCGGTTTAATATGTAATCAAGAGAGTGGAGAGATGTTAATTGCATCAGCAGAATAATCACATATATATGTATGCTAACAAAATTTGCTAATGAAGTATTGTGTTACATAATACTGGTCGTTCTATTATGTATAAACAAGTGGACCTTTGAATCAACCCCTACCAATATTTTTTTCACCTGCTTAAAACCATCAAGACGATTGTCGTGAACAAAAATGGTAGAAAATCTCAATTACATTGTTAAATACATTATGTTATAATTATAAACAGTTGTGCATGATGACGCCTAAACATTTGTTTTGTTGAAAATATGAACTATCCAAAATACAATTGATCGAAAAGCTTTTTGTCTTAAATATAGATCTTGGTTTTCTTTAAAATAACATAACATGTTGTATAAACTTGATCGGATGAATTCAATAAAATCATTCGTTTGCAGTAGTTTTAGACTTATAAAATAATGCGCTTCCTTGTCTCCCGGTAATAAGCAATAAGGACAGTTAATTTGGCTTTCAAATAGATTTGTCTGGTTCCCAGTCGTACTTTGACAGGTAAAAGAACGTCAGGCAAAGCATGATAATGGCCGCGCCTTATGTAATGAATTAGGTATTGGATAATAATATTTTAATATGAATATTTCTCACCACACGGGCTTAAATCTAAGGATCATTGTACAAGAATTACAGTGGATACCTTTGTTTAGTAGTTCGGTTACATTTATGCTAAATAAAGTTTCCAAATTCTAACGAGACTATTTCACGTCTGAATTGTGTTCACTTCGAGACATGGTTTTTGCTTAATTGTTCGATAAATATACGAGCAATCAGAAAAATCGACTTTGAATTTCTTATACAGTACCGAATTCCTACTAAAGTCACTATTGTCAGCAAGTGATCATGTAGATAAAGAAAACGTAGGTCTATGATAATTTTGTTATCTGAATAAAAACTAGGAGTGCAGCCAGGATCGTGCTTTGACTGACCTGATAACGATAGTGGTAAGGGACAGGTAATCCAGACTAAATACAGATAAGCTTATTGAAGCATTTCAGTTAATTGTATTAAACTGATTATGGGGCGGATCTAGACTTTTCACAAGGGGTTGTACAGTTGTACTATTTAATGACTTACGCTTGTCAACAAATAAGATCATGAATTAGACTTTTCCAATGTTCGTGGCCGCTTGTATACGAACTATAAAATTTCATTTTGTTCTTAGTGTGCACCCCACTTACAAAAGGCTGGATCCACCCAATACTTTCACTCACTGTTTTCTTGAGTTTAACGCACGGAGAAAACGATCTGATAATATCAAACACTTTGCCGTGTGATATGGGATTTATCAAACACTTTTTAAGCAATTTGATTGGCTGTGAGGGGGTCACCGTTGTCTAATGGCTGTTAGCGAACGTTACGGAACGTTACGAAACGTTCGCGGTAACTGGATGCCCTACTGTAGCGTGTTCAATTACACAAAACGTTACAGAACGTTACATAACGATACTGTAATATAATAGGTTCATTAATTTCGTTATCTTTGGCAAGCATCAAATATTTGCTTAAGTTATTGGTCACTTGACCAGTTCGGACACAATCACGTTCAAGAGTTTACCAATTTTAGATAAGTTGAAACATGTGTGCTTGGATTCACTTGGCGTGGGTACAAGCACTATATAAGGAAGCTGCAGCTTGACTGCGGGGCCCTCAGTAGTTAGTCGCTGCTCGATGAGTATGAGCCAGTACATGTAACAATAAAGTTTGTATAACCGAGCGGGTGTTGAGTTGTGTTGAGAAGTTATCATTATTCCGGGAGAGAGTGGGGTTGAAGCCCATACTGAGTGGTCCACGACAGTTAGTGGCCCTCAGTAGTTAGTCGCTGCTCGATGAGTATGAGCAAATACATGTAACAATAAAGTTTATGTAACGGAGCGGGTGTTGTGTTTTATTGGGTAGTTATACGACACGACCGAGCTGGTGTTGTGTTTTATTGGGTAGTTATACGACACGTGTGAAATATACCCCTAAAACCGGTTACGGAAACATTTATGTTCGTACAAGCCATACCTCTGTTCATACCGTACGCCAACAAAACCGAAAAAATAAAAATAAGTTCTAATGTGCCACATTTTACAGCTTCAATCGACATTGAGGCTGAGTACTTTTTAATTAATACCGATTTCTCACAGTTTGCTATTATGTCCGCGCGCAGCGCATACAAGTGTCTGGATGAGTTACTTCCCTTCTGTGAAATTGAAAACGGTATACAATCAACATACAATGCCAAGTCTTGTTTAATAGCGTCGTATTTAAAACGACAAGATGATTCCGAACAATATTGCAAAACATTAATTCACACTGGAGTATCATTGCCACATGCTATTTCTATAAGTACAAATAGATGGCTTAATGTATCTAATGACAATCTGATTAAAACCCGATCTACAATTTTACCGCTCGCATACTCGCTAATGTAGATCTGGCCTTTTCCAAACGAAGGTCACGTTCAGGTGACCTTTTCTCATCATAATATTCATGACGAAATTGTTATGATACGTAACTTGTTTACATCGTCTACGTCACGAAATTTGTAATGAGCCGCCCAATCGCAGCCTGTGAATATTACCGGGGTTAAATTAGCAAGCAAAACTTGGTCTAAAAATAGAAATTACGAAATCAAAATGTGATTAATAGTGTTTTCGTCTAGATGAAAGCTACGCATTGATTGGTCGACACAAAGTTCATCTCGACGTGACCTCAAAGGGAAAAAGTACAGATCCAGTACGACCGTGGTCTACTGGATATGTGTTTACGCAGATTGATCTAATGATAATACTCAATTTTCGATTAAGTGCCAAAATGGTTCAAGTTCTGTTTTTAACGCTCAATCACCGATTGGTGAATTACAGCTTCAATCTGAATGTAAGGCTATCAATAGTCATTTATATTTACCACAACATTTTCTACGATCTCTCAATAGTAACATGGATCAAATTAAGGCCGAGAAAATCGAGATTAGGAATCTTAACATGTCCACAATTGGGCAATCATTTATAAATTCGTTTGGAAATAAAACTATTATTACCATACCAAATACATTTGTAAGTTACAGGACGTAACTAAGGTGCCCATTGGAAATTTTATTGATCACTTACAAACCTTGGATGAAAACATTGTTCCGGAATCCGATGATAGCGCATTTACATTTAACTTTAAATCTGTTCTTTTAATTTCGGGGATACTATTAGTATGTTTTGTTCTTTTGGTAGCATTCCTAATAGTCAAAAAGAAATTAAAACTTAGTCTCTGTGCTAATGACATTGCAAAGGTGACGGGTGAGTCTGATAGGCATAAGGACTCGACTGCTACCCCAATGGAATACCAGATGAAAATGCAGCCAATGATTACTAACCAGAATACTGAAGTTAAACAACCCATGCTTCAGAAACTAACGAATCCACCAGAAACAGCGTTCCAAGAAACCATGTACCCACTAAGATCACTATATATAAGGAATTGATGACGAAATGTGTTACCTCAACACCATAAACACTTAATAAGTTAAATTGTGGACAATATATAAAACACATCAAACTTCAAGAAATTTATAATTACAAGCTAGTTTCGTTTTGAATAATCATTAACATCAGAAGTTATGAACACTATGTTTCAATGTGTATTTAGCAGCAATACTGAGGGTAATATTTTATATGAGATACTATTCAGTGTCAACAATGTTTAACCAAAATCTTAGAACAAACTATGTTTAAATTACATGTGTATCTAACAAATACATGTATATACAACGAAGTACTATAAGATGAACAATCACAGAGGTTACAAAACTTTAGTTCAATTTCAATGATTACCAACTACTTAAAATGTCATAAAAACCCAAGAATGTCATGCAACATCGATGATCTATGGTATGAAGTCAACTAACGTTCAGTATGGCTAATGGTGAATGGTGGATATACTTTAATAACAAACTGGTGAATGAAAATGGAAAATGGTGAAGGCACCTTAATAACAAAATTGAAGATGAAAATGGTGAATGGTGGATGCAGTTTAATAATGAAATGGTGGAAATTCAAACTTGTCTTAAATAAAGATACGTTTGTATAATAATATTATTAATAATTTGAATTTTATGATAATTTGTTTTAAGTGTTATGCGTAATTTATCAAGTATGTACTTTAGATAAGTATGATGCGTAATTTATCAAATATGTACTATAGTCTATACGTGTATATTTATATACACGCAAGTTATTTCAAGAAATAATTATTCTATGTTGGGCCTTATCACTCTTAATAAACATTAGTGACAATTTGTTTAAATAGACACATTTACTTGAGGGTATCATTTATGCGTTAGCCAACAATGTCTATATACCTTCATTATGTAAATTTTATATGTATTTATGTAATATGAAATGCTTTTATGCACCTTTATTTGCATCATGTTTGCATAAGATTTATGTTATTACCTTCTATTAGTAGACCAAGAATTTAATTGTGTTCTTTCTATATTTTCAGTTGACAATTATAATTTTATACATATGACGAAGAACTATCAAAGAATTCTCAAGGAGAAAAAGAGTGGCAAATATGAATACAGAGATTATGTACAATAAATTTATTAGAAATGTTAAATTTTAAATCTGTGTTAAATTATATGAACAAGATAAGTGAGTAAATGATGAACATGAATATACTATGTAACAAATGAATAAGGAAAAAACAATGAATTATAATCAAACAATAAACATATAAAATTAACATTAACTAACATTACTTACTGTGCTCTGTGTCATAAACAATAGCAAGTTATCAAATGTGCTCTGTATCATTAACATTAATCAAATTTTGCCGCCTTTTTCCTACAATGTAACTCGCAGTATGCGAGAGAGAATGATAGTTCTATACAACATTTATAACGTTTATTTTGTTGGTGTTGTTTATCATGTTTTTTTTTTCAGGGAACAATATATTCGTTTTTGTACTATTTCTTTGATGTCGATCGATGTATTATATACTTACCATGCCCTCTTTTCAGGGAAAAATAATATTGTCTTTTTCTTGTAATAGTGTTTATTTACGATGCATCATATGTTTTCAAGAAAGCAAAATAATTGTTATTGTATTATTGTTAGTGATGGAGAATCGGACAAAAATCATAATCGATAATCGAATTGAATCAAATGTAATTAATCGATTAAAAATCGATTAATAATCGAAATTTGTACAAATGCTTATGGTATCTCGACAAAAGCTTTCCTGAGAAAATACAGGGATTTTATATTACAAGTAGCATTAAATCTCTGGAAAAAAATAGGAAAAACACTTCATTCAAGACAACATCCTTTATTTACTTTATATTTGCATGATTAATTTCTTTGAAAACATTTTAAAAACAAAGGAAAATATTAAAATCACAATACTAAGACTTAATGCTTTCAATTTAAATCGGCAAGTATAGTGTATCTGAGTCAGATAATGTTATACAATACGAAAACTATGTATTGTTGGTATGAATTTTGTTACACAATATCATTTTGAAACCGCTAGCAGTCGTTTGATTTACCCCTTCATCATCTAGAAATATCTTTCAGCAATAGTTTGTTTTTTCATAATTTTCATAAGCAAAAGATGTTGGTACAATTGTTTAATAACATAATTCACAAATAAATAATTCATTCACATTCTGTCTGAGTCAATAAATATGTTTTCTGATAGATTTATCCAATGCTATAAATGTCCATTCAATTAACTTTTTTTCTGAACAAATTCATTCAAGATGATTTAAAACTGATACAGGTAAAATAAAATTAAAATGTAAGTAACGTGTCGGTTACGAAAATTATTGAGGACGAATGTTTCACAATGCAGAGCGTATAAATCCTATTAACCACCCTTAATGATGGATCTTACCACCATGTTATGGAGAACCATCATGAAATAAGCAAACTTGGTTCAGCTTCTATGTTTATTGGATTCTAGTGAGTTAATAAATTTTAAACTTCATTTGATACGAGAATAAGACCGTATCCGGATGTTGAACTTTTACCATACCTCACAGAGTTTCCCAAAGAGATTTGGTCGTAAATTTTAATTAGTTTATTGACCTGTAAATCGTAACAAATTGAGTGTGAAGATTTATAACACATCTGATGTACCAAACGTTTGTTATACAACGTGACATTTAAATTATCACACGTATCAAGAAAGCGGTATCAAGACTCGTACATTACGTCATCAATATAAATTGCTATTTATCTTTGAAATTCGCCGACATGTATTCAAATTTTTGTTTGATATTTGACATGTGAAGGACGGGTGGACCAACGAGTTTGACTTAGACTGATTAGTAATTTAACTAAATAAGACTGAAAATTAAAAGTAACGTTATTGTCCCTTGTGTGCAAGTTTAAACTGAGGTCAGTTGTGGCAAAATCTGCGGTTCTGAAACAACCAGCGACAATCGATTTTCCTTAAAGAAAATCGATTGTCGCTGATGTAAGCGCCCAGCGACGATTATTCGATTCTACTCGATCATCGTGACATCACAAATTATTGTAATGTCTTATGTTTGTGAATTTAAAATTGAATCATGTAGTAGCGACTAACATAGGGAACTTTTAGCTTTAGGATGTTATAAAAATGTTTATTTAGGTAAAAAAAATATACAAAAACAAAAAAAAAGTTCATTAAGAAGGGGAGTGATTGTGTAATATAATAGGTTTATTAATTTCGTTTTCTTTGGCAAACATCAAATATTTGCTTAAGTTATTGGTCACTTGACCAGTTCGGATACAATCACGTTCAAGAGTTTACCAATTTTAGATAAGTTGAAACATGTGTGCTTGGATTCACTTGGCGTGGGTACAAGCACTATATAAGGAAGCTGCAGCTTGACTGCGGGGCCCTCAGTAGTTAGTCGCTGCTCGATGAGTATGAGCCAGTACATGTAACAATAAAGTTTGTATAACCGAGCGGGTGTTGAGTTGTGTTGAGAAGTTATCATTATTCCGGGAGAGAGTGGGGTTGAAGCCCATTCTGAGTGGTCCACGACAGTTAGTGGTCCTCAGTAGTTAGTCGCTGCTCGATGAGTACGAGCTAAATACATGTAACAATAAAGTTTATGTAACCGAGCTGTTGTTGAGTTGTGTTGAGAAGTTATACGACAGATACATTCGGAACTCCTCGTCCATTCGCTGCAAATAACCTTATCTAATACACAAATATGAGATCGTTAAGGCAATGAGTGATGTTTCAAAATTTACGGACTAAAAACGAAACATCACTCAATGCCTAAACGATCATAGTTTACTTTAACACCGGTTGTTTCAAAATAGTGTTTAAATATGTCCGAGTTTATTCGCAGCGAATGGCCGGGGAGTTCCGGATGTATCGTTACGGAACGTTTTGTAACGTTCGCGGTAACTGAACGCAGGGCAGGTCTATAGGTTTATCATGTATACACGTGATATAAGATTATTCAATACTAGTATACTATGGTTGGCCACGTGACTACAGATCCTCATGTATAATTATTTCATTCATTCAAGTTTCAATGAATGAATTCTTAATTGCTCCATGGTGCTTGAGAATGTAATGTTTTCAGAAAATCAGCGCTGCTCGCGTCAACTTGGATAATTATGAAACTTAAAGGATTACACGTGACCAGTTCCATTATATTATGCTATGCACAGTTTGGCTTTAATTAAATAGTCAATCTTTGTATTTTTTTATAATGGCGGGCATGATCGTCGGATGAAGGACATAATGAAATAAGACAGAGGAACCGGGAAATGCTGGGACTTAGAAAACGTCTTGAAGTAGGTCTATCTTATGCTAGAACCGTTTTAAACTCAATTTAGACCATTTTCCTTCAAGTAATAAGGTTAGTACATGTTTTACATTTACTGACATGTTTATTACAAAAATCCAAGGTCCTGTTAAAGTCAACCCTAATAAACTCGGGCACTATTTTCGGCTTTGTTCATTTTACGTGGGGAGTAAAATTATAACAGCCGTCACGAGCTATGTTTTGTAGGGCTCTATATCGGTCAGAATGATCGATACGATATTCGTATCGATACAAAATGATCGATATTCGATATATCATATGATATTTTAATAATAGATTAATAAAACTGCAAAACAGTGATATTTAGTTCATTTATTTTGATTGTTGTAACACCATACTACTAAATGCACTGTCTTATTAATAATTTAAATATTAAAGCCTTTGAGGTTTGCATTTTTAAGAAATACCATTGCATCTATTGATTCTCATTCTCGTACCCAGAGGTTATCTTCTCGATCTTACTCGAAAATCTTGATAGCCTCTTGGTATGAGAATGAGTGGGTCTGTGACTAGACATGATCTGTCTGCTGACAGGGTGACGTAAAATTATACGGCCAAGTTTGTTGTATTGCGTCCTTTGCTTACAGCATTTTTGCAACATATAATACACTCTGGCCCGTCCATTTTTTGGACAACTTGATAACCCCAAACTTATTTTTTCGGAGGCAGCATATTCTCGGACAAATGTTATGTTGCAGACGAGTTTTTGTGACACGAAAAGTCTGTGTATTAACATCAACATTGATTAAGTGCGTTCGATAATCGATCGTTTATGTACTTGTGTGCAGGATTTACATAAAATGAAATAATTTTGTTGATGCTTGGTTTTAGTAAGATTTATCTCCAGTAATTCATATTTACAAAACACTAAACAAAGATCGGCAAAAGGAAAAGCATGCTCTTTCAGAACTTCAGCTATTAACAAGAATATTGTTTCTGGTCATTAAAGTTCTATTTACATAGCCCATCTACTCGAACAAAGACTTTTGGCTGCCAAAATTGATCTGTATTTAAAATACTGATCTTTAATGATTCCCAGACTAATTGAAAATGAACGTACATTCAAACCGCAACAGTTACTTCCCTTTGATTGAAAAGGGACATAACATAGCGTATCTGATGTAAGACATTTGCTTAAAGGAATGTCAAATTATGATATTGTTCGTCCACATATTATTACATACCGAATTGGAAGCAGTAGAATGTTGATTTGGCGATGCAAAATATCAAATGATTTGCAGACCATGTATTTTATTTGTATGACCGCCATTGATCGATATTTTGTTCGATATGGAAACGTTCGATCCGATATATCTATCGAACCTACAATACCGGTATTCGATATATATCGTATACCGGTGTAGAGCCCTAATGTTTTGTAGAGTATTAAAGAATATATGACGTCACATTAAATAAAGAGTGAAAGCGCACGTGCCTTTGTTAGAATAGTATTTGGTTTATTTTGTTAAACTATATACAATTATTGGTTAAGTAGTTGTGTCCATAATTATTTAGCTTTTCATTGATGAACAAGGGTACTAACTATCCACAGTTCTATAAATAATGCACACTTTCAAATCATTATATCAATTACATTAAAGGTACTTATTCACTGATTTTGGTTTATTTTTTCAATAATTTCAAAATAGCATTCAGTGCCAGTGTCTGTAATTGTGTCAAAAAATAATTCCTATTGTTTTAAGACAAACTGACCAATATGTTGCGAGAAACATACATAATAAAAGTCACAATATGCACTGAAAGTGTCTATACCGCGACATGTATACATCTCTTCAAATCTATTCAAGTATTTGCCATGGATTCAGTGTATTCTTTAGCTGGATTGTCGCTAATATCTGCAGTATACATTGTATGTCATCTTGTATGCAGTGACTTGTACAAAATGAAGACACATGAGACACAATATTCATTATTTACATGTTGTCCAGGTGATCGCAGTAATAAAGCTAATTAATATGTCTGTCTCCCTTACATCAACTGTCATACCTGTCCATCAAGATAATGACGTAATATCTAGACCATCTAATTATTGTATGTGAGAAAAAACTGATAATAAATAACATTGTCATGGTATGTGTCACTATACCAGGGCCCGGTTTCACGAACGCTCTCATAACTTAAATAAATTTAAGATTGTCTTAAATATTTTGGTCGTAACTATGAGTATCTTATAAAGTATTTAATTTAGGGTTGATATAAGTGACCCAAACTTAAACCAACAAAATTACCTTAAAGTACTAAATGTCCAACATGTTTTATTGATGGACTCTATAGCGTAAACGGTTAGACTGTTGAGATTGAAACATTGTTTTTGTCTGGCATAGGTTCGAACCGTGAATGTTGATTTTTTCACTTTTGGTCCATTCTTTTATTTTTGTCAATCAGTTGTGTTTCACTATTATGTACAATTATCTAACCTTTACTTCATTGCTGTACTTGTAGAGTTTAGTATTTTTCGAAATTACAATATTGTGCATCAGCGAAGATTGAATAATAAGTGATAAGTAGGTAGTTGGAGGATATCGGGATATAGTTATAAGATTTATTCAAAATCTCGTATTTTTTGGACCATTATCAAAGTTTGGAGACGAGCGTTATTCAATTTGAATAACAAAAACTGCAAAATTGCATAGAAAACTATGATGTCCGTCTTGGCTAATATGAAAATATGGTGGTATGTCAAATGTATTACTATATTCTGATTTTATCCGGTGAGCCGTGACTGCACTGTTGTATTTATAGATTTTTGGAACATTCCTACAAAAAGGTAACACAGCTTATTTAACCAACCAACTGATTACTGTATTTAGTATAATTATTCAACATTGATTAAGTGACTCAGTGGTCGTGGCGGTAAGACACTTGGATTGATGGACATTGCTTTTGTTACCCTGGGTTCAAATCCTGTTTGGTATCGTTTATTCTTTTTTTATTTTTTGTCATCATGGAAACGTGCGACTCGAAATCTCTGGGCAGCACGAAGCAAAATGTATATAAAATAGAATATGCATATTTGCCTGAGTTTGTGCTAAGTTATTACTTTGATGTCATACACTAAACTGTCTCGACCGTGTCTTATAGAAATGAAGTAATTGTACAAAATGTAAATGCATTTTATAAGAAAGAAAAATGGAATGGGTTGGATGTAACTTTGGCACATTCGTTCCATAGTATCCTAGTCTGATTTCTATTAAGCCATCGTATTTTAAGCCGAATGTATAATATAAATGTATTATTATTAGGTACAATGTAAATTGCTTCATATAAAGATAAATAACCTAGGAAATAAAACAAATAATAAACTAAACAAAATCATTATATGTTACGTACTATTTTTGCATTGGCCATATGTTTCCGTCTCGTTACTGACTGCGCTATTTTAAACAATGATTTTGAACCATTATATTATGGATATATACTTGACATATTAAACATGTTAAAGTTTGTATTGATTTTCAGTGTAGTATTTACTGGTTATACCTATCGTCATGGTTATGATTAGACTCATCCAACCCGTCACGGCTCACCGAATAAAATCGGACTATAGTATGAGATAAAAGAGCTCTTTGCTAAATATTTGGTTTACAACTTTTTGAATGTGTGTAAATGTTCCAGACAGTTACACAAAAGTATTACTTGAACTGTAGTGCACATATCAGTCAGTTATTGTCCGTTTGGTAGAATGACTACAATTCCTACATTAAAAAGATTGAAAATCGCTTAAAATGGCTTTTGATAATTAAAAATCATTGGTAGGAGGGAGAATGGCCGTAGAAATAATTTCATGACTAAGATGCACGAAAGTATGCCCCGCCCGGGAATCGAAGCCACGGCCCCTCGATCAGTTAACTTGCGTGCTACCAATTGAGCTAGCCGGGCGGCTTCAAACATCATCAAAATTACATCTATTCATAGTTTTGAACAAAGGTTATTCATTTTCTATGCATGTTGGCTCAGTGCAGCATGTAATAATTAAGTGATATATGCTAACGATGTATACACTTAACAAAAAATTAAAGGGGCAGGGAATGCTATTACGAAAATTAAATTAAATATGTACATGTAAATACATATAAATACCTTGTCAAAAGGGTTAAGTTTTATATGGATAATAACTAACAGTCTCCGATGTTTTGCAACAAAGCAAATTAGAGAAGGTAGCAGTTAAACTGTGTTTCATTGAGTAAGATCAGAGCATGACAGGTTTGGTGAGGGCTCGGTTTAGTTTTGAGGATGCTTATCACACGGCATACGAACGGAACTTTTTACGTACTGGAATTGAACCTCGAAGACTGCAATATAAGGGGACAAGATTCTACATTCCTTTCAGCGTTCTTACATTGATGTAGTTGAAGGGAACTTAGTATTAATGAGTAAAAACGCACGGCCACCCAGAGGAAGAGTTGTACAACTTTGCCTTGAGAAGCAGGGGGCTGTAAATGTGAACTGGACAGCAATGCCATCTGCTTTCAATCAAATTGAGAACTTTAAGGATGTATTACAAGGCCAAATAAGACACTGGAAATCTCTGATGACGTATAAACATGCTCATAGACAAATGTGTGTAAATTCCCGAGTCAGGTTTCGGGAAACTCACTTGCAGCTTCAAACATCGATATAGGGAAGTAACCATTGCTATATATAAACTATAAAATATATAATATTTAATATAATATAATATATTATATATTTTTTGTATTTAGCTTGTTGCAGTATATTTTAACACACATATATATATATATATTTATATAAATACAAAAAAAAAAAACCATCACTCAAATGGACGTTTCAATTCATATACTTCAACCCTACCGGTTTCATAATTATCAAAGGGTATGGACAACATAAAATGACGTTACGTCATATATACCCTTTGATAATTATGAAACCGGTAGGGTTGAAATATATGAATTGAAACGTCCATTTGGATGATGTTTTATTTGTATTTAGCTTGTTGCAGTATATATATATATATATATATATATATATATATATATATATATTTTTTTTTCGTTATACATATATATATATATATATATATATATATATATATATATATATATATATATATATATATATATATATATATATATATATATATATATATATATGTATGTATGTATGTATGTATGTATGTATGTATGTATGTATGTATAACGAAAAAATAAAATTGATGATGCCACTAAATTTAATTTGAATTTAAATATAAAGTTATATCACAGACTAGTTTCGCCGTATATGGCTCTTCAGTGTGAAATGACGTGACGTCGATGTTGTCATGGTTGCGACGTTTTATTATGATTTTTAGACTTAATTAAAACTCTTCAATTGATATTGAGCTTGATATTCCTCGCGACAGTCTATTAGGGAACACTAATGAAAGAACCCCTTACGTAACACGGTCTGCGAGAATTGTGAGGCCAAGCACTCGCTATACAAGCGAAGATTATTAGATTAGAAAATAGATAATTGTTTGTAAATTTATTTTATTACTCTTGTAAATTTCTCATAAATTTTTGGTATGATTTTATTTCAGATGATGAAAAGAACATAAAAAATTGAGATAAAATTTTTTTGATTTGAATGACATTCAAATTTTATTTCACATGTTGAATGATTAAATCTTGTTTAATTTATAACAAGGGAGATGTAACATATTTGAAATACACTATACTCATGTTTATTCATACATCTATGCGAATGCTTAGAAACATAGTACTTAAATTCAGTATTAGCCTAAGAAAGCACTCGTGTTTGTTATCTCATTTGAGTTATTATATATTATAGACTTACTATAAAAATACCATCCAAAGAAATATTACATACATGAGAAAAACGAGCTGTTCATTTTGTTCAAATATAAGTTAAACACCTCTCGTAATACGATCCCGGGTTTTTCACACACCTACTTTTCCTCAACCTTTAGCTGCAAAAATATTTATGTAATTAACTTAGCACAGAGTCAGTACCTACATTAATGATTGTGTGAAGTACCTTGAATTGTTGGTATTATTGTTGGTATGTTAGTGTCATATTAAGACTATAGCCTCATTTTACTCGATGTGATTTGACACTTAATTAGTAATTAAGTAATAACCACCTTAATATTATTCACACAAAAAAACAAATATATTATTAGGTTTAACTTAAGTCTAAGTTTTCACTCTAAACACTAGAGGATTGTTTTCAATATCTATTCCTAAGTATAAACTTAGTTAATAATTAATTATTACTGCCTCTTTTTCGTGGAATATTTAAGTGATATTATTTGTACACGAGTGAATACTCAAGGCGAGACTTTTTGTGAATCCAGGAACAGGTTTTTCTATGTGCATTGATCAGAATTAATCTTAACAAATTGTTACCTGTCTCGAAGTGTTTTTAAAATATTCTGACTGCATTTTGTAATATTTAAAGCTGACAAACAGTGATGCATTGTATAAAATTATGTCACTTCAACTTTGTTCATTTTTACAAGAAAGTGTCAATGTGTAACCTACCATGATTTAATAATTAAATGAAGTCACCATTCCAGTATAGACATATGTTCTTTACGTTTTGGTACCCTGAAGCAATACTTGGCTAAATCAAGCTACATTTCAGTTGTGTATGCTTAGAAGATAAACATTATAATACACTAATGTTTTGATTTAAAAAGCAATGAAATATTTTACAGATTTTGTAATAATAATGTACAAACAACTTCTAGCAAAGACTTTCACTGCTATTGACATTACTACATTACACACTTTAGTAACTACCCTACTTTTAACAGATATATCTCGTACACACCGCCCTCTAGAGTTCCTTCACAGTACAAATAATTGAATTGCTATAATACCAAGTACAAGATTGCAGAACAATAATATCATTGTTTATTTAGTTCATTATTCATCCTATGAAAACAAAATTTCAAGGGGTACATTTTATTTTCTAATTGCAACAAAGTTATCAATTAGCATCAAAAACTATGGTCAATGTACCACAATGAACATATATCAAGTTTTGTAATTTCACATCTGAAAGAAACGATTTCAACAGTAAAATTAAAATTCATTTAACAATAATTTGCTTTTAATACTTTTTAAAATTCCATTAAGTACAATGTATTGTAATTGCGTGAAGAAACTTTTGGAGGGCAGTGTATGTGTGCAAATTGTAGTTAAATTCAATTTTTTGACTTATGACAATTTCACAGACAATACCAACAACTATATCAACTGACTGCTATGATATTGCATATAAGTGATAAAACATAAATGAACTAAGACAAACATGATGTTAGATTTTATTATCAAATTAAATAATTTACAAGTACAAAAAGGACAAAAAAATAGAAAACTCAAGACAATATATATTATTAATGGAAGACAAAGAAATATAGAATAATTAGTGCTAACATATAATTAGACCTGAACCAATATAACAAGGTGTTATAATTACAGCACAAATGAAGATTTCATTCTTAGAAATTTCAAATTATACCACAGACAATTTTTAAGAACAATAATTACAAATGTTCATTTAGTGTAGTAAAATTTGTTATATAAATCATCAAGTCCTAAACAATACAAAATTTCTTTATGCATTAGTACAAGGAGCATTCAATATTTAGTGTCGGGTCTCATTTTTCTCTACGCATAGTTCGTGAATCACATGCAAAGTTACACTATGATACGCTTCAACTCTTTATCTTTCCAACGGAGTATCATACATGTATGCCAATACACACTGAAATTAGCTATCACCAAAATGACATTTATTTTTCGGTGAAAGTCAGTTTCTATAAATTCATTCCTTATAATTACAACTATTTTTTGCGAAATTTGTTGCCTGCATGATTTGCAAAAGAAATGCGTAAGAATAAAGGACTATTTTTAATGCGTAGAGCCGAAGTACGCAATAGTGCGCATTAATTTCATTCAACAGGTAACAGGTTTTTAATGCCAGCGTCGGCCATGTTTTTCTTCGATTGGATGCAGTTTTTCATTGTTTTAGGACATAAGGCCACTCCTTTTTTATTTATTTTATTTTATTTCATATCGTTTCTTAAACTTAGTATTTGGGCATAGCAACGGATGGTTCCCCTACCATTCCAGGTGAGGTAAGACTTAAAGGTCTAAAACTTATTTTTATGGAAAAAATACAAAACTTGTACTGATATAATGCATATGTGCCTTATAAATTTAGTTCACACCCATTCCATTGATTTTAACCAAATTAGGACCATTTATAGGAGTTTCAATACAGCGGAAAGGCAGTCACCAGGACAATGCCATTTTTTATCATTTTTGAGGCTCAATATTGGTGCTCAGGGTTCTCAGTAAGATTTTACAAGGAGTCCTGAACTTCCTTACTAAGAAAAGTTTGAGTCTCATAATTATTATCTACCCATAGTATCATATATCATAGGAGCAGTAGTCCAGTGGTAGGCCGTGCGCTTAGGGACGAGTGGTCTGGGGTTGAGGGCAATATATATTCAATTGTGTATATATATACTGGAGTTCTAGCAGCCTCTATAACACTTCTTGTCTGACTATAAATTCTATGTATCGCTGATTAGGGTTTCAAAATCGGAAAAAAATCATAATCATCGGAATAATCGGACAACCCTTTTCGATCAATATAATCGAAACATTTACTCAGGGTTTTCATTCAGAATTTTTGAAAAATATATGACAATACGTTGCGATGGCTTGAGAGATTTTGTTCCATAATAAAATATTAAATAAATCATGCACAATTAGCCTATAAATAGTGGTTTAGTTGCAGTTAATGTTTTGTATAGAAATTTTCAGTACCTGTACAGTACAGAAAAAGCGCTATATATTGTCCAATAATGGCAAATTCCATGTGCCCGATTATAATCGATTATTAAACTTCATAATCGATTGTCTCCCACTTCCAATGAAACGATCGATTATCGATTATGATCGATAATCGTTAAATCCCTATCGCTGATACTTGCCTTTCAGTATATTGATACAAAATTTTATATCAATGTCAGCCCTATTGGCAAACAGACCCATGTATAAAATTACATACACATTGGTAATGCTTATGTATACATGTTGTCCAGCTGACAAAATCACAGGTGACAGACTCAATTTTTCCTTATTATAGTATATATAGAGAATCTATATATACTATAATAAGGAAAAAATGAGTCTGTCACCTGTGGACAAAATGACACAGAGTTCCAACATAACAAGACTCACAATATTAGAAAGTTTAAACGCAAACAATTTTGTTTATCTAATATCATTTTGTAGTTCATTCAATATTAACCTTCAATTTGAAATTTCCAAGGTTACTGTATGAGTCAGCTCTTTTAACATCATGATGGACCAAAGCTGTTTACTTTGGTGTATAACTTATAAGTTAAGTCTTAATGTTATTGGGTAAATAAGAGATGGATTCAACAACATCTAGAAAATAGATAAGAAAACAAGAGCTCCGCTGGGCGGGGCATTATACGCCTGTGTGCAGTCCATGCTGTGTTCTATCTCATATGAAGTCCCTGTGACCTTGACCAATGACCTCGGGATCTCAGAATAGGTCCCATCCTTAACTGGAGGGCTATCCAAAGCAAAGATTTTGAGAACCTAGGTACAGCCATGGTTGAGTTATCACCGGCACAAAGTTTTCCCATACAAACTTCCAGTGACCTTGACCCTGGGGCCTCAGAACCAAAAGTTCTCACCCTTGACCCAAAGAGTAAAAGAGTATTGATACATAAAATTAGGTGATCTTAGATAAAGTTGGTTGTTGGACAAGGTTTTTCCACATGATTTCCTTGTGACTTTGACCTTTAACCCAGGGGCCTAAAACCAAAGGGGCATATGCTAGACATTTAGGCTACCCTTAAATAAAATTTGGTAAACCTAGGTACAATCATTATTGAGTTATTGTAGCTAATACACTAAGTGAATTCATTCAATATTAACCTTTAATTAAATACTTCCAATATTTCTGTACAATTTAGAATCAGCTCGGCTAACATCATGATAGATCAAACCTGTTGATGTTGGTGTTTTAGTAAAGTCTTAATGTTATTGGGTAAATAAGAGAATGACTCAACAACATACAACTGCTCAATATAATTTAGTAATCCAGAATGAGTACCAGTTGAGCACCCCCGTAAATATAAATGGACGAGTCTTGTTGACTTTTTGAGTATAAATAAAGTTATATTATTTGGATGATATGGGAACAACTAAACAACAAACAACTACTAAGATTATTTAAGCCATCATGTATGAGGATTTTAGAGTCAGCATCCCTATAAAATGAAAATGGACCAAACTGGTAAACTTTAAAGTGAATAAATACAGGCTTGTCATTTATGCCAACTATGCTATATAGACTAAACAAGAAACAACTGCAACATGTAAATATACATAAATTATGTGAAAGAAAACAATTACATCAGAACCCTTCTAAAATAAAAATTGACTAAACCTTTAGGTATATAAATATAGTCTTGGGGTACGTTATGCAAAATTTATTTCAAAATAAGTCAGTCGAGTATTTTGGGGCATTAACAATTATAATGTTAAATATTCTACCCCGTCTTACCTGCTTGTCGTAAATAACACAGCAGGGGGACATGACGTCACATAACAAGAGCAGTGTAGAGTTGATGAAAACATCAAGTTTACGTCAGTGTTCAACTGATGATCAAACATGGTTGGATTTATAATTGATGTTTTTCATTTTAAAAGTGAAAAGAGCAAATTTATTTTTCATTCTCTGAATTTTAAGTGCGTAAATCTGACGTACATGATCAAATTTTTGTAGCCTAAACCAAAAAAAAAAAAAAAAAAAAAAATCTTCTAATT
The DNA here is from genome assembly GCA_025267735.1 of Mactra quadrangularis. Taxonomy (NCBI): domain Eukaryota; kingdom Metazoa; phylum Mollusca; class Bivalvia; order Venerida; family Mactridae; genus Mactra; species Mactra quadrangularis. The sequence continues at coordinate 30,553,343 of CM046299.1, read as the reverse complement.
TAACGCGCCCAGGATTCGAACTCGCTATCTCATGAACGGTAGTCTGTCATGCTAACCACTGCACCACTGCGGAACCATGAAAATTTTGCTACATTTATATATATATATATATATATATATATATATATATATATGACAGATAAAAATGCGCAATGTACAAAATAACTTTTCTCCGTACACAGATAGAATAAAGTTTGATTAATGTGAAAATAATGAGTATCATAATTCTAAGTATTTGTTTAAATTTGTATTTTTTCAACTCGTCGGCAATTGATAGTATACACATTTTGCTGTTGCTTTATTATTTTCTGGGTCGCAGCAGAGTTCAATTATGTGTTGACTGTTGTTCGTTCTTTTTCAAATTTCTGGGAGCGCTGACATAGAAAGGAATTGTTTGCAAACAATTCCTTCCAATAATGTGAATGACTGTAAACTGCATTTAGAGAAACTGATTTAGTTTCGAGTACTTTCCTTCAATTCCTTTGTCTTCCGATGTCTGTCAGCAAATGCATATTTGTCGTCACGTGACTATAGCGCTTGATACGGGAACGTAGTTTCATTCATAATTTTTCATGAATGAAATCGATGTATACATCCGCGATTATCAGTTACGTAATAATTTGTCTACCATTGTTCAATTGTTCACAAATTTGTCAATACTCGGTGTCACTTCGAAGAAAGGTTTGATGTAGATCGAGTTAAATGCGTAATTAAATTGACGCGTAGGAATACACAGATGATCGATGAAACAAATGAACTATTTGCGAACTATTTTATTGTAGCGGAATTATCCAGATGCTGTTCGGTTTCGTTGATTAGATATATAGGTCAATAGGTCAGAATAGGACTCCGATCGGAATACCGCTATTAATCTATTGGTAACAGAGTATTCATTGTTAAAAACAATGAATACAAAAACGATGTTTACAACTGTTATGGATCGATAATAGAAAGACACGCATTTAAAAGATATGCCGACATTTTTGTAGTTCAAGTCCATATTTTTTCGTGACGTAATAGTCAACTACTCTTCACACACACAACTGGATATTATCAGCAACTACTCAAAATTATCAAAGAGAAGCCGACTTACACGATGACGGTGCTGTGGTTGTACGAAATAGTGTATGACGTCAAACATATACACACACAATTTATCTGACTGGCTACAAATATTCTGAATAATATACGCTTGGTTAGTCGTTCTTTCGAGATACAGTCAGTGAAATAGTAGAAACCGAAAGTAGATTTTCGGAAAATACGCGATTTTGTTCTATAACTTGTCGAGAGGGAACTTTGCCAGCGGTAAAAGTGTCACAAAACCTTTAGAGTACAAGTTTATGGTAAAACCCTATTCACAGCTGCAGCAAAGCGATTATTCTAAACTACACTCTCTGAACAGGTAAAACTGCTACTGAAGACATCGGAATTACCTCCCTTAGAAAATTTCGTTTATCTTGTTTGTCTCGACTTTTCGTTATCTCGATTATTTTCCAACGGTCCCAACTAAGTCGAGATAACGAGAGTTGACAGTACATTTATTAATTATTTACAAAATAGTTCTTTTTTTTAATATTCATTAGACTTGTTGTTGAAAGGTAACTTAAGTGATTTTGACATTTTTCTAAATTGACCAGCCCAAATACTTATTACTTACTTTATTGTTGACCAATTTAATATGTGTCAAACTCATAGTATTTAAAGGTTTATTTATCCTCATTTATTTGGGTTTTTTTTTATATATTTTTAGACAAGAAAGAAAAAACTAGATGCCTTTGAAACCAAAGGATTTACTATATGAATGAATACCAGTCCATAAGGGCATGCACCTCAGATGGTAAATGATATGAAAATCATTTGAAAAAGAAGACTAATTTGCTAGCAATATAAATTAACATTTAATTCAAGGGTGAAATTAGTTGAGGCCTAGTTGTATTACCTTTTAAATGTCCATGGATCCACTACTATAATCCGGCTATTACAGCAAATAATTCCAACCTCCTAGGCTACATACAAATGTACCATATTCTATATCATAGACTGATGGGACTCACATGACTTTTCAAATATGTCTGAATTAATTTTAGGTTGGATGGTGTAATAGTTGGTTTATAAATGCTGTGTAGGAAGCTTAAGTTAAAATTAAAGATTTGTTTTTAATTCTGCATCCAGCACATCATTAGTTTCCTGGAACATAACATCTTATGAAATATTGATAAAGAACGAAAATAATGCACAAGATGTATTGTACATTATAACTCATTTTAGTTTCTTTTCAATAAAAGTTTATTACACCATTTCCATGGGTTTTGTGTATCATTTACTTTCCTTTGACATTTACTATCGTTATTTACATTATAGCGTGGGAACACGCTAAAAATGGCTTTTGAGTCATGAAAGTATATCCGGCATGACGTCATTCATTCAGAACTGCAGTTTATACGAAAAGAAAGCACATTTTTTAGGTCACGTGTTCACTTTTGACCTATCGGATTGTGTTATTTCATTCAGGTTGTAATTATATAAGAGTAGCACTTTTAGTAGAATGTTTAACATAGACAAGGAGGCATCTTCATGAGACAACCTACAATCTTCATTAGTAAAACATAGATCAATCTTCACCATGTTCATCTATAAATTCTTTCAATGTACCTTCATCTAAAGGGATGTACAAATGTTCTATACCATCAAAACTCTGTAAAACAAGTAAAACAAATATATCATTAGTATATTTATCAATATAGAACTTGAATATAGTATACAAAGGATGTCAGCAAACTAAAATTACTATCATTTGGCTGTTCCTATTTTATAGAGTAAAGTCATTCAAATTTTAATTCCATAACTAGCAATACCCAAGTTATCATGAATAACTAATTAATAAACTGTTTGTGATCTAGCAATGAACATCACCATTGATCCTTAATGTTCTAAGTTAATCAACATCCCCATTGATCCTTCATGTCCTAAGTTAATGAACATCACCATTGATCATTCAAGTTAATGAACATCATCATTGATCATTCATGTTCTAAGTTAATGAACCACTAGAACTTAAAATCTTTGGGTTAAACCTTAGATACAACACATCAGGGTGCGTTTTATCAATATTGTTGGTCGTAAGACCGACCGTACCTTAAGTCAGCTATTTACGACTTTCCCTATGACCGACGTATGTCCGTTTTATTAACACGGTTGTAACAGCTCAGTCTTAGTTATGGCTACCTAAGGTCGTAAGGCTTTCAATACAGTGACACAGTCTAAAATATTAACTTCCGGTTCGCGTGTTTTGCCGCGCAACTGTCAAAATGTACTGCAACTAATGTAAACCATATGGCCGTTAACAAGCCCATAACTAATTCGGTATGCGTAGGATTGATTATTACGGTAGAATGGTGCCTAGACAGTGCAAACACATGAATGGAAAACACTATAATGTCAATTTATTAGATGACAACAGGGCTCATCCTGGGGTAAAATTTTAGGGAGAAGTGACTTCTCCCTCCAACTAAGTTAGGGAGAAGTGGAACCGTTCGTAAGAGAAGTTTCCGCGCGCATCCGATCTCAAAAGTAACAGTTTATAACAGCAATCATTAGTTTGAAATACTTTTGTTCTTCTAGAACACCAAATTTCATTGAATTATAACCTAGTGAGCACAATATATTTGCTGATGTATTTATTTTCCTGTATATTGTTTATTATATGCTGGTCAAAGTAATAAATTTATGTGACTTATTATTAATTGTATCTTGAATTCATTTAATCTTTTTGCACTATGCAAATGAAAGCATCTTTCAGTGGCTTCATTAGCTTATAATTGTATTGAAATCATTTCAAAGATTAAAATGTAATTTTACCTAATAAGTTTTTCAGGGTATCAGTCTTCACTGCTACAATTAAGTATTTATCAATGAAAGAATATTAGTGGTCATATGATGGATTTAATTTATATTTCTTTACTTTTTTTCACTCAAAAAAATTAACGATCGGACCCGGGTACGAAAATTATCGAGGACGAATGTTTTACGCGTACATCGCTATTTTTCAGGTCAAATATACGATCTGATCAATTATGTAATTAAGAAATCATTATGAAATGAACGGGGTTATAAGTTCTGCATTTGATAGCCACAATATATCATTACATGGTGTACAATCGTAATATTCGACTAATAGTGAAAGAATGACTTTCAACTGAAATTAACTTTATCCGTTTCGTCCCCAATGTGTGACAAATGGAATTGTTTGTTAATTTAAATTTGACTGCTTTGCTAATTAACTGGAATCGATTAGTGTGTAAACTGGTTACCATTATCACCAATAGCGAGCGCGTGGATACAGTGTCCATGACGTAACGAATCTATTTTTAGTAACAGTTTATGTCATTTTCACTCGCCATCGAACTTACGTATTTTCGAACAAAGGTTCATTTTATATGTGTCGTTTTTTTACTAAACTGCTTAAAATTAAACTTTTTTTGATAAAATAAGCGGAGAACGATTTTACGAGGGAAAATGGTATGCCAGCATTGTTAAGGGGACATGTGAAAAACTCGCTTCCGCAAGCCTTTACCCTTTCGCATGGCCGACTGCACAATGCATTGTTTAACTTAGGGGTACAATTAGTGGGTCAAGCGTGTTATTTAATCCTCGCCGACGTGTCATAAACTTAATATGCTAGTCACAGTCGTAAAACTGCCCAAGGCAACGTTATACTGGAGTCTGCTAGACCATTACGTACTGTCGATCCTGATTGGCTAATCGACTTTCGATGTTGAGAAACGACGCTCTGATTTGCTGTTGGTGTTAGCTAGGCTGAGTGTAATCAATAATTGACGTCGACACGATATTATTCAATCGCCGAAATCGGAAATACTCGGCGAAGTGGACTTCTCCCTGATGTTTTGATAGGGCGAAATGGTAACACACAAGGCGACATTATCGCCCGAATCGCCCTCGCGGCCGAGCCCTGTGACAAGCACGCTTTCTTGGAAAGTCTGTGAAAATATGACAGTGAGATTAACTTTATGTTTTATTTCTTAAGTTCATCTAACATGTAATCGTAGACTACTGAAATAATGTATGCTAGTGGTTGATGGACTCATATGGACGATTGCATCTTACGTGTAGGAACAGTTTAACAAGGAATGCACGAAACTACCACACCCCACCCCAAAAATTGAATATTTGGAATCAATTTCAAGACAAAGTAAAGTGAAGAAGAAAATTTATGCCCCACTAATGTTACAAATATGGCATGAGGTTTTGTGTTTTGGTAAGCTGCTGTATGCATTACACATGTAGAGTCTATAGGACACTGAAACCTTGAAAACATGTTTGTATCCATAGCAATCATTTGCTGAATATACATTATTAGTGATTTTACAAAATTCTGGGTCAAAGACCATAACATTATTTTTTTATTATTTATAATATAAGGCTTTGAATGACAATTTATGTTTATCTGACATGCTTTAGATATGGACTAAGATTGAGAAATTAAATATAAAAAACTAAGAGCAACGGTTTCTGTGCTTTAGGACACCCCTTAGTTTACAACTACCGCTTGTTTCAGACATGTATTTCCAGGCTAAACTGATTGATAATATTTCCTGTATGTTTCAAAGCAAGAAGCTATCTTTATTGGCAAAAATGGGAGACGGGAAGAAGACTCAAGTTTTTAAAAAAAATTCTATGCAGCTAGAGTTAATTTATGAATTGTAGTATAAAGATAACAAGAGGGCCAAGATGGCCCTATATCGCTCACCTGATAACAGTGTACATAAACATCAGAACACAGGAAGTGCATTAGTTGCTCAGAGACAAGAACCATGGTGAAAGATTTAATTTGCAGACAAAATTAGCTTATTTCCATTATGAAGCTGTACAGAAGGTTGTTTAAAAATTGGTCAGTGATTTATTTTCAACTTGAATAACACGAATGAGGGCATGACTATAGACAGTGAAGTTGTTGTCTGCATGTAGTCTTAAGGTGGTGTTGGTGTAGAGTTTCCATGAAATGTGTTCACAAGTGAAGGATAATTTAGATGGACAGTCGGATGAAAAATACAGTCTCTATCCCATACACAAGGTTTATCTAAGATTTGACCCTGTGACCTAGTTTTTGGCCCCAGATGACCCATATACAATCCCAACCAAGATTTCATCAAGGCAAACATTCTGACCAAATATTAGGAAAATCAGATGAAAAATACAGCCTCTATCGCAAACACAAGGTTTATCATAAATTTGACCCTGTAATCTAGTTTTGACCCCAGATTACTAATATAAAATTTCAACCTAGCTTTCATAAAAACAAACATTCTGACCAAATAATAGGAAAAACGGATGAAAAATACAGCCGCTATTACAAACACAATGTTTATCTTAGATTTGACCCAGGGACCTTGTTTTTGACCACAAATGACCCACATACAATACAAAGCTAGATTTGATCAAGACAAACATTCTCATAATTTTTTAGGAAAATCAGATTAAAAATTAAGCTCCTATCGCATACACAAGGTTTTACTTAGATTTGACCCGAGACCTAGTTTTTGACCCCAGATAATTCATATACAATCCCAATCAAGATTTTATATAGACAAACATTCTGACCAAATATTAGGAAAATCGGTTGAAAAATACAGCCTCTATCACAAACACAAGGTTTATATAAGATTTGACCCTGTGACCTACTTTTTGACCCAAGATTACTCATATACAATCCCAACCTAGATTTCATCAAGACAAACATTCTGACTAAGTTTCATATAGATCCAATGAAGTCTTTATCGCATACACAAGGTAAATTTGAACAGACGACAGACAAGTCACCAGACGATAGACGACGGACATCAAGTGATCACAATAGCTCACCCTAAGCATTTGCTCAGGAGAGCTAAAAAATGTTTTTAAAAAAAATCATTTCAGGTGAAAGATTGGAGGGAAGGTTGTGGTTGATCAATGGTTGGAATAAAAATTTGTTTTATTGACAGATGCTCTGCTAAACAAGAGCTGTCCGTAAGACAGCGCGCTCGACTTTTCTTAGTTCTTAGGAATCAGTGTTATGGGTTTTATTTATTTATTGGACTTAATGCCGTGTCAACACAATTTAGGTTATTTTATGGCGTCCAGTGCACCTAACCTAGCTTTCCTGGACTATTGTCTATTAACAGTACTCGCCTACCCTTCCAAAAGGCCGGAAACTTCTCCAAATTATCTAATCAATGGAGGAAAATCGACATTTATTGTCAAATTTTCATGAAAGGGTATAACCTCCCCGGATGGGATTCGAACCCGCACCCCCTCGGGCACGAGATTCCAAATCCGGGCGCGCTACCAACTGTGCTATCGAACCGGGTTTTATGGGTTTTGATAGTCATATAAATATTATAGAGGGAGATGATCAATATGTATTCCTATTGAATATTATTAACAGTGTTGAGGTTATTGAAGTTTAAAAAAGATCCATTGATCCATCATTATTGAAGTAATTTAACTTTGAAAAAAATAACCTTGATATTGGATGTTTTCTAAGTAAAAAAGGAGCAAAACTCCTAAAACAGTGGAGCCAGGGTTGTGGGCCTTGATAGCTGGTGGAAGTAGTGATGATGAATAAGTATTCCAACTTTCAGTTGAATAGCTTTGATAGTTTTGAAGTTATTTAAATTCGTGAAAACTTTAACCTTGATTTGCAACGCCAAAACCAACTCCAACGCTAGGGTGACAGTATAAGCTCTCATTTTTTTTGAAAAGCCAAGCTAAAAAGGTACTTAGTACTAAAGGTATGGTTTTGATAACTTTTACTGAATGCACATGTAATTTTTACGAAAGCCGAATGGTGTCGCATAAAAATAAAAAAAAGAATTATACTATGTCGTAATAACGAGATAACTAACTCGTAATTACGAGATAATTAACTCGTAATAACGAGATATTATCTCGTAATAACGAGATAACTAACTCGTAATAACGAGATAATTAACTCGTAATAACGAGATATTATCTCGTAATAACGAGATAACTAACTCGTAATAACGAGATGATTATCTCGTAATAACGAGATAACTAACTCGTTATAACGAGATAATTATGTCGTTATTACGAGATAACTAACTCGTAATTACGAGATAATTAACTCGTAATAACGAGTTAGTTATCTCGTAATAACGACATAATTATCTCGTAATAACGAGATAACTTTCTCGTAATAACGAGATAATTATCTCGTAATTACGAGATAATTAACTCATTTGCAAAAGCACCAACAGTTCAAAATATCAACATCAACAACAAAAGAAATCGGCAGCAACAACTAAACTCCATCAACAATATAATACCATTAGGAATAAATAAACAACAATATAAAAATCGGAAGAACAACTTCCACAACTTAAAAAACAGCAGCAACAACTCAAAACAATAACACCAACTTATCACAACAACTAGTACACAGAAAAACAACATCAACTCAATATAACAACATAAATTCAAGACAATATCATCATTATCCCAACCAGCAACAGCAACAACAACGTGAAACAAATTCGACATATATAACTCTAAACAACAAAATCATGTACAGAAATCAATTGCAACAACTAAATCAACATTGAGAACAACTAATAACAACATCAACAGAATTGTGTTGAGTTGTTAATGTAATTGTTTTAGTTGTTGATGCTATTGGTTTTAGGTTCCGTTGTTGTTGTTTTTAGTTGTTCTCAATGTAGATTTCAGTTGTTTGTTTAATTGTTTCAAATGCTATTGTTTTAAGTTGCTATTGATGTTGTTTTTAGTTGTTGTCAATGTTGATTTAGTTGTTGCAATTGTTTTGTGTACATTATTTTGTTGTTTTGAGTCGTTGTTGTTGTATTGAGTTAATGTTTTGTTTATATGTCTGTGTTGTGTTGCGATGTTGTTGCTGTTGTTTTGAGTTGTTGTAATAAGTTGGTGTTATTGTTTTGAGTTGATGCTGCTGGTTTTTAAGTTGTGTATGTAGTTGTTTCGATTTTTATATTGTTATAAATTGTCGCTGTTATTGTTGTAGTTGTTGTTGTTGTTGCTTAGTGCTTTAATGTAAATGGTTTAGTTGTTGCTGCTGTTGTTGTTTAAGATATTGTTGCTGTCGTCTCGAGTTGTTGTTGTTTCCTAATTCTTAATGGTATTATACTGTTGTTATTTTGAGCTGTTGGTGCTTTAGCAAACAAGTTAGTTATCTCGTAATTACGAGATAATTATCTCGTTATAACGAGTTAATTATCTCGTTATTACGAGTTAGTTATCTCGTTATTACGAGATAATTATCTCGTAATTACGAGTTAGTTATCTCGTAATAACGACATAATTATCTCGTTATAACGAGTTAATTATCTCGTTATTACGAGTTAGTTATCTCGTTATTACGAGATAATTATCTCGTTATTACGAGTTAGTTATCTCGTAATAACGACATAATTATCTCGTTATAACGAGTTAATTATCTCGTTATTACGAGTTAGTTATCTCGTTATTACGAGATAATTATCTCGTAATTACGAGTTAGTTATCTCGTAATAACGACATAATTATCTCGTTATAACGAGTTAATTATCTCGTTATTACGAGTTAGTTATCTCGTATTTACGAGTTAGTTATCTCGTTATTACGACATAGTATAATTCTATTTTTTATTTTTATGTGACACCATTCGGCTTTCGTAAATTTTAGACTTGCCACATAAAGTTGTTTTATGTGTACATGAAAATTGTTACAGTACAACACTACTATATTTTTTTAATCCAAGCTAAGGTGTTTTGTATTCTATTGATACCCTCTTCAGTATTCCTCAAAATTTCTAGTCGAAGAATTTTTGTATTTACCCCATATTCATACTACATGTACATGTACTACTTAAACACTATTCAACTGTTGACATTGATATGTAATGCATTTTTAGTTGTTCGCTTGTCAACAACTATATACGCCAATTTGAGAAATCGGTGTAGCAACCACTGGCACTGGAGTCCTTATATTGGATAAACTATTTACATATTTATGATTAAAAATAACATTGGTGAAGAAACGTAGAAAAAACGGTTCCTGTTTGACTATCGCTTTAGAGTCGTGCCACAGCTTATTATAATATACACATGGTATTGAACCGTTTTCGGAGTGATCCACGGTCGAACTGAATTTTTCATATTTCGGAAAATGACTCGACATAAAAACCGGTTCTGATTTAAAGCTGGCACATATTTTTACATGACTGGTAAGTATCAACTTCATATCTTATATAATTATCATAGAATTAAGCGTTGTTTCAGTAATTTCACTTTTCAGCGATTGAGAGACACTGCTGACTTCCGGTATAATTTACAATTTTGTAACATGCGTTCTGATTGGTCTAAAACTCCGCGAAACTTTTCCCGTAATCTGTCAATGAAACGAAGCCAGTGCAAGCATCAACAAAGCGTCATGCTGAATTTGACCAATCTGCGACTCTTAGTGCCGCTGCATGGGGACATTAAATTTTGATTTGTGGTCAGGCAGGCACTGGCACTGGCAAATATTGAAATCCATTTATGAAAAATAAAATACAACGCAAAGTAGCACTTTTGTACACTACAGAAATGGCGTGTTTACAAATCAAGATCTAAACGCTAATACATTACACAGGCAATTTCTCTTCAACTCGCGTTATCGTTTGGCCGTCAATTCATCAATCGTGTAGCTAATAAAATGTCTGTGTATTTAAGAGACCAATCGCATCGTTACGGTGACAGATTACGGGAAAAGTTTCGCGGAGTTTTAGACCAATCAGGACGCATGTTACATCACTGTAAATTATACCGGAAGTCAGCAGTGTCTCTCAATCGCTGAAAAATAAAATTACTGAAATAACGCTTAATTCTATGATATTTATATAAGATATAAAGTTGATACTTTACAATTTTGTAAAAATAAGTGTCAGCTTTCAATTACAACCGGTTTTAATGTCCAGTCATTTCCTAAAATGTAAAAAATCAGTTTGACCGTCGATCACTTCTAAAACGGTTCAATACCGTATAGATATATACATTATAATAAGATGTGTGACGACTCAAAAGCGATAGTTATAAAAGGACTGTTTTATGGTGTTTTTTTTTCGACAATGTTATTTTTAATCATTAGTATGAATATTTTATTGAATGTAAGGACTCCAGTGCCAGTGTAGCAACCTTACTACGGATTCTACTTTTTTTAGGTACACTACGGGGCTCAACTCTTCAAACCTATAGTATGATATACAGAGTTTTCATTAATTGTTCGAAGATTCCCTGTGGTGAACCCCAATTTGAAAGGGCGTGACGCATTAATCTCTCATTTTATACGTAGACGATAAAACATATCTTGGCTCAGACGCTTAACTCATATCGCACAACAACAACGTGCAGGAAGTAGTGCGGCGTATACATGAATATAAAACCGTTGTATGTTTCTTTTCTTTTTTTAAAAGATAAAATCATGATGATTAAATTGTAGAAACTGCTAGCTTATAACTACAGAAATACTTATCCATATATACATATTAGTAACATATACAATTAATTTGTATGAACATTCAATTGTATTTCACTCTTCTATGGTTATTATACCTTTGCTATAATAGGAGTATGCATTGTAATCAATTTCTAAATTAGATTTACCTGAACATTGGGATATCGGTATTTTTGATAATCGAATTAAAATTGGATTTTCATGTATAGTTTACAAGTACAAATGGCACCATTTTGAAGATACATTTCATACAACGAAAGCTCTGCAGTTTATGTTTTAAGAAACGAAATCTTATTCTACATATTTCGTCACATTTTTGAGCACATTAAGTGACCCAAGCACAGCATGTTTTCTCTGTCGAACAACTCTAGTGCCTTTAGCGCTTTGATTGTTTGAACAGTAGTTGAGATGTATGAGAAAGAATCCTGTTGCATTTATGATAAAACAAGGATGTCAATATGCAAAGGTAATACATTGTATATGAACAGTGTATTTTATAACTTCAGTTACAACAACATAACTTGCACTGTTTAGATCTCTTTCAGTGTTTTCCATGTTATATTTCTGTGATTTCAAACACAATCACTTTCTTTAATAACTACTCCCATTGAGAATGTCCTTTGAGATCAATAAATCCAGTCTTTGAATTGCACCAGGGCAACACTTATTTCCTTCAGCTTGACATTTATAAAATCAATAAATTTACCTAAAGTCACTTGCCTGAGAGTGATTTTCATAATAAGGGTAATGCAAGATGGTCAAGTTTGCCGCACATGAAAGCAGACTTCAAACCAAAATACAACTTTACAGTGCCCCTTATTCTTAAAAAAGTGTTGTAGAAGAAATTCACAAGGCATATCAAAATGCAAAATTATATTCACAAACAAAACAAGTAAATCTGTGAGCTAATGCTCACTAGTGATACCCCGCCAAAATCTAAAAATATGCGACAAACAGGAAGTAGATGAGCAAGGAGCATGAAATCGCTTTACACCACATGGGACTATGGGATGAAGCAATATGCAAAGTATTAGGCTGCTGCATGTTATAGTTGCTGAGAAAACTGCGACGGAAATTTTGTAACAGACGGACGGACGGACGGACAAGGGTAAAACAGTATACCCCCCTCTTCTTCGAAGCGGGGGTATAACAATTATAGTCTTATTATTCTATTTGTTCAGCAATAACATAAAACAAAGTACATACAGTTACATTATACTCCTTACATTGTATTTTCTACAAAATTCAAAGTAACAAAACCTACACAAAATGATTCTTGAACTTAACAACATGTATATAAATACATAGACTTAGAACATATAATTATTTCATGATATAAATATTTTTATTTACAGTTTATTTACAGATGTTAAAGGAAAAGATAGCCACTAGTTAAGTTTGTTTGTTTTTTGGGTTTAACGCCGTAGCAACACACGATATAGGTCATATAACGGTGGTCAGTCAACCTACTAACTCCTCCTGGAAAGGCTAAATCTCTAGATTTAGCTGTTAACCAACTTCTAAGCGCATACTTTCGTCAGTGACTGACAACTGCCCTACATAATTAAAAATCATTGGTAGGAGGGAGAATGGCCGTAGAAATAATTTCATGACAAAGCTCAACGAAAGTATGCCCCGCGTGGGAATTGAACCAACGTCCCCTGGATCAGTAGACTTGCGTGCTACCAACTGAGCTAGCAGGGCGGCCTACTAGTAAAGAATTAAGTAGACAATGGTTTCCAAGGATAAAGGAAGATCATCAATGATGACATTTTCCTTCTAAAGTCTTTTAAAGTCACATGATTTGCTATAGCCAATGTGGTCTTCATAATGGAACTTTACTGAATAAGCAAAAACTATGCACATTGTTAAATCAGAAATAGAACAATAAAAATTCAAGATGACTTGATAACTCCAGAGTTATCCCCTTTCACAGTATGGTTAATATGTTCCCACTGAATAAGTATATCAACTTTCAATAGAATAACTTAGTGTTGAAGATATAAGAGTTTCAAAAAACTTTAACCTGAAAACCAACGCCAATGCCGACGCAAAAGTGATAGCAATAGCTCTCATTTTCTTCGAAAATTCGAGCTAAAAAACTTAACAAATTTGGTCCCAACACCATGCAATAAGTTATTTATAAGTTAACACAACAGGAAACCCATCTCCTAAATCCAGCAAAGCTTTTATTTCATTATAGGCAAAAGACAGTTCATATTAAGTACAAAAGTTAAACTATGTTTCTTCATGTCAATTTTTGTCTAGATTCTAATAAACAAGAGCATGCTGTCAATTCTGTGCAGTATTTCATTGTCATAGATGTAAATAATGCAGCTATATTGTTCACAACCTGAAATAGAATAGTTTGTTTGTTTGTTTGGGTTTTACGGCACACCAACACAAAAAGGTCACATCGCGCCGAAAAATATAAAATAGTAACAAACTAATAAAACAAAACAAACTGAATAAAATTTAGGACATGTACTTGTTGTGCTAAGTTTTTTAATAAGTAAAGTTCAATACTCTTAAGTAAACACAACCAATTATAAGAAATTTCACTCAATTTAAAGAGTAATGTACTAGTGTTTCCCAGTCAACCATTTACATTAATATAATCAAATTAATGAATTTTCTTTTATGTAGATATTTATATGTAGAATATATCATGTCTAAAATAAGTTTTCTCTGTTTTCACATTCTTCTGGTTGAACACTCTGAATGAGGCAGAGTTGACTGTTTCTACAGTAAAGTTGACTTTTATGAATATTTTCAGCTCAAATTTTGCCTGAGCTAAGGCTAATTTCATTAGAAATAAACACAATTTAAAGATACTAACATTAAATGATTTGCAAAGTTTGGTAAAATTAAAATGCTTTGAAATTTGACATGTACATTGACTGTTCCAATAGTTGGGTCTCTAACCAGACTACAGATGAATAACAATAAATTTAACTTACTTTGGCCGCAGAGCTCAAGATAATTTACTTAACTAAAGAGTCATCACTCCCTAGTTTTTTATCATAAAGAGTGACACAATTTTTGAAAAGAGTGAACACTTAAGAAAGAATGTATCACCCAAAGACAATAGAACATAAATATATTTAAGAACAGAGCATTTTCAGTAGTGATGGCAATCGGTTGGAAAATCCACAATCAATTAATCGGAGGAATCGGTTGGGCTCAACCGACTGACTTTCCGATTATAATTGGTTGGATGCCAAAATTTATACAGCTAAATTCTGGTCATTGTCTTACATAATCATGCAAAATATACATCTATTTCAATGATTTAAATGTTGTATACATTATTTATTATTTTCTTATATTGCTTCTTAGCTTAATATGAACAATATGGCACCAGTTCACTCATCTGAGTGAAAAAAAACAAACAAAATAAACTGTATTTTACATGTCTTTAAGTTTCTTTGTGTCAATGGTTAGTTGGGCTACCGGGTAGCAATTTTCACAAGCTCGAATCGAAATTCACTAGCCTAAGGCATTTTACAGAGAAATGTCCTTCACAATGTATATCTTATTTTTGTACATCTAAGGCATCAAACAAAATAACTAATCTGGTTTTTTATATTTCTGGGAAATGTCATTCAAAATAATTTAAGTCACTTTATCTACTCTAGCTTTAAGCAATTGTGTTCAAAGTAACCAGCAATTTATGATATAATGAAATCAAATGATAGGGCATTACATACTTCACAAATGAGGAGGCTACCAGTATTTCAGGGTCTGAGCTACCAAAGATCCGTTCTGATCAATTAAATCAAATAACATATTTTCATTTTTGAACTGAACAATTATTGTAAATTCGTTTAAATAGGCTAATTTTCCAACATTGAAAACAAGAGCACCGCTGGGCGGAGCATTATATGCCCGAAAGTGTTATTTTTTTGAGTTAAGATGAAGCATTAGTAAGATATGAGAATATTTCAGATGGATATCATATTATGAATAATTGTGGAAAACAAAGTAGAGAAATTTTTATTTTTAAGGTAATAGTGACCTTTGATCTTGTGACCCCAAAATCTATATGGGTCTTCTACCCGCTATGGACAATCATCCTATGAAGTTTGAATATTGTGGGCCAAATGGAACTTAAGTTATGCTCTGGAAACTGTTTTCAGATTTTAAGGTAATAGCAACCTTGACCTTTGACCTTGTGACCCCAAAATCAATAGGGGTCTTCTACCCAATATGGACAATCATCCTATGAAGTTTGAATAATGCGGGCCAAATGGAACTTCAGTTATGCTCTGGAAACTGTTTTCAGTTTTATGGTTATAGTGACCTTGACCTTTGACCTTGTGACCCCAAAAACGATAGGGTCTTCTACCCGATATGGGCAATCATCCTATGAAGTTTGAATATTGTGGGCCAAATGGAACTTAAGTTATGCTCCGGAAACCAAATTGCTAATGGACGGACGGACACCAGGGGGTATAACATAATATGTCCGAAATTCTTTAGGGCATATAAAAATATTTGAAAAATAAATCCATAACGTGCCGAGTACGAAAATTATTGGGGACGAATGTTTTACATTTACTCTGACGTTTTTAATACTTCAAATTACTGTTGTATGATTTCAACCATTACATCCTTATTGAGAAATCATCGTGAAATGAACAGCTTTCAATCTCTATGCTTTATGGCAGCTAGTTTTATTTAAATGGTAGCCTAAAATCGCACTCCGTAAAAAATTTGTTTATGACAAATGACCTTGACCAAAAGTTAAGCTTAATCATTTAGAAGCGGTAAGACAAAAGAGTTTGCTGGTCAACATTAAATTTTTCATCTTTAATTTGATTACGAAACGGTACTATGAATGTGTAAAAGAGTAATTACGCAAAAGTCTCAGATAAAAGTTAACGTAAAAGTGCGTTCGAGTACACCTTTTTCGGATACAAACATGATTTGGATACGTAAAGAGGACTCACCCGATCGGGTCACTGACTAAGATTTTCGCTCGCTTGTTGGCGAAATCACTCGTCTCGGGCGTCGGGCACATGGGTTACGTCGAAGAAAAGTTGTTCTTGAACACATTTTCTGCCGAATCTGCCATTATAGCGCGCACACGAAAGTGAATTTATCTCCCTTTGGTACGGGCTAGTTTTCCGCGACGCGTCGCCGTCCACAGAAATCGTAATCGATTAATCGTCGCTGAAATTTTTCTAACTGATTTCGGAGATGTCGGCGATAATCGGAACATCACTATAGATCACTATGACCAGCTGAATTTAAGTTGTTTCAAAATATTTTCTTTTGGCTCTGGCATGATTTAAAATAATACTCATCTGATCATAAACATTAAATTAATTTTTTAACAACTCAACTAGATCTATATTTATAACTTTCACAGATTTATGTTTATTTCAAAAAAAATTTCATAGAATTCATTTCCAATTTATCGTAAATAAAATCTAACCAACCACACTTTGCCCGATTTAAATGGTTAAGAAAAACAAAAAGGATTTTCCCGAAAATAAACGAAAATAACCATCAAAACGAACAAATAATTTACAGTTTATCTCTAAATTACTTTATTATGCATGATTTAATTTTGTATCATATGGAACGAAATCGCTTCAACCATTTCGGCGTAATGTCATTCATTTTCGCGACCCAAGCTAGATAGCAATTTCATATGAAACATCTTTTGTAATTAAAAAGCGAATTGTTTTCAATGTTTTCATCTTGATTTTATAAACGATGCTTCAGGAAACGACGATGTGAAAAGTTTAATTTGTTTTGTATTATTGCCGCGGACAGTCTCACTTTTCACAATTCTTATCTGGATTAACAATGGTCGGTCAATAAGGGTACAATATTTAAGTCACTATAAAAACTATGCTTATTTTTGAAAACTTTGGTTTAACTCATTTATTATTTATGCAAAGAAATTGTATGAAATGCGTGAAGTGGATTCAAAATGCGCCGGACAACGCATTAAAGTAGTATTCAATGCGTTTACCCGTATTTTTCATGCGTGATTACGCATTCACGCGCCTTATCTGGAGCTCTGCAGTCTTTGGTATTGTAAGGTTCCATTCATACCCAACTTTTAGACCCATCAAGATTTTCACTGTTTGATACAGCCATATAGCACTGATCGTAGATGCATTAGTATTGCGATTCTATTATCTACGAGCCATGACCCCATGTTGTGATTGATAAGATAAGATAAGAATCATAGACCACGATCATGGTCATAAAGATTTTAATTTTTCATTGGAGGGGGGGGGGGGGGTATTGTTAAGACGTCACAAACTATTTTTTGTTTCGTTTGTCCGTCGCAATATTTTACTAAGACTAAAATGTCCATGCATTAAAAAGTAACAGTATAAACATTTCACCTTTTTAATGAAATTGTTTTACAAAAATGAAGTATTAAATAAAAAAGTTTTCAAGGTATCAACGATTGAAGAAATTATATGGTTCGAAGTATTCATTTATATTCAAATCATACGCATATAAATATATTATAAGCAATAAAATGAATATTTTTTTAATTAAATTTGTTTTAATGTAATATTTTTTTACAATACTGATTTCAGTGGTTCGATGGTCCAGTAAATCTCTCTGACCAATATATAATTATACATTTGTATTTTCAAAACAGTCTAGAATAATATTAATATTTATTTCTGAACCTTTATTGTTAGATCATTTGACAGATACAACTAGTTATCCATGAAATAGAGACAGGAAGGTAATCCTGTCATAAAAGTGTACCCGCTGTGCCTGCTATACACAGTGTATTATACAATCACACCAGGGATCCCTAAATCCGATAGCGCACACTATAAAATTAAGAAAAAATACGTTTAAAATCCAAAACTTTTGGAAAAAAGTGCAAAACAGACCAAAACTTCATTAAAATATTTTAAAAATAAAAATGCTCTGGAAATTAGAAACATACGGCTTTCTCAAGTCGTTTGCACAAATTTGATCAAAGAACCGGAAATGCTTTACTTTTCAACTTATAACAGCATGGGTATTTATTTTCCTTCTTATTTTATAGTAACGTGAGTGGTCAAATATAACCTCAAAACAGACCAAAACTTTACAATTTTACAAAAATGTAAAAACAACCATTAGAAAGACGAAAGTTAAAACTTTTTAACATCATTTGCATAAAATTGATATCTTAAAAGATAAAAGAGATATGGCTGTTTAAAGAATTTTCCCCTATACTTTTCTATTGAAAATTGAGTATCGACTTGAGATCATGTATGGGACTAAAAGTTGGACATGGATACACACTGTTTTTAAACTTTGATAGATATCATTAAAATTGTTTTGCTTCAAATGTTCTGAAATTAGAATTAGAGTCATGGTAATTGACAGTTAAAAACAGAAAGTTCATAGTTGAATTACCAAACCCATAGACATGAATGTAATCCAAAGTAAATTGTTCATGGGTTGCTGGAAGTGTGGTTTGCCAAGTATTAACATTCTTCTTTGGTCACAAATTAATATTAACAATAACATGCAGTTGACAATTAGATTACTCAGTGTATTACATGTTTTATGCAAGTGGAATATAAATGATATACAAGAATGCATCACGTAAAACAATAATCGTATAGATGCAAGTCACATTCCAAGACAGCCATCCGAATACTAATACACTTTTACTTAGTTCAAACTGTCGCCAAGCTAAGTAACTTTACAAAAGTACATTGGTATGCAGATAAAGGTCATCATTTCATTTTGAGAAAAAAAAAACGTGTACTAAGTTTGATTTTCACTATTGGAAGTAAAAAATACTTATTGTTTAATAACATAACATATACATGTCTGTCAACGGAAATGCTTTTTCATAACAAATGATAGTATTAAGTAGCGTCCCTTGATTAAGAAATCACCCTAAATATGAATGTACGCGGGAATTATTATGCTAGAGCAGCAGTGTCAGATCATACTTCATATAAAACAAGGGTAAAACAGTATACCCCCCTCTTCTTCGAAGCGGGGGTATAAAAAGACGCAACAGATAATATTTACCTGAATTAATATGGGTTTAGCTTGAGATCTACTGTTATTTTATCTCAACGATCCTGTTTGTAGTGTATCCACAATTGTTTGATACCTTCTTGAGCCAACAGATATCTTGTCAGATCATCATCATCAGCATAAGATCTCTAAAATCTGCCCTTGGGTTGAATAATCGGGATTTTGTAGTCTTCTGACCATATTAAAATTAAAGGCGGCCATTTTAAAGACTTGCTACCAGTTAAGACTACTTAGAACCAGCCTTAAAGTTACGACCAGAAACTACGATTTTCGGCGACGCCTTAGATACGACTTCGTTGATAAAACGCTCCCGGGTCTTAACTTAAGGCTTACGACCGAGTCTTAGTTAAGACCAGCCTTACAACTGTTGATAAAACGCACCCCGGATCTCAAATATATGATAGAGTTATCATGATAACTGTATGCAGGAATAGTTTTACCAAAACACAAATAGAAATAATTACTAAGGAACAGATTGTACTGTATATATAACATAATTTACCATTACCTTTTTAGATTTAATCATTTTATGATCTCTAAATTCAGTAAGTTGAGCTTGTAATGTTAGATCACTATTAACTAAGAACGATTCTCTACATCTTTGATATAAATCTTGTAATGACATACCTACAATAAAAATGTATAAACAGTTTTCAATTATTGTGTTTAAAGGTACTAATTCACAGATTTGGTTAAGATTTTTATATATTTTCAAAATACCATTTAGTGACTGAAATTGTGTAAAAAATAATTCCTAAGACAAACTGACCTATAGATTGCAAGTAATATACAATTTAAGGCACAAAAATGCGCTAAAATTGTCTATACCGTGACATACAGGTAGTTTTTTACTACTTGAAACACTATCATATGTAGTTTTATGTCTATTTGCACTTAAATTGTCATTATTAAAACACTAATATCCTGCATCAAAAAATGTTTCCATACAATTTAACAAGTTTCAGAAAAAGTTGATATTTAAGTTAAAATATGTGAATGAGTACCTTTTAAGGGCATCTAAATTCCTACTAAGTTAGAAGATCATTTTTTTTTATTATTATTTATTGGATTTAACGCCGTATCAACACATTTTAGGTCATTTCACGGCGTCCAGCGCACCTAACCTAGCTTTCCTGGACCTTTGTCTATAACCAGTACTCACCTACCCTTCCACAAGGCCGGAAACTTCTCCATATTATCTAATCAATGGAGGAAAATTGACATTATTGTCTAATTTTCATGGAAGGGTATAACCTCCCCGGGTGGGATTCGAACCCGCACCCCCTCGGGCACGAGTATCCAAATCCCGGCGCGTTACCAATTGCGCTATCGACCCGGTAGAAGATCAGCAATTAGGTGTGTACTCTAAAGTGTAGTGTGATATCCTAGCAATTAGTGGTGACGTAAGACAGGTACATGCAAGTATGGGATGGCCTTGGGTTTTTTTTTGGGGTTTTCTTTTAAACTAACATGTTGTAAAAATGAGTTTTCTCTTACATGTCATATTATGTATGAGGGATGATCCAGTCATATATTTTTACCACATAATACACTGCCCTTCACACATTTTTCTAATGAATGTGAAATTACAAAAAATCTCTGACTTTATTTTGGTTCATTGAGATACATTGACCATAGTTTTGGAGGCTGATAGGTTCATGTAACTTTTGCTGCAATTCAAGAAATAAAGTGTACCGATAGAGAAATTCCATGTCCCTTGCATGCATAATGAATAAAATACATTAATAAAGACATGATAATTCTTTAAACTCAAAGGAATGTTTGGAGGGCAGTGTATATAAATTATACATAAAAAAGTTGGATCACTCTCCATTCAATGGAAGAAATACAACACATCTAACTTTATTCAGCACAACACAAACCACTATATGATAACCATGAAAATGATGCCGCTCAAATTACACAACATAAGATGTTAAGATATATTATATATGGACATGCATGGCCACAATTATTAAAATTTCACAAAAAATAACATAGAATAAAATGTTGTCGTCAAAGAAGCTTTCACACAGTTGTCCTTGAGCTAGCTCAGTACTGTGGGACTAGGAAGTGGAATTGAAAATGATTGTCCTTGAGCTAGCTCAGTACTGGGAGACTAGGAAGTGGAATTGAAAATGATTGTCCTTGAGCTAGCTCAGTACTGGGAGACTAGGAAGTGGAATTGAAAATGATTGTCCTTGAGCTAGCTCAGAACTGTGAGACTAGGAAATGGAATTGAAAATGATTGTCCTTGAGCTAGCTCAGTACTGTGGGACTAGGAAGTAGAATTGAAAATGATTGTCCTTGAGCTAGCTCAGTACTGTGGGACTAGGAAGTGGAATTGAAAATGATTGTCCTTGAGCTAGCTCAGTACTGGGAGACTAGGAAGTGGAATTGAAAATGATTGTCCTTGAGCTAGCTCAGTACTGGGAGACTAGGAAGTGGAATTGAAAATGATTGTCCTTGAGCTAGCTCAGTACTGTGAGACTAGGAAGTAGAATTGAAAATGATTGTCCTTGAGCTAGCTCAGTACTGTGGGACTAGGAAGTGGAATTGAAAATGATTGTCCTTGAGCTAGCTCAGTACTGGGAGACTAGGAAGTGGAATTGAAAATGATTGTCCTTGAGCTAGCTCAGTACTGGGAGACTAGGAAGTGGAATTGAAAATGATTGTCCTTGAGCTAGCTCAGTACTGTGAGACTAGGAAGTAGAATTGAAAATGATTGTCCTTGAGCTAGCTAAGTACTGTGGGACTAGGAAGTGGAATTGAAAATGATTGTCCTTGAGCTAGCTAAGTACTGTGGGACTAGGAAGTGGAATTGAAAATGATTGTCCTTGAGCTAGCTCAGTACTGGGAGACTAGGAAGTGGAATTGAAAATGATTGTCCTTGAGCTAGCTCAGTACTGGGAGACTAGGAAGTGGAATTGAAAATGATTGTCCTTGAGCTAGCTCAGTACTGGGAGACTAGGAAGTGGAATTGAAAATGATTGTCCTTGAGCTAGCTCAGTACTGGGAGACTAGGAAGTGGAATTGAAAATGATTGTCCTTGAGCTAGCTCAGTACTGTGAGACTAGGAAGTAGAATTGAAAATGATTGTCCTTGAGCTAGCTCAGTACTGTGAGACTAGGAAGTGGAATTGAAAATGATTGTCCTTGAGCTAGCTCAGTACTGTGAGACTAGGAAGTGGAATTGAAAATGATTGTCCTTGAGCTAGCTCAGTACTGTGGGACTAGGAAGTGGAATTGAAAATGATTGTCCTTGAGCTAGCTCAGTACTGTGGGACTAGGAAGTGGAATTGAAAATGATTGTCCTTGAGCTAGCTCAGTACTGTGAGACTAGGAAGTGGAATTGAAAATGATTGTCCTTGAGCTAGCTCAGTACTGTGGGACTAGGAAGTGGAATTGAAAATGATTGTCCTTGAGCTAGCTAAGTACTGTGGGACTAGGAAGTGGAATTGAAAATGATTGTCCTTGAGCTAGCTCAGTACTGGGAGACTAGGAAGTGGAATTGAAAATGATTGTCCTTGAGCTAGCTCAGTACTGTGAGACTAGGAAATGGAATTGAAAATGATTGTCCTTGAGCTAGCTCAGTACTGTGGGACTAGGAAGTGGAATTGAAAATGATTGTCCTTGAGCTAGCTCAGTACTGTGGGACTAGGAAGTGGAATTGAAAATGATTGTCCTTGAGCTAGCTAAGTACTGTGGGACTAGGAAGTGGAATTGAAAATGATTGTCCTTGAGCTAGCTCAGTACTGGGAGACTAGGAAGTGGAATTGAAAATGATTGTCCTTGAGCTAGCTCAGTACTGGGAGACTAGGAAGTGGAATTGAAAATGATTGTCCTTGAGCTAGCTCAGTACTGGGAGACTAGGAAGTGGAATTGAAAATGATTGTCCTTGAGCTAGCTCAGTACTGTGGGACTAGGAAGTGGAATTGAAAATGATTGTCCTTGAGCTAGCTCAGTACTGTGGGACTAGGAAGTAGAATTGAAAATGATTAATCTAAGTTGTAAGAACTTGTTTCACTATCAAGCTAAAATAAATTAGAATATTAAAATGAATCAACAAACATCTCAATATAAAAGTACAAAACAAAACAATAATAGATCTGGAGCAGTCATAAATGAAATGAGATGAGCTGATCAAAGAGAAAATTATGTTAACCACAGAACCAAGCCCACAGCTTTATAAAGTATTATAAGCATATATCCATCATCCTGCACATAGTAAATTCTTATTACAAACAAATAATGTCTATAGTTACATTATACTGCTTGATACAGATATAATTAAATATCTAACATATGAGTCAGTGATATAATAAACAATAAAACACTAATAATTGATAAATATTGATAAACAAGAGCTGTCCAAAGACAGCGCGCTCGACTTTTCGAGTGTTTTGTTCATGGCAAGGCTTATCTTAAAACAAAAGTAATTTCAAGACAGGACATATTTGTTGAAAGGATTTAATTCAGTCAAATAATAATTACCAATTCATATTTGTAAAATATAAAAGTGGCATTACTCCTAAAACATTCATCCATAGTAACGTCCCATCAGGGTAAAGTGGACAATGTATCAACAAATAAGCATACCTACTTTCATCTAAATATCTATATGAAGAACTATAAATACATTGTATTTCAATTTGAACAAAATTCAAAATTAAAGTAAAGGGGCATTACTTCAAAAAGAACATCAAGAGTTATGTCCCTATGTAGTCACCTACATGTAGTACTGATGAATAAGCATACAAACTATCATTTAAATATATCCATAAGTATTGAAAATATTTCATAATACTTTCTCCCAAATTAAAAAGTTGAAAAGGGTCACAACTCCAACAATAATTCATCAATTATTACATCCCATTGTATTCGACCAGATGTAGTATAGATGAAAAAGTATACTAACTTTCCATCTGACAAAATATATTCAATTTGAGCAAACATAACCCTTAGAAATAATCAAAGTATAAAGGGGAAAGGGGAATAACTCGGAAAGTAATTAATCCAGAGTTATGTCCCTTTATAGTCCGATAGATGAAGAATTGAAGAATAAGCATTCCAACTTTCATTCAAAAATATTCATAGGTTCTAAATATATCCCATTAGAACAAATTTTAAACATAAATGTTAAAGTATAAAGGGTCTTAACTCAAAAAAATAATTCATCTACAGTAATGTCCCTTCATAGTTGTGTAGATATAGTACCGATAATTATGTATACAAATTTAAAGTCAAATATCTTGATTAGTATTAAGGATATTACATATAGAAACAATTTTAACATTATATTTTGCTTTTATTTTAGTTTAAAAGGGCAATAACTCCAAGAATAATTCATCCACAGTTACGTCCCATCATAGTCGGTAGATATAGTATGGACAAATAAGTACACAAACTTTAAGTCAAATATCTTGATCAGTATTGAAGATATTCTACGCAGAATAAAACTTAAAATAAAAAGAGCAATTACTCCAAAAATAATTCATCCACAGTTATGTGCCTTCACAGTCATGTAGATATAGTAGTGACAAATAAGTATACAAACTTTAAGTCAAATGTCTTGATCAGTATTGATGATATTCTATACAGGAAAAACTTTAACCTCATATTTTGCAATTTTTTAAGTATAAAAGGGCAATAACTCATAAAATAATTCATCCAGAGTTATCCCCTTTTACATAATGGTTAATATAGTCCCACTAAATAAGTATACCAACTTTCAATGAAATAACTTGGGTAGTGTTGAAGTTATAAGTGTTTCAAAAAACTTTAACCTGAAAACCAACGCCAACGCCAATGCCAACGCCAACGCCGACGCCCAAGTGATAGCAATAGCTCTCATTTTCTTCGAAAAGTCGAGCTAAAAAGTAATATAATCTAAGTTAATGGAAAACTCCCAATAGACCTAATACTACACTGACTGTCTCATTAAAGTAATTATTTTGTTAATGAACATCATATCAGGACACTAAAATATTAACTAAAACAATACATTTATTTAGATATAAACATATAAAGGAAATAATTAAAACATTAAATATTGTATTTAAATTAATTGAATCTGACAGTTAGAGGTTAACTAAACCATTATTCAATACACAGCAAAACATTTAATCATCTTATCTTAACAGCATGGAATAATTCATTATCATACATTTAACATCTGATTTTAATGACATTAAAAAACAGTTTATTTTTGAAAATTATACTGTTGAAACTAGTAAAGTCTTGACTGACATTATACAACTCTATATGCCATGGTTTGCTTGTCTTACAATTCCAATTCTAAGAGATTGAGAAACATGCATGCTAAATTTATTCATATATAAATGGCTCCATCCCAATACTGTTGTAGGCACCACATTTCAGACTGATGTAACTATTTGTAGCCCCATGATAATTTCACTGTAGTTATATACAGTACCCACCAAAATTTTGGAGTGGAGACATTGTCACTTTGTAGACCAACTGAATAGCTTTTGTCCAAAATTTAATAACTGTTTATTTTGAAATGCATTTTAGTAACGGTATGCTTTATTTTTTGGTTATCATTAAGATTATAACTGAGACTGCAAAAATAGCATTAAAGCTATGTTATGGGAAATAATTACAATAATCCTGGTTTTGGCAGCTTCCAGATGTCAGATGCTGAATCTTATAAATAAGCTGCATTCATGTAATTTGTTTTCATATATCACAAACCAAACTTAAATATACTATGCAAAACTTATAACGCAAACAGTAGTTTTCTTTACATATTTTTTATTTTATATAATACATGGGTATATTTGCCATCATTAAGTCTCTAGGTATGTTCACACATGATGGTGCGTTAAAATTTCTCGTGCGGTCACGCTTGGGTGCCCAGCATCGGTAAATCCTTTTTACTGAGTTTCATGAATACTGTGCAGCACGTTAGTGTCTACACAAACATTTAAAGTTTGCTGAGAACTCTAGAGACCGCATGACATTGTAGCACTTGTCATCTTTGAAACAAGTCAGTAAATATGCCAAGATTGAGCATTGAAAATCGGGGATAACCCGTTTGACTGATACCCCATTAACAATTACCATCAGCGTGTTCAGTAACTACTGTTAGCTAACATTACGGATACGGGGAAACTCAACCTGAAGACAGCTCAACCCATGGATAACTCAACTTAAAGTTGTGACAACTCAACCCGTTAGTTGGGGATTGAATAGTCTCGAGTTGAGTTGTCTTTGGGTTAAGTTGTTCCGACCCGAACGTTACGGCACGTTACGGAATGCTCGCGGTTAGTGATCAGGCTACAGGTCATGGAGCAAATTTATTCAAACAGTTGATTGTGGATTGATATTGACCTTCTGGTAAGCTGGGTTTTGTAGTGATGGATGGGAACCACAACGCCCAACGCTACCAGCGTGAATATTTTAATAACGTCTTTTTCTCTAACAAGATAACGCCAGACCACAATCCGCCCGGAC
This sequence comes from Mactra quadrangularis, assembly GCA_025267735.1. Taxonomy (NCBI): domain Eukaryota; kingdom Metazoa; phylum Mollusca; class Bivalvia; order Venerida; family Mactridae; genus Mactra; species Mactra quadrangularis. The sequence goes on along the minus strand of CM046299.1, from coordinate 30,526,317 downwards.
AACAATTTAATTTCTCAGGGCTTATAAGATTTTAGACTGTCGTCATTTTTAGCAGACAAAAATCCAAATGAACGTTTTCTGGACGTGTTTGACAGACGCATGCGTCACCGTCTTAAACAGTATGTGACGTTACCGGAACTAAACATTGTTTTACATGAGGAATGGACAAGCATCCCACTACGTTTTTACGACGTCATACTGGGTCTTCAAAACTCAGGATTTTAGCAGTAGTGAATTCAAATTAGACGCTTGTTCATTATCAAATTTTGTTAACTTTTTTTCTCCTACAGGGCTTTTGATTCTGTGCATATTTTCTTTTCAGAAATCGTTACATATTGTTTTGCTGTTGAATACTCATGACAAGTGATTGTTTTATTATCATGTTAAATTTCATATTATTAACATTAAAACTTAAGCCAATATTTACGTTACTGTACCTATTTGCGTTATAACTTTTGCTTAGTATATATTAAAAATAATGATTTTTCAAAAATAATCATCAAAATTCAAGAATTGTAATTAATGTCTTTTGTCTCCAAACTTTTGGTGGGTACAGTATATAACTAAATACTTTGTACCATCTGACAAATTCAGGGAACAAGAGCTCAAATTTAAGCTTGCATACTAGCAGAATGCGAGTGATATTTAAAAACTGTGAGTAACTTTTATTTAAACTCGCGAATTTTTGCGAGTTGAAATCGTAGAAAAAATATTACTAAGTTACTGAGGCTCAAATCAGCATAGAAACGGACAGATAGATTGATAGTATGGTGGTTGGCTTTACTTATCTGTATCGCTACATGTTACAATGAGCATCGGAAATATACATGTTCTATATTCCTAGTGCTTCTTTCATATTGCAAGTTAAATAAAGTCAACTTGCAAAATTTTGAAGTCTAATTTTTTGTTAAATTTGAGCCCTGCAGGAAGTACATATTTTTTTATCTGGTGTTAATTCAATCAAATTTCGACCTTGACAATGGTTCAATGTGACTTTTGAACTACCATTAACTGTTGCAATGTATACTGAGGCAGCCCTATATACAACTCACACAGGACATTTTATTACTGTGAAGGTAAAATGTGAAGTAATTGGAAGGTTATGACTATAAGTCTTTGTACTTTTGTCAAATAAAATTTCTGTTCTGTTCTGGTTAAACGCAAATCAAATTGCCATAAATGACTAATGTGCTTGTCAAAGATATCTGTTTTTTTTGACATTCAAAGAGAAAGGGTTAAAACTGAAATATGAAATAACTTTTATTCTATGGCATTAAAATCTGATCTTATGAATGCTACTGGTAAAAATAAATAATCACTCACCAGCATAATTTGTAACATCTTTATTTTCTATTTGATACCTAGCAAGTAATAGAAATATTCCTTTAGCATTAGGTGTCAATGATTTCATAACATGCGTAAGTGAACTAAGAGCTAAAGCCCCAGATTGTTGAACTAATAGTGAGTTCTCATAGGATGTCTCCTCACAATATCCAGCAAATGTAGTACAATTATACCATAACCATCGAAATCTACTACATTTTGTTTGATCCCAAACTGAAAATATATGGTAAGGTATCTAGTTACTAGTAGTTAACATGAATATACTTAAACAGTGATTAGCAAGATATACAAATTCAAGAAGATTGGCTGGTTTGTTGAACTCTGACATAAAATATATCCACCAAAGTCCAGCTAAGATTGATGATGACCAGAAAGTGTACACACTAAATGTTTCTAGACCTGTCCCGCCTGCCATCATGAATGGGAAAACAGGGGTTAATAACAGAATGAGATAAAATGCCCCCATATGATGTAACATGGTTCATTCGCAGATTCTGAGGAAAAAATTAAGGGTTTATCAAGGGCTTTTTAAGGGCTGCAAGTGAAAATTTCAGGACTGGAGAAAATCACATGTATAACAAATTGATTATCATATTAAGGTAGTAGAGGAAAGTTAGCCACTTCTGTCTAAATAAATCTTCAAAGCAATGTAACATTAACTTATATAATCTATCAAACATTTTGACTTACTCTCTCACTATCTAGTTTTTGAGGGACTCCACTGCACAGAATGTTAGTATTGAAGTCTTACTCAAGCTTTTCTATCAAGATATCATGAAACTTCCAATTGGACCATCCATTCCTATTTGGATCATGTCCCTTTTATCTAAGTCACTCTGAATAATTACCTTATCAAAATGTTCAACAATGTCATTTGATGATGCATGACCCATAAACTCAGATCCAAAATACGTGTTACAACAATATTCTCAGTGTCAACCCAATATCTGATATGTATGTCCATTTGCTTGCTCTGACTGGATTTGTTCAATCAAACAAAACTGAATAGTGACCACTTATAGTCTTAAACAATTTTTCTTTACATACTCAGCAATACCAAACACTGCTAGATATGACATATGTCTGTCTCCACATGTAAACTTTCTTGCAACTGAACTGTCCGGACACATAAGAGGAAACAGTTTTGTAACATCATCATTGGATTTAAATGAACAGTGCTGTGCAACTGCGTGTAAAGTCCAAATTATCTCTGCCTTTAATGTATCATTTCGAGACACAAATGTATCCACTTTTATGACACTCATAGAAACTAGATCTTTAGCAGTACCTGTTGCTCCAGAAGTGGGTGGATGAACAGTCTTTTCATTACTTACAGAAGAAGCAGGAAATGACAAATCCACTGGTGTTGCAGATGCTTTGATGAACAGTCTGTTGATTGGCATTAAAGACGCTGACAACCCAATTATAAGGGACACGTGTTTTTTACTCTTCATGTGCGACACAAGTGCATGTTCTCCCATTTTCCCCAACTCTATGATTTTGTTACAAAATCAACAGTTCACAAGTGTTTATCTCCTTTGAACTCCTGAACCCAATGGCCAGTCCTTAAATCGCAGGTCGCTCAACCACTGCTTGTTAAATACACACTTTCCCATTTTCGCATTTTTACAGACAGAAAATAATAGATGTCACGTTAATAAAATCACCAGACGCTTATTGAAAATTGAGCAGTAATCTCCAGACGCTTATTGAAAATAGTGCAGCAAAGACAAGCATTCGAGGAACACAGAATATCGCGTGACCGGTGTTATATTATCGTCCCATTGAAATTTTGTACCAATTTACCCGGCGGTTAATAGCCAATGCCGCGTTTTGAAATTTTTTAATTACAGATTGGCAACTTTCCTCTTTTATAAGGTTTCAATGCAATCTAAACGGTCATTTTGAATTCAAGGGCCATTTATAACCCAAAGACTTCATTTTCAAGGGCTTTTTAAGGGTTTTTAAGGCTTAATGTCATTTTCAAGGGTTATTTAAGACGGACATCATTTTCAAGGGCCTTTTAAGACCTGTGCGAACCATGTGTAAACTCTCAACCCAACAGATTCCAATCAAAACCTTATACTAATCACCATGGCAGCATAATTGTGAAAATTCAATGTAAATGTAATTATATAGGAAACATGTAATGAGTAAAATATAATCACTTACCAAGAGAAGAATTGATATGATCCACAGATGCTATAATATGTAATCCTTGAATAGAACCAAGTAAACTTAGAACATTTTGAGATTTCTCATTACGTAACATTGTACCATCTATATTATGTATTATCAGATAAAAATCATTACCTAAAAAATAAAACAATCAGTAATCAATAGAGATATTGTCCATTGATTATAACAATCAAAATGTACAAAAGGAAAGAAGATGCCTTGACCAAGGTAGTTACCCTGGTCTCAAGCTTTTGGAGCAAGCTATGAAACTGACAGAACTTGTCCTAGACACCTTCATTAGCAGGATGGTGTACATGGACTCCATGCAGTTTGGCTTTGTACCTGGTCATGGCACTACAGATGCTATTTTCATCTTGAGATGAAGAAGAAAGTTTTAGGGGAAACACTTCATTGCTAACAAGTCTGTTAGTCACTGTACCTCGCATTTGTTGATCTTGAGAAAGCCTTTGAATATGTCCCAAGGAAAGTCCTTTGGTAGGCTCTGAGAAGCCCTGGTGTTGAGGAGTGGGCAATCTATATCATCCAGGGGATGTACACCAATGACACAAGCCGGGTGCCTGTCAACAGTCACATCTAGGAAGTGGGTGTTGAAGTAGGTGTACACCAGGGATCAGTTCTCAGTCCCCTACTCTTTATCATTGTGCTGAAAGCACTGTCACATGAGTTTAGGACTGGCAGACCTTGGGAACTGCTCTATGCTGACGACTTTGCTATAGCAGCAGATGGAGGAATGCATCACGAAGTAGAAGGTATGAAAGGATAGTATGGAAAACAAGAGCTCTGTCACATCCTTAACTGGAGGGCTATCCAAAGCAAAGATTTTGAGAAACTATGAATGGTTGAGTTATCACCAGCACAAAGTTTTCTCATATAAACTTTCAGTGACCTTGACCCTGGGGTCTCAGAACCAAAAGTTCACACCCTTGACCCAAAGAGTATTGATACATAAAATTTGGTGATCTTAGATAAAGTTGGTTGCTGGACAAGGTTTATCCTCATGATTTCCTTGCGACCTTGACCTTTGACCCAGTCACCTCAAAACCAAAGAGGCATATGCTAGATATTGAGGCTACCCTTACATAAAATTTGGTGAACCTAGGTACAGTCATTATTGAGTTATTGTCCGGAAAATGTTTTGATATAAATTACGCCCCAGTGACTGACCTTTGACCCTGGGGTCTCAAAATCAAAAGGGACCATCCTATACCAAAGAGCAATCAACACATAAATCCTTGACACATGGGCTACTCTCACATAAAATTTAGTGAACCTAGGTATATTGGTTGTTCAGTTACTGTCCGGAAAAGGTTGACCCTGGGGCCCCCAATCCAATAGGGCACAACCTTGACACAAGGGCTACTCTCACATAAAATTTGGTGAACCTGGGTACAGTCGTTGTTGAGTTATTGTCCGGACAAGGTTTCTCAATATGATGCCCCTATGACCTTGACCTTTGACCAAGGGGGGTCCAAAACAAATAGGGAACATCCTTGACACATGGGCTACTCTCAAATTTGGTGAACTAATGTCATGTAACTTATTAAATATAGCATTATTCCACATTGTTTGCAATTTTGACTAAATTAACATTTTGATTGAACATTTGAAGTCACGGGTTGCAGGCACGCCTGGACCCACAGATATCAACAATTATACAAAGTAAAGAACACAAAAACGGCACTATCAAAGAGATATTAACTCGACTTTTAGATTAGTTTGACTATTAAATCATTCATCCGATCTTTTTAAATAGATACAAACATGTAATGATCCAAACTGATATAATCAAGCATCTCTATTAATTATGTACCCTGATCAGGCTTTATCCAGCGTTTTAATAAATGTTAGTGCAAGGGTATGATCCGTCATAGATACCCATAAAAAGTATCTGGACATATACATATACCTCAGAGGTATACTTTAGCCCGTCAATATTAGATTACAATTGTTTCTAGCCTACGAGGCATAAATTTAGATATCAATCAATCTGTTTACTTATGCAGTGTTTTCTCCAGAGCGCGTTTTTGAGTTTTTGGCCCCCTTTTTTGACAGCTTTGACGCACTGAAAGACGAACAGCGGGTCTTCTGTGACGCACTCGAAAAATAGTCATTTGGAGGTAGCAATCGTCTGACCCACATATTCGTCAACGGATTATACTAGCCTTTTCATTCGCGTCAAGCAGGCACTTGTCAGAGCTAATGTCATATTTGGAACTACCTTGGCGATTTTCCACGCAAATACACTTCGTAGATGATCGCCGAGGTCGTTCCAAATGCTAATGTCATTACCCAACAAAGCACCTAAACGATGCTGATTATATGTCGTCATATTTTGCGATGTCTGCTCTGAAACAGCGTAGTTTAGCGACGCTTTCACGCAAATGTCGAAGGACCCTTTCTCGAAATAGATCGAGAATTTTGATAACCACTGAATTCGAGAATGTTTGATAAGGAAATGAGTGAAATCGCCATATTAATTAGGTATTTTGGGATATCAACAGTGGTTGGACACAGAAAATAAAACTTGCTTTATTGTGCTACTGATTTAGATTTTTGCAGAGATTTTACTCATTTCGGGTAGGGCGAGAGGCTTACGCCAAAAACTACCAGCCTATTCAAACAGCTTGTTACACGACTCGTTAGTCTGTTTTGCTGTTTTACTGGAACTCATAAGCATGGAAGCCTTAATAATAATTTTTACTTCCCTGCAGTCTTAAGTTATATGAAAACATCTTAAAGAGGTGCATCACTTTGATCCCTGTACTTTTACAGATTTGTAAAATTTGATGTTTGATTGTATATCTATGGGACCCATTATTTTTGTCATTGTTTACAAGCATGTGCTTCCTTGTAAGCTCTTTGCATTATTTTTTTTCAATATCGCAAGTTACTTTTCCCAACTCCCATCTTCAAAAAGTATCAGCCTACTTTCTTACATTAAAGACATGTTCCATACGTTGGCTCTTAACAAAATACAACAAGAGCTCCGCTGGGCAGGGCATTATACGCCCGTGTGCAGTCCATGCTGTGATCTATCTCATATGAAGTCCCTGTGTCCTTGACCAATGACCCCGGGATCTCAGAATAGGTCCCATTCTTAACTGGAGGGCTATCCAAAGCAAAGATTTTGAGAACCTAGGTACAGCCATGGTTGAGTTATCACCGGCACAAAGTTTTCCCATACTAACTTCCAGTGACCTTGACCCTGGGGCCTCAGAACTAAGTTTTCACCCTTGACCTAAAGAGTATTGATAAATAAAATTTGGTGATCTTAGATAAAGTTGGTTGTTGGACAAGGTTTTTCCTCATGATTTCTTTGTGACTTTGACCTTTGATCCAGGGGCCTAAAACCAAAGAGACAGATGCTAGACATTTAGGCTACCCTTGAATTAAATTTGGTGAACCTAGGTACAATCATTGTTTAGTTATTGTCCAGGCAAGGTTTTCCATATGCATGGGTGAAAGTTAGAAATCTCGAGAATCCTGAAAATTTTGCTGTGGCCACTAGGGCCCCGGTGGGTCCAGGACAAATCCCAGGTAGGGGCGAAGCTCCCCCCAAGAAGCTCCTAGGAATGAGTGATTTTGAGTGCTTGTACAGCACTCTTCCAGCATTATATGATTGCCAAAGAAACTGATGCATTATCATGCAGAAAATGCACGATTTTCTGTAAACAGCACTTTTTCAAGGATATACCCAATGTTTGAAGTAGATTTAGAATGAAACATAACCTTCAAAATTTAGCAACATTTTTATTCTTGTGTCCATGTAATTGACATCCGCATATGCACATACAAAAAAAGCATGATATCACCATTGATCATAGGTCAGGAGTAGGAAGATAAGTAACCTATTTTAATTAAATTTCACAAGGACTAGCACAATTCTTCAACAATTTCAATCAGAAAAAAACACACTGGAACATATCCACAGTAATCAAATGTAACTTTTTAGCGTCAAATAAATGATTTAATTAAGCAAACTCTGGAAAAAATTGCCGATTTTTTAGGCAAAATCAAGAGAATGGGCTGAGTTTTCGGCGAAAAAACAAAAACTTACGGGCGATTTCTTCGTCAAAATCGAAAAGAAAAACCTTACGGCCGATTTTTTTTCGGCGAAATCGAAAGTTGATAGGATTGCATAATTTTACTCGGTCATGAAACACGCTAAAAAGTTATGGTGCAACGCCCGTAATCATAAGATCGGTTATTTATTAAGAGTTAATTTACTTATCGCCGACTACACATAGCTCTCAAATCAATAACAAAAACATCGTCTGTCACTATAGAATTTAGGTCGGCGGTAGTCATCAAAGAAGTTGATATGCCTTGATTATCAGTTCAAAGGCCCGGAGCTGACTCGCATTATATTGACTTTTAATGACGTACGTAATTGTTTGTTCATACTCAGATAAAAATGAATTATATTCCCGTAAATATTACGATATTTTATGGATATTTATAAATATGAAAGATGTCAAATCAAGACTTTTAAGAAGTTTACTCAAACTGTCACTACAAGGTGCTTATTAATTTTAAAGTGACCTTCAATTATCAGTTAATTTTGTTCCGAAACAATGAGCACCGACGATGGCATCACAATCAAAGTATATAAATGACAGTTTATGTGCAAACTGTGAAGAAAGGTACAGCCTATTAGGACAGATATTATGGAAGTTTTGACATTTAATTAGGGGTCCAAATTAATTGACATGTGTTATACAACATCCGGATACCATAAATTAACTGCCAACACGTAATTCTTTCAAAAGGATTTAATAATTGACACTTGTCAAGTTTGTATATTAAAATTTTTAATTCTTTTGTTCGCGGATTGTTTTTTCACACATCATTTAACGTGCCGCATATCAAGTAAAAATGAGTAATTGCTCAATTCAAATTCAGTATATTAAAAATTTTTGATGAAAAGATTTATCTAAACAAAAAATAAGCATTTTGCTTTACTTTTTCATAAATTAAGTTTTCATTTAAAAAGGGGAAACCAGATGTACCAGAAAGTTTTGCGTCCCGAGGACGCACATACTTAAAATTTATTGCGTCGGCGGGAAAAAGCTTGCGTCTCTGACGCACGGCAAAATGAATCACTAAAAAATAAATCGCAAAAACAGATCGTGTTGCTGGAATTTACTTACGTTTTTCGTTTCAACAATTTAAGTCAAAGTCAGGGGAGAGGTAGGCCTATACCCCCCCTGAAATCTCAACGGATTTACACGATTTGGAAAAATGATCCCTGAAGACATCGAAAATCCGGAAATTCCGGAGCTGTCCGGAAAACTTTCACCCATGCATATGATGCCCCTGTGACCATGACCTTTGACCCAGGGGCCTCAAAACCAATAGGGAACATCCTTGACACATAGGCTACCCACACATAAAATTTGGTGAACTAATTTCATTTTCATGTAACTTATTAAATATAGCATTATTTCCATTCTTTGCCATTTTGACTTAATTAACATATTGAACATTTGAAGTCACTGCTTGGTTAGTTGATATCTACTGGTTGAAGGTTTAAATTTGACCTGGTTACCCCAAAACTGATAAGGCACATCCTTGACACATGGGCTACTCTCACATGAAATTTGGTGAACCTAGGTACAGTCATTGCTGAGTTATTACCCCGACAATGTTTCTCAATATGATGCCCCTGTGACCTTGACCTTTGACCCCACTGGCCCCAAAACCAATAGGGCATATCCTTGACACATGGGCTACTTTCACATAAAATTTGGTGAACCTAGATAGATTGGTTGTTCAGTTATTGTCTGGACAAAATTTTTCACTGTTTGCCATTTTGACTTTATTACCATATTGATTGAACATTTGAAGTCACTGCTTAGTAATTTGATATCTTCTGGTAGAAGGTTTAAACTTGACCCAGGGGCCCCAAAACCAATAGGGTACATCCTTGACACATGGGTTACTCTCACATGAAATTTGGTGAACCTAGGTTCAGGCATTGTTGAGTTATTACCCGGACAATGTTTTTCAATATGATGCCCCTGTGACCTTGACCTTTGACCCAGGGGCCCCAAAACCAATACAGCATATCCTTGACACATGAGTTACTCTCACATTAAATTTGGTGAACCTAGGTACATTGGTGGTTCAGTTATTGCCTGGACAAAGTTTCCCATATGATGCCTCCGTGACCTTGACCTTTTAACCTGGGACCCCAAAACCTGTAGGGCACATCCTTGACACAAGGGCTACCTTCACATAAAGTTTTGTGAACCTAGGTACATTCATTGTTGAGTTATTGTCCAGACATAGTTTTTCAATATGATGCCCCTGTGACCTTGACCTTTGACCCCGGGTCCCCAAAACCAATAGGGCATATCCTTTACACATGGGCTACTCTCACATAAAATTTGGTGAACCTAGGTACATTGGAGGTTCAGTTATTGTCCGGACAAGTTTTTCATTGCCTGCCATTTTGACTTTATTAACATATTGATTGAACATTTGAAGTCACTGCTTGGTAATTTGATATCTTCTGGTTGAAGGTTTAAACTTGACCCAGGGGCCCCAAAACCGATAGGGTACATCCTTGACACATGGGCTACTCTAACATAAAATTTGGTGAACCTAGGTTCAGTCATTGTTGAGTTATTACCCGGACAATGATTTTCAATTTTTTCAAAAAGGGCGTATAAAAACCTAGAATGTAATGGATTTGTCAATTTAAAGGAATTCATATAATCAAAGAACTGGTACATGTAAGTGCCAACCCCCTAATATTTCCATTTGACCCCCATTTTTTGAACATGGGGGTCATGTGTGACCCCCACAATTTTGGCCCTGGAGAAAACACTGTTTATGGATGTCATCAGAGCTTTTCATAGAAAGTTAGACGGTGTTTAAAAGGTGAAAGACGGCGCAGTGCATTTAATCGCCACTATTATCATATTATGACACCCTAACTTTGTTAATTTTGGAAAACAATATAATATAAATAAAGGTATTGAAAAGAGTGACCAACTCCAAGTCTTTGTACAGCATGTTAGTTTTCGAAAAATAAGACTAGTTAGTGCTTTGAACAGTAAGAGATACATTTTATTGTCAATTAATATGTTTATATGTTTGTGTTTCCTTAATTTTGAAATAGTGGATTTTATTTTCGAATAATTAGAGTTTAAGTTCTTATATTCCTTAAAACTTTTTCAGCGCAGCTGTCTACGCCAACTTTTGACCTATATTTCAACCAATACAATTTGCTCTACCATAGCCGTTTGTCTAATAAAATCTTTAATGGTATAAAGAAATAGATAAAACACATGAAACAATTGGCTATTTGTGATAAACTGGTATGTAGCACATACAGTAGCTGCTGGCTATTTACTATGTGTATAATGAGTGACTCACTATGCTAATTGATCACACACTGGTATTGTTTGTGAATATTAACCCCGAACTGATGAATACATTACACGGTAGTTGCACAAGCTTTGTTTACTGCGTTTATATTTATCAGTTCAGGGTTAAATAAATCGGATAATACAGTAGCTGCTGACTATTTACTATGTGTATAATGAGTGACTCACTATGCTAATTGATCACACATTCGTCGTGGTACGCCCCTTGAGGTAAAACTAAACTGTGAATATGACTCAGCGCACGCTTGGAATGGGTTTTCATTTTATCATATGAAGGCCGCCATTGAGCATTTCTGTCAAATTGTTTTATGTTTGCCAGAAAAGTAACATAACTCGTTTGGTCATTCTGGAAAGAAGTGATTTTTAATCGAAAATCCATGGCATTGTTATTTAAGATGTTTTTTATTTTAAAATTGAACAGATTTTCCAAATTGACAAATCAGCGATGTGGCAATATATTCGGACAAAAATTGTCAGTTGAGGCTGAATTGCAATTTCAGACAAACTTCATTTGACCTATGGTTAATACATGTATGCCGTGCATGACCAACATATTATACTTCAAACCGTTGAAAATGAATACAGCAGAGCGCCAAATATCTTTTTTAAAGACATTTCTTGTTTTGAAATAGAAAAATGATATTTTAGCGGATTGACAAGTTTCCGTATAGGACTGCAACGGTTCACCGAACTACTGTAAAACCGTAACCGAAAGTGGCTGGTACAAATGTACGGTACCGTGACCTTAAATTCCGAGTGAACCGTGGTCTTTTTACATATTTTCCAGCATTTTTCTTATTGATCATAAACAACCAATATTCAATCAGAATCTCATTTCAAGGTGACGAACACAAGTTAATCAAATTAACACAAATTAATCGTGAAAATCAGTTACTATATGCCATTCATATATGTAAGTATATCATATTAATTTCCATAAGTAATCTTGCATTATTAAGTAACAAACTGTCACAAACACCGGGGATATTAATCTTTTGTTTGATGACGAACATGTGTTTGCATTTTTGAACTGAAACTGATGTAAACAATTTAAGACATGTGTCGGCATTTTTCACACTTTGTTGATGTTTGATAGCGTAATAATACAATCTCTTAATTGCAATGTCTCATCGTGTAATCATAGACTCTAATGTAATTTAATTGTTACTTTAAAAGAATGGTTTTGAAAAGATACAAAATCAACGATCGATCAAGTTTCTCTAGACTTTAATTAAATTAACTATGACTCCCTTTATTTCATCTTTTTAACATTACTTTTTTCCGTTCGTATTTTTCTGAAAAATAAACAAACTATTTTTCAATGAATTTTCGTATTTTTTTTAAGTGTATTAAGCAAAATGTTGTTTACTTATCGTGAATGGAATAAAAGCGTGATGTTGTGAATTGATATTGATGGCTTTAAATGTGTTGGTGTTTTTAAGACGTGATATTGCACGATTACCGCTTATAATTTGAAATCCCGCACATTTTCGGCACATACCCGCGAAAATCCCCAACTAAGAGTGAATCTCTTATGAACTCCAGGGTTTTCCCTTACGCAAGATTCCTGCGTCCTTACGCATAAAATCGGCACTGGGACCCGTCATTTTATGAACACTGCGTCCTCTGGGACGTGCATCGCCGATCAATCTGATTTAAATTCGAATTCTAATTTTTTCCGCTCGTATACTCGGTTATTTTACATCAGACAAAAGATCAAAAATAACATACTGGTGACGTTTTCTATATTATAATATTCATGACGCAACTCGCCAAAGATCCTCCAAACACAGCACGTAAATACCACGCACCGTCAACACAAAGGAAAGTCGATTAGCCAATCAGGATCGGCGGTACGTATAAATAATCTAGCAGACTCCAGTAAAACGTTGCCTTAGGCAGTTTTATGACCGTGACTAGCTAATTATGTTTATGACACGTCGGCGAGGATTAAATAACACGCTTGACCCACTAATTGTACCCCTAACTTAAACAATACAATGTGCAGTCGGCCATGCGAAAGGGTAGAGGCTTGTGGAAGCGAGGTTTTCACATGTTCCCAAAACAATGCTAGCATACCATTTTCCCCTCGTAAAATCATTTGCCGCGTATTTTATCAAAAGAAGTAAAAGTTTAATTTTAAGTGTTTAGTCTGAAAACGACACAATAAATGACAAAAAGTGTTACTAAAAATAGATTCGTTACGTCATGGACACTATCCATGCGCTCGCTATTTGTGACAATGGTAACCAGTTCACACATTAATCGATACGCTTATCACTCAATTAGCAAAGCAGTCAAATTGTAGTTTACAAACAATTCCATTTGTCTCATATTGGGGACGAAACGGATTAAGTTAATTTTCGTTAACAGTCCGTTATAATTCTTTCACTTCTAGTCGAATATTACGAGCTAGTCGAATATTACGAGAGTACACTATATAATGATATATTGTGGCTATTAAATGCAGAAATTAAAACCCAGTTCATTTCACAATGATTTCTCAATTACACAATTGATCAGATCATATATTTGATCTGAAAAAAGGCGATGGACTCGTGAAACATTCGTCCTCGATAACTTTCGTACCCGGGTCCGATCGTTATATTTTTTGAGTGAAAAAAAATAATCAAATTTAAGCAAAGTTAATTATGTACAAAAATACAAATTAAAACCATAATTTGATCACTAATATTCTTGAATTGATAAATACTTCAATGTAGCAGTGAAGACTGATACACAATAATAATTATTAGGTAAAATTGCATTTTAATCTTTCATACATAAAAAAAAACACATGAATTATGAATACACTGTAAACAAATATATTGAACACATTGAATAAATACAAGAATGAAGCAATGTTATCCCAAACATGATAGTTCACCTTTTTGCATGAGTGGAAGGAAGTGGCAATCCTTAACCCTCATGTGTAGATTACTAATAAGTTGTAATATTGCATTTATACAATTATCTGTCACCAATTTTATTGATGTGCAAATTTTTACTGTTATTGTAAATGTTTCGATTATATAATCGAAGATTGATCGAAAAGGGTATGTTTTCCCCGGCTAGTTATTTGATGGAAAAATAAAAACTAAAACAAATTCTTCTTTTTATCATTTATTTATTTATTGTATCCATAAATATCATGAGAAATAAGTTTATACTACAAGTAGCCCATTAGTCAGGTGAATAGTATAAAAAATATTCACAATTGTAATATTTGTATTAACACAATATATGTACCTCTCATGGGACCCTCAATTTTTCTTAAAGGACCCCAAAGAATTTGTAATGAGAGTCCTTGGGACCCCCAAATAAAAAACCCTAGGGAAAACCCTGGATTTCATAAACAAAACTTTAAAACACAACAAAATAATTGTCAAACAAACTTTGTCACCATTTTACAACTGAATTATGTTTTAATTCATCATTTAGTATCCTTTTTCTTAAAAAATGAATCCCTACATTCATATGGATATAATGTTATATATTTTTCGCGGCCCACACTGTCGTATATTTAATTGAAACAATTTTAAATTTACATTAGTTAATGAAATAAGCTTATTAATTGTTCTTCCTTATATAGCAACAAGAGCACTGCTAGGCGGAGCATTATATGCCCGAAAGTGGGTTTTTTTTTGTGTTAAGATGAAGCATTTGTAAGACATGAGAATATTTCATATGAATATCATATTATGAATAATTGTGGAAAAAAAGTAGAGAAAAAAGATATCATGGACAATCCTCCCATGAAGGTTGAATACTGTGGGCCAAATGAAACTTTACTTAAGTTATGCTCCGGAAACTGTTTTCAGTTTTAAGGTAATAGTGACCTTGACCTTTGACCTTGTGATCCCAAAATCAATAGGGGTCTTCTACCCGATATGGACAATCATTGTATGAAGTTTGAATATTGTGGACCAAATGGAACTTAAGTAGTGATCCGGAAACTGTTTTAAGTTTTAAGGTAATAGTGACCTTGACCCTTGACCTTGTGACCTCAAAATCAATAGGGGGTCTTCTACCCAATGACAATGACAATGACAATGATTTTATTTGTAATAGAAGGCCTCCAGCCCATAATACACACACATAATGTTTTACATAATATAGTGACATAATAATAACAACATGAAAATATAATACAAAAGAAAAAAAAGATACAGTAGTATCACAAGTACACAAGTTCAATATTTATGTATAATTGTCATTATTATACACAAAATTAATCTTAATCATAAAGTTTCTAGAGTCCTTTCTCGTAATTTGAATACCTCAAACATATATTTTGAAATAGAAAATATGATTTCACTGTTTTGATTGTTCATTATAGAAATGAATAATTGATCTGTAACGGTACAGTTTAACCAGTTACCTTTGAAATAGCAACGTCTTAGTTCATTGTACAAGGGGCAGACAATCAAACAAGAGCTCCGCTGGGCGGGGCATTATACGCCCGTGTGCAGTCCATGCTGTGTTCTATCTCATATGAAGTCCCTGTGACCTTGATAAATGACCCCTGGATATCAGAATAGGTCCCATCCTTAACTGGAGGGCTATCCAGAGCAAAGATTTTGAGAACCTAGGTACAGCCATGGTTGAGTTATCACCGGCACAAAGTTTTCCCATACAAACTTCCAGTGACCTTGCCCTGGGGCCTCAGAACCAAAAGTTCTCACCTTTGACCCAAAGAGTATTGATACATAAAATTTGGTGATCTTAGATAAAGTTGGTTGTTGGACAAGGTTTTTCCTCATGATTTCCTTGTGACTTTGACCTTTGACCCAGGGGCCTAAAACCAAAGGGGCATATGCTAGACATTTAGGCTTCCCTTAAATAAAATTCGGTGAACCTAGGTACAATCATTAATGAGTTATTGTCCTGAAAATGTTTCAATATAAATTAAGTCCCAGTGACTTTGACTTTAGACCCTAGGGTCTCCAAATCAAAAGGGAACATCCTCTACCAAAGAGCTATCTACACATTACTCCTTGACAAATGGGCTGATCCACATAAAATTTGGTTAACCAAGGTACAAGCATTGTTTAGTTATTGTCCTGACAAGGTTTTTCCATATGATGCCCCTGTGACCTAGACCTTTGACCCAGGGGCCTCAAAACCAATAGGGAACATCCTTGACACATGGGCTACCCTCACATAAAATTTGGTGAACTTATTTCATGTTACTTATTAAATATAGCATTATTTCCATTGTTTGCCATTTTGACTTTATTAACATATTGATTGAACATTTGAAGTCACTGCTTGGTAATTTGATATCTTCTGGTTGATGGTTTAAACTTGACCCAGGGGCCCCAAAACCAATAGGGAACATCCTTGACACATGGGCAACTCTCACATGAAATTTGGTGAACCTAGGTGCAGTCATTGTTGAGTTATTTCAATATGATGCCCCAGTGACCTTGACCTTTGACCTAGGGGCCCTAAATCCGATAGGGCAAATCCTTGACACATGGGCTACTCTCACATAAAATTTGGTGAACCTAGGTACATTGGTGGTTCAGGTATTGTCTGGACAAACTTTTTCCATATGATGCCTCTGTGACCTTGACCTTTGAACCTGGGGCCAAAAAACCTATAGGACACATCCTTGACACAAGGGCTACCTTCAGATAAAATTTTGTGAACCTAGGTACAGTCGTTGTTGAGTTATTATCCGGACAAGGTTTTTCAATATGATGCCCCTGTGTCCTTGACCTTTGACCCAGGGGCCCCAAAACCAATAGGGCATACCCTTGACACATGGGCTACTCGCACCTAAAATTTGGTGAACCTAGGTAAATTGGTGGTTCAGTTATTGTCTGGACAAAGTTTTTCCATATGATGCCTCTGTGACCTTGACCTTTGAACCTGGGGCCCCAAAACCTATAGGGAACTTCCTTGACACAAAGGCTACCTTCACATAAAATTTTGTGAACCTAGGTACAGTCATTGAGGAGTTATTGTCCGGACAAGGTTTTTCAATATGACGCCACTGTGACCTTGACCTTTGACCCAGGAGCCCCAAAATCAATAGAGCATATCCTTGACACAAGGGCTACCCTCACATAAAATTTAGTGAACCTAGGTACATTGTTGGTTCAGTTATTGTCGGGACAAGTTTTTCATTGCTTGCCATTTTGACTTTATTAACATATTGCATATATAGAGATATATGAAAGGGGAAGTAATTCAAAGTCGAATGAAAAAAATTGAATTATCTCCACTTTACGCACAACTAGGCATCAATGTTTATCATCAGAGGGAGTTTGAAGAAAATTGGCCAAGAAATTAGGGAGGAGTTGTCCACACAAGGAAGACGGACGGACAGACGGACGGACGGACGGACAGACAGACGGACAGACGGACGGACGAGCGGCGCCATAACATAATACGACCCTTCGGGCGTATAAAAATGTATTTCATTTTCTATAGTATTTAAGTTTTGTTTTAAACATATTGGACAGAATCTTAAGTTTCTATCAATTTTAAGGTGTCTACCCTTTTCAATCATTAGATGATGACTAGAACATCTAAAGTTAGATAAAGCATGTTTTAATTGATAATTCAAAGGTTCAGGTAAATATTTTTCTGGATCTAATACACTTTTAAACAGTTTATAACATTAACTCTTTGACTAGGTATTTATATCTCCGAGTAGTTCTTGTTTACAACAGTCTATAAGTCTCTGTTTAAGTATTTTCAAGAATACCCGCGAATCACCAACTTGTCCAGCTATCCAAGCGTACCCAAACCCATATTGAAAAAGTAAACGTTTAATGTGTGGCCCATGTTGTTCTTCCATGTTCATCCAATCGCCTTAACATTAAATAACACTGTTTGGGATATCTTGTTGGTGCCATCTCAGTAAGTTTCAGCCAGTACTTAATGCATCTTTCAAAGTATGAGATTTTTAAAGGTAGGCGACCACACTCACTTAACACTAATGTATTTGTAACATTTTGATTTAAACAAGCTATTTTCTTGCAGAATATGGACAATCGTCGTATGAAGTTTGAATATTGTGGACCAAATGGAACTTATGTTATGCTCCGGAAACTGTTTTCAGTTTTAAGGTAATAGTGACCTTGACCTTTGACCTTGTGAACCCAAAATCAATAGGGTCTTCTTCCCGATACGGATAATCATTGTATGAAGTTTGAATATTGCGGGCCAAATGGAACTTAAGTTATGCTCCGGAAACCAAATTGCTAACAGACGGACAGACACCAGGGGGTATAACATAATATGTCTGAAATTCTTTCGGGCATATAAAAATGCTTCATGAAATGAAAAATTCCAATAGGAAAACCAATAGGGAACATCTTTGACACATGGGCTACTCTTGCATAAAATTTTGTGAACCTAGGTACAGTCGTTGTTGAGTTATTGTCCAGACAAGTTTTACCTATTTTAAGTACCAATGACCTTGACCTTTGACCCTGGGGTCTCAAAATCAATAGGGAACCTCCTCCACCCAAGGGCTATCCACACATAAAACTTGGGGAACCTAGGAACATCCTTTCTTGAGTTATCATCCAGACAAGCAATTGTCCACGGACAGACGGACAACATCATAACATAATACGTCCGTTTTTTCAAAACGGGCATATAAAAACTGTATATTTTCTGTTTTAATACGACTAATTGTATCAAATTACATGTTTCTATGGATATTTTATACTCTTGGTGATAAGAAAATATTGATTTTTCAATATGTGTGTGAGTATTGGCGTTTCCATTGCAATGTTGGCTGTAAAATACTTAGCCAAACATGTGGTCATAAAAAGGCAGAAAAAACTTATTTCCCCTAATTAGATTTTTCTCAATTTTCTCATGTGCATCTAGGAAGTGTTAAGGAACTAAAAACTGTTGTCTCCCTTTCTGTTGCAATTATTTTGATGTTGACCCCATATTTTGCCTAAAGTGACTGGACTAATAGGACATCATAGAGAACAAGTGAAAACAATTTAAAATTACCTGACTTTTCAAACTCTGTTTTAATATATTCTACTTGATCTAATGGACTTTTAAAACTACCAGTAAAATTTAATACATCATCTGTAATAATTGATAATATCTGAAATAAAGCAATATCTTCATTAACTGATAAGCAAGTGAAATATGTGAAATAAATGTGTACAGAAATCTTCAAAGTTAATAACAAGCCAACACCTTCAGTCAGATCTTAAAAGCAGGCCACTGCACACTGCCCTTTTTCTATTCTTCCTGATTTTTTCTATGTTCTATAACAATAAACAGATCAAGAATTTTTTTTAATTGGGTTTAATGCTGTATCAACACATCTGTGGTCATTTTATTGCGTCCAGCCCACCTAACCTAGCTTTTCTTGATACTTGTCTATAACCAGCACTCACCTACCCTCGCACAATGCCCAAAACTTTTCCATATACCATATTAATGGAGGAAAATTGACATAATTGTCAACTTTTCATGGAAGGGTATAACCTCCGTGGTAGGATATGAACCCATACCCCTTCATGACATGAGATTCCAAATCCAGGCATGCTACAAACTGCGCTATCGACATGGGTTCAAGAAAATCTATTAATATCTCATTCCCACTTAGAATGTACATTTGATGTCTCCAACGTTTATCATGTTTCCAGGAATTTAACTTACAGAATTTATGTAAATGAAATGCATATTTACAAGTGATAGTGCTATAGTAAAAGTATAAACGACATATTTCGTGAAGAAAACTTCGACTTTTTCAAAATATTGTCTCTTAGTTAAGCTAGGGTGTAGAAAATCCCTATGTCTCCAATGACAAATTCTTACAGTTAGCTTCAAATTGTTAAAAAATTCAGACAGATTTCCAATAAAATATATCTTTAATATGTCAATTATTACTAAATCCTCAAGAAAAACAGATATTATAATGTAAATTCAAAAATAATTTTCCACACCTCATACAACAAACGTTGTCTCCAAACTCCGATAACGTACGGGACATTTATTTAAAGGCTTCATTAATCTCACAGCTTTGCACTCTTTACAAACTATTTCTGTGTAAGTAAAGTCCATAAAGTTATATCCTAATGATAAGATATTCATTTTAGCTGACATTTTATTGGTATCGGTAATTTATGAGCTCATTTATTAAAAAATGAATCGTAATTTTCACCACGTAACGAACGGGACAATTAGTAAAATCAAATTATCTAACAAACCTTTCTAAATAGATATATAAATTCTTCATTGAACTGATCTTCAATGATTAAATGAAAACTTTATAAAGAGTTTTTATAATTCATTTAAAGTGCATATTTGTGACACACAAAAAAACAGTAAATACAAAATGAAAAATAACGTACGAGTCCGTAACGTACGGGACAAAATGTGACACAATAATTGATGATCGTCTGAATATTTATGATAAATTGCTTTTGTAAAGTTCCTTAATATGCATTTAATCTTCACAGACGAAAATATTATGGGAACAGCAATTATAATGAAACAGATGATGTTCAAAAGTAACTAACAAGAGTGACGGGAAAATAAGTTATAGTACTTACTATTTGCAATAAATGATGAATAGTTTGCATTGTTCTTAATTGAATACCACCTAGCTTTGAAATGATAAATTAAAACAATGCCTCGTTTGATCAAATCATAACTTTAGAATCATTTTAGCACACACTGCAATAATTTGATCAGGTTAATACATTATCTTACTTATTTAATAACGTACGGGACACTGTAGAATTGTCTAAACATGCATTTGCTGGATGATTTGATGGTTGTAAATCACATGTTACCCCACTACTAAATAGCTTTTATTAGTTTATGCGTTAGCTTGCTATGTTTCTTTGTTAAACTTGTCACAAAATTGTTGAATGTTGTTCTCTTGGAAAAATGAAAATGGTTCGCGTAATTATTGTTATTGAGAGATATTAATGTAGTTTTATATGTAAAACACAAGTACATTGAATTGTAAAACAAATTACACAACAATGTTGTATTCTTGCAGTTTAACTTAGTTATCAATAGTTTAGATGACCAAACTGAAGTATATAACGTACGAGTCAATTTTGCTAACGTACGGGACAACAATTATATTCTTTATTGGTTGCTTTGTGGTGGTTCACATGCACACAACATTTTGTTATAACACTAAGACAATGGTATCTAACTATTTTAAACAGTTTCATTCTATATTTAACTTGTATCGTTCTGGAACAGTTGATATAAATGACATTTTTAAAAGAAATAAAACTAATGGAAATAGCGTATTCAATATTTATGTTTTTCTGAAAGTACCTGGCTTACTCTTCAGTCATTATCATTTATTCCGAAACATAATACCTTGTAGAATGCAACCGTATTGAATTTCTCAACAGTTTGACCATTACTACTTTTAAATAAGTGAAATTTACAGCACATGTTTGATTTTCATAAGCACATTTATTAATGCTAGGTGTGACCTTTCACCAGCCTATATCTGAACAAGAGCAGTCCAAGGACAGCGCGCTCGACTTTTCGAGTGTTTTGTTCATGGCAAGGCATATCTTTAAACAAAAATGATTTCAAGACAGGACTTAGTTTTTTAAAGGAAATAAATCGGTCAAACAATGATTACCTATTCATATTTTTAAAATATAAAAAGGACATAACTGCTAAAACATTCATCCAAAGTAATGTCCCTTCAAAGTTAAGTAGACATAGTATCAAAGAATAAGCATACCTACTTTCATTTAAATATCTTTATAAGAAACTATAAATATTTCAATTTAAACATGTTTCATCATTTAAGTAAAGGGAAATAACTCCAAAAAATAATCAAAATTTATGTCCCTGTGTAGATTTAGTACTAATGATTAAGCATACCAACTGTCATTTAAATATCTTGGTTAGTATTGAAAATATTTCAGTTTAAAGAACTTTAACCCTAATTTAAAAGTTGAAAAGGGGCACAACTCCAAAAATAATTCATAAAGAGTTACATCCCTTTGTAGTCAAGTAGATGTAGTACTGATGAAAAAGCATACTCACTCTCTATCAAACAAAATATATTCAGTTTGAGCACACTTTAATCTTAAATATTAAAGTATAAAGGGAAATAACTCTGAAAGTAATTCATCCAGAGTTATGTCCCTTTATAGACAGATAGATGAAGAACTTATGAAAAAGCATTCCAACTTTTATTCAAATGCATTTGAAAGTACTAAATATCCCATTAGAACAAATTTTAATCTTAAATGTTTAAGTATAAAGGGGCATAACTCCAAAAATAATTCATCCACAGTTACCTCCCTTTAAAGTTGTGTTGATATAGTAACGATAATTAATTATACAAACTTAAAGTCAAATATCTTGATTTGTTTTAAAGATATTCCATATAGGAACAATTTTAACATTATAATTTGCCATTTTTTAAGTATAAAAGGGCAATTACTCCAAATATAATTCATCCACTGTTACGTCCCTTCATAGTCGTGTAGATATTGTACCAACAAATAAGTATACAAACTTTACGTCAAATATCTTGACCAGTATTGAAGTTATTCTACATAGGAAAAACTTTAACCTCATATTTTGCAATTTTTTAAGTATAAAAGGGCAATTACTCCAAAAATAATTCAGCCACAGTTACGTCCCTTCATAATTGTGTAGATATTGTACCAACAAGTAAGTATACAAACTTTAAGTCAAATATCTTGATCAGTATTGAAGATATTCTACATAGGAAAAACTTTAACCTCATATTTTGCAATTTTATAAGTATAAAAGGGCAATAACTCAAAAAATAATTAATCCAGAGTTATCCCCTTTCACAGTATGGTTAATATAGTCCCACTAAATAAGTATACCAACTTTCAATAAAATAACTTGGATAGTGTTAAAGATATAAGAGTATAAAAAAAACTTTAACCTGAAAACCAACGCCAACGCCAACGCCGACGCCCAAGTGATAGCAATAGCTCTCATTTTCTTCGAAAAGTCGAGCTAAAAAGTATACTAGCCCAGCTGAAAAGATTTTTATACTGCGTACAGAACATGTCAACAATGCCTTTAATTGATTTAAAACTCATATTTGATGACATGAAAAAAATATGCCCATATGTCTACCTTAATTGGGATTGAGTCAATAACTTTAAAACTGGTTGAACTTATGCTTATATTAATCTAATTTTATTACAATAACTACTCTTGTAACTAAGAAAACAATTTTCTATTTCCCTTGCAAACATTAACAATTTACAGTCTTATATGTACATATACCAGAACAGTGGTTAAACCTAAAACATGTATAGATAGTCCATAACTTATATGTTTCAGGGTAGACTGGCCTGGCTGTCAAATCTATTTATTATTTAAGCTATCCTAACAACAAATATTCTCTATTCTTACAATGTTATTTTGTATATACAATGTATATGTTAAAGTTACTTTTGTCAATTTATATACCGGTAGTTGATTATTATGTACATGTTCTTTGCTCTCCGATTTCGGAGGATAATACATATAGGTTACTTTCTAATTCTGTTCATAACATGGTATGTTATCATTGTATGAAGTTTCATAAAGATCTGACAATAAATGGCAAAAACATATAGTAAATAAAAAACTTTAAAGCAATTGTTAACGACACCAGACACCTGCCCATCCGTGTTTTGCCAAACTATAAATAATATGCCAAATTTTGTTGTTGACAAAGTTGTATCATCAGCAAACATATCAACATTAGAGTGCTGTATATGTAAGGGTAAATCATTTATATATAAAATGAACAGTATTGGTCCAAGTACTGAGCCTTGGGGGACTCCAGCGGTTATTTCTTGGGCATCAGATAGGCTTCCTGATACACATACTTTCTGGGTGCGATTTGTTAAGTATGACTTAAACCATTCAACTGTGGAGTCGCTAAAGTGGTAGAGTTTAAGTTTACTTAGAAGTAGGGAATGATTTACAAGGTTAAAAGCTTTGGTAAGGTCCAGAAATATTGTTCCTACGTAGTTCTTGTCATTGATTAATGTAATCCAATCATCTATAATAGAGGTCAGTGCTGTCTCACATGAATGATTTGGACGAAACCCAGATTGTTTTGAGTGAAGAAGTTTATTTTCTTCCAAAAATGTTTGCACATATTTTGAAACATGTTTTTCACAGATTTTGGATAAAACTGGCAATACAGATATTGGCCTGTAGTTATTTTTATCAGATTTTGAGCCTTTCTTAAAGATAGGAGTAATTTTTGCTTCTTTAAATTTAGAGGGGAATTTACATTTTATGATGCTAAGATTAATAATTTTAGTAAGGGGTTTTGCTATGACATTGGAACTAACTTTAAGTATTTTAGGACCAATATCATCTAGACCTGTAGACTTTGTGTCATCCAAAGCTTTTAGTTCTTTAATAATAACATTTTCTGTAACAAAAGGTATCTCAAAAATCTTATGATCAATTTTACTATCAACAAAATGTTTGACAACTTCTTCACTAGCTTGATCTAGGCATTGTGGTGGATCAGGAACCATTTTAAATATATTAGCAAAGAATGAATTAAAAGTTTGTGCAGTTATAAATGGATCTAAATTGGGTTTCCATGATCATCATTAATAAGATTTGTTTGGTGATTTGTTTCTTTTCCTGACATTTCTTTGATATTCTTCCATAATAATTTAGTATTTTTCTTGCAATCACTTATTGTTTTAGAATAAAATGCCATTTCTTTGATATTCTTCCATAATAATTTAGTATTTTTCTTGCAATCACTTATTGTTTTAGAATAAAATGCCTTCTTTGATTTAAAAGAAATTGTCTTAACTTTTTGTCTCCAGTATTTAAATTGGTCTTCATTTCCTATTTTCTTGGCATGATTTTTAGCACTAATTGCATCAGCTATTTCTGAGTTGAACCAATCTGGTTGTTGTTTAAATTTAACGCGTTTTACTTTCTTTGGAAGATGAAGATTCATTGTATTTGTAAACAATTTAAGAAAATAATCTAGGGCATCATCAGGATCATCATATATGTCAAGAACAGACCAGGGTTGATTTTGTAAATCCAAAATGAAAGTATCTTCATTGAAATTTTTATATGAACAATATTGGATGGTTGAATGCAGGGGGCCATTTTCAAATTTATGAGAAGATTTATGAGTAAAACATACTGGGAAATGATCACTGAATGTTAGACATGGAACTTGAATATTAACAATATCAGTTGGTTGATTAGTATAAACATGATCTATAATAGTTGATGTTGTGGAAGTCACTCTGGTAGGCTTATCAACAAGCTGAGTTGAATTATATGATGTAGTCAAATTGTTCCAAGTATTTATCAATGGTGAATTTTTTAACAAATTATAATTTAGATCACCAAATACAATAAGTTCCTTGTTCTCTGAATAGGCTTTTTCCAAACATTGCTCAAATTCAAGGTTCCAGTTAATTAATGATGATGGAGGTCTGTATACATAGCATATTAAAAAAGATTTTTGTTTGGGAGGTTTAATTTCTATCCAGAGAGATTCTAGATGAGAATTTTCTAAATCAGTCCTTTGCCAACTGGCTAGATTTGATTTAATATAGATCATAATGCCATCACCATGTGATTTTCTATCCCTCCTGAACATTTGATAACTGTGTAGATGAAATTCGTTGTCCGAAAAGTTTTCATTCAAGAAAGTTTCACAGAGGCCAAAAATATCAATCAAAGGATGTTCATCTACAAAATTTTGAATTTCAATAAATTTAGGATAAAGATAGTGAATATTAACATGCATGAAATTTATACCATTCTTTTTAAACAGAGGATTCTGATTTGTAGTATTTGAAGTACAAGAATTTAGTTTGTTTTTTAATCCAGTATCAGCATTTGAATCATTTTGATTTATCTGTAATGTGGTGGGGGTGAATACATCCGCATCCATGGTGGCATTATCTGCAATGGGCGTTTCCTCGGTTGTGATTTGGGTTTCTGGAGGCTCTGTTGGCGAAAATTTACATTAGAAACATTTTTTAAGTGATAGCCAATGTTGAAACAGCTGTCCATGAACATTTTAATATTTTGTGCATAGACAGCAGCTCCTTTAGCTGATAAATGTACCTCATCACTATGAAGACTTTCATCAGGAACATTTTTGATCGTAAATCTTTTTGAGTTGTCCATATAATGAAGTTGTTGATCACCAGAACATAAATTTTTCAATTTGGTGTTGGTTTCAGTTATGATTTTGTTAGCTTCCTTGTCAGATTTTTTTAAAGAGAATTGAAGAGATAATCACTTTAGCTGCACTATTGGTTTCTTTCACATTTGAGATGAGATCTTTATACTTGGAGATAATATCATCTGGTTGTCTATCTGATGAAATATCATTTATGCCAACATGTAGAATGATAGCATTACATGTTGACAACTGGTCATCCTTCTGTGATAAGAACTTAATTTTGTTTTCTATTTGTTCAATATTAGCTCCAGGTGATGATTTGATGTTTACTTTAAACCTACTTCCGCCCAATTTTCCTGGATTTAGTGCTTTGGTAATCGAGTCCCCTATGACACAGACATGTGGTTTTAGTGATTCCACAGTAGCAGGATTGTTATTGATGTTATTCGGCTGAGAGTTTGCACTTGAATCTGTGGCATTTGAATTAGTTGTAGCACATACTGTGTCGCTGGTTGTTGCTGTGGCTTTGTTGGAATTTTCTTCTGGTTTTCTAGTGCTTCTTAATTCAATTTGGGTGGCATGCATATCTTCTACTGTACTTTTAATCTGATTTATGTTAGCTTGCATTTCAAGTACAACATCTGAAATGTTGTTAATATCTGTAGTGAGAGAGTCACCTACACATGTCTTGTTGGTTGATGTTGATATTTTTGTCAGAAGTTTGGTGATCTCTGATCTTTGATTTTTGTTTATTGTTTTCAGTTTTTCATTTTCCTCTTCTAAAATTAGATTCTTTGCCATTATGTCTGGGGATACTTCATGTGAATTGTTTCTTTCTTTAATGACGGCTTTCTGTAGGTTGCTATTTTCAAGTTTTAGTTGGTAGTTCATTTCATTTAAAGCTAAGATTTCTTGTTGCAGGATGTTCATTTGAACTTGAGTATGATTGAGCTGGCTGTGGTCAGTTTGAAATGAACTTTCATTTTCAGTAGAGTCATGGAGAGATTTTGTTGAGATGCTGTCATTAAAACTGACGACAGTATCATTTGTAGACTCAAAAATACTCTTCACTTCAGTGCTTTCTGTATTGGTGTCTGTATTTCTTCTATTGTAGTAATGATTTAACGGCAGAGGTCGAGTTGTCACTTTTTTTGTCGTCTGTTGCTTAGATTTTGGTAATGATACTTTTGGTCCAAAGATTGTGTTAGTTACTTTATTTAAAAATTTTGCTGGAGTTGAAGTTTTTTTTGGTTTTTGATTCTGGGTGATGCAAGAGGTGCTTAGTTGTTTTGAGTCTGAAGAATTTACTTTTTTTGACAGATGATTGAATATGGTATTTGTCCATGTTCTACATCCTTGGCCCTGTACTAGAAGGGTCATTGTTCTATATAAAGTTAGCACAACTTTTTGTTCAGCTAATTCTGTTGTTGTGACAATGCCTGTTTGATTGTTGTTTTCTTTAAAATTGTACAGATGTTTTAATATTTGTAATAGCTCTACATATACTTCTTTGTTGAGAATTTTAATAGATATATTGTCACTTGTTTCACTAAAATGAATGTCAAAACTATTTGTTGTTCTAATGTCTGGACTTATTGTTGATAAGTCATTGTCTGAAAAGCCTTCAAATTCTTCTACATCTGTTGATATATTTGTAGCCATTGTTGTGTAATCAGTGATTTTAGTAGCAAACAATGGGTTATCAATACTATATAATATCAAACTTATGTTGTTTTCACACCTCTATTGTTATACAGATTTTAAGAGTTATTAAATAATTTAGTCCAAATTATAGAAAATATGTCTCTTATCCCACCTGGTATGTTGCTTTATTGTTGGTCAAATTTAAATCTTGAATATATCCAGAAATTTTGTAATAATTACACTAATTTTGTCCAATAAATCCAAAATTTAAAATAGAATTTCAAGAATAAAATCACAAATAAATTCCTCATAAAATTATCCACTTGTTCATATAAAATATTCCAGAAAGTAATATAATATAGTGTTGATATTTAATTATCAATCAGAGCAAATAAAACACATCTATACTGTTCGAAAGCTAGTTCATTATGTTATTTTTTATCGATTTTTAATTCATGGAGTGAGCTCAGAAAAAAACATTTTACGAGTGGCAAAGCCACGAGTAAAAATGTCATTTTCTGAGTTCACGAGTTGAAATAAAAAAGATCTTACACCAAATATTCTGTTTCTTTCATGCTTAGTTTTATGTTTCATTGTATGTATTTTACACAAGCTATAACATGACGTCATTTTTACTCAAAGGTGACGTCATTTTTACTCAAAATTGACGTCATTTATCTTCCAATATTATGTAAGTTGTCTCCCTTAGATAGCGGGTAATATTACCATGTGATCGAACAAAATAACACCCGCTCCGGTATAGGACTTTAGCGTAAGGAAAATCACGTGAGGTATAATAAAGACAATTATCGTGTAAAATTGTGATTACAATACTATATAGACAGTGAAAAGTGGATATTGAAATTCATATTTTACATTTATTCAATTGAATAAGCTAGTATTTTTAAGGTATGACTGCAATACTCAAGGTCCGAAATGTACACAAAACTCTATACTTATAACTGTTCTGTATATATCAAACAGAATGCTTACAATCTGTTAATCATCCTAATGTGTAAATAACTATGAAATATTATATATATTATATAATTTGATTTTATAAACAAAAAAAGGTTTACATATGATATATATAAAGGTAATTTAGATGACAGTGTATTAAGTATTATTTACATACATGTTTTATAGTGAGACTTGGAAAGTATCCATTGACAACAACTTGAGTAAAACCTTTAAGTATAGTAGATCTGAAATCTTCTAAAACAAATCTTTTAGATCCATAACCATATAATAATATATTAAATCCATTACTGAAAATATAAAATAATATATGATAGATAATAAATACTTTCCTAATTTTAAATATATGTCACAGTGACAACAACAAAATACAAGAAATGTAATGTGGAAACCACATTAAAGCCGGTTTAAAAACTTTAATGCAAAAATTAACAAGGGAATAATCCATAATAAACGCAGGCTGTGGTTACGTTCTAATTCTGTTCATCAAATGGTATGTTATAATTGTATAAAGTTAATAGTTTACAGAAATATATAGAAAAAAAACTTAAACGCAATTGTTAACGACGCCGAATGCCAGCCCGGCTATCCGCCAGCCAGCCCACCCATGCGCCTGTCATTCACCAAACTATTAGCTGATTTTTTTCTTTGAAAAATTCGGCTAATAATGTACAATGTTTATTTATACAATAAGTATAACAATGTCTGAACAAGAGGGTCCAGAGGATCCTGGAACGCTCACCTGAGTATTAAAATCTTAGAATAGCGGACAGAATATTTATAACAGATTTAGCTGATGAAACTGTGATCTCTTGGGCATTTAATTTTGAACCCAGATGAATAATTAGAACAATTTTTGTACAGAAATTTCAAAGTGACATAACATACTAACATACTAATATGATGCTACAAATATTAAAGCTCTAAGTTCTGGTAAAGAAGATTTTTTAACATTTACTTATATTACTCTATGCAGGGCTGAAAATTAGCGGTCGCCCAGGGCGACCTTATTTTCGTATGGACCACCTAAAATTTCGAAATGGTCGTCCAGCCCACAGGCTATCGGCGTGGGTTAGGTCAATATATCCCCCCCCTCTTTGGACCCGCTCAAGACCCATCTACAACCCAAAACCCCTTAAACACATCTTATAACACATAATTCTTAATAAGAAAACATATCAAAACATAACAAAACAATTCTCAAAAAATAAACAACACCGATACTATATACTAAGAAAAGGTATGTAACTCTCAAGCTTATTTCTGTAGAAAAGCAGACATGGTTGTAATCTATGCCTCATAGATCAGTCAATTTTTGGCCGATTTCAGTCAGAACGAGCTTAATCAACTCAGAAATAAATATTCTTTTCAATGCCATAAAGACCTACTGTCTATCCACAACTATCATCATCATCATCATCATCATCCGGTTTATTTTAAACAGGCCGTTGATTATTCCTTGGTAAGGGTGAGGCCTGTGTGTCTGGTCTTGAACGATGTCTTCCTCTCCATTGTTGGCGATCTTCAGGGCTGATTCCATCCATTTTCAGCTCAAGCCGGTCACGCTTAACCAGGTCTTCCCAGGTTAGCTTTGGTCTGCCTTGGCCCCGGTGTGCAGTGACGTTCAAATTTCTGACTAGGGAGATCCAGCTTGTGCTACGTTCTACGTGGCCAAACCATCTGAGTCTGTTTGTTCGGAGAACGTCAGCAATATCTCTGATTTTAAGCTGAGACAGGAGATCCTCCAAGGGGACATCATCCTCTGGTTTGACACAGCAGGTCCATCTTATCATGGCTCGGTCGTTTCGCTGCAGTCTTTTAAGGATGTTTGCAGAAACAGCCCAGGTTTCTGACCCTAACTCTATATCGAGTTGATTATTTCTGAGTTGATTAAGCTCGGGCTGACTGAAATCGGCCAAAAATGGACTGATCTATGAGGCATAGATTACAACCATGTCTGTTTTTCTACAGAAATAAGCTTGAGAGTTACATACCTTTTCTTAGTATATAGTATCGGTGTTGTTTATTTTTTGAGAATTGTTTTGTTATGTTTTGATATGTTTTTTTTAATAAGAATTATGTGTTATAAGATGTGTTTAAGGGGTTTTGGGTTGTAGATGGGTCTTGAGCGGGTCCAAAGAGGGGGGGGGGGGATATATTAACCTAACCCACGCCGATAGCCTGTGGTCCAGCCGGCGACTGAAAACGGGCGGTAGATTAAACGCAATTATCCGCAATGTTAACGCGTCAGATCCGAACGGGACGCATAGGAACAGATAAGCTGCGTAAATACGCAATTAAAAATCTCAAAAACCCTATAAGCATAAAAAATTGCGTATCATAACCCAATTAAAAACTCCTTTACTCATAAAGTCTCGAAATCGCCGCGTATCGAACGTAAATAAAAAAATCGAAACTGGTCAGATAAGAGATGCGAAAAAAGAAACTTCACGCGACAATTACATGCCAATTACATCTCATTAAAACCCAAATGTCGTTCACATGCTATAAGATTAACTCGCCGACATAAGTATGCACAAGGATGTCACAAAATCAATAATAAAGTCGCCGAGTTATGATTACACGCTCGATAACATCTGTATATACCTTTACCTATACACGTCAGAGTACATTGGAAATAGCGCATATATATATTTTAATTGTTTGCAGCAATTAAATCAATATTAATCTTTTGTTTGAGGACAAATATGTGTTTGCAGTTTGAGCGGAAATTGAGGTAAACATTTTAAGATGTGTGTTGGCATTTTTCCACACTTTCTTTGTCGATGTTTGATAGCGAAACAATGACATAATTGCAATGTCTCATTATGTAATCATAGAGTCTAATATAAATTAATCGTCATGAAAAATGTATTCTTAAAACAAGCGTGACCTATTTTTTTAAATTGTATTATATATAAAACTTTATAAAAACGATATCGGCGATCCCAGGAAGTCATTTGTGTTAAAATTACCGCCGATAATTGTCAATAACACCATCTTGTGTAATTTAATTTTATAGTGTTTTGTATTATTTTACAACAAAAATATTTTATAATACTAGATGGGAGCCCGTGCAAGCACGGGCTTTAGGTAATGACAAATCTTGAAACTGTTCCTCGAAACAGGCATGGTTATTGATTTAATAAAGGGAAATAACCGCTGCAGGGAGTTTGGTCTATTTTTAGTTTTATCTAGAACTATTTTTAGACACAAAAAACCCCACTTTTTGTTGATTTTTGGCAGTTTTAGCAAATATCAAGAGGCTTTGTCAAAAAAGAATTGTCAACTTGATATGCCGGTATATAGGTGCTCCAGCGACAAACAAAAGATTTATTCAAAGCTGCGCAGTTTCTTCCACAAAACAGGAAACTCGCAAATTTAATAGTATAGATATAATTTAGTATTGTATTTCGTAAAAATAAAATCCCTTCAATCATGACGACTTATTGTCATATATTTTCACGACCCACGCTATCGCGTAAAACATTCTGAAATCTTCATTATTAATGTAATAAGCTTATTATTTTTCATTTGTTTTTCTTAATTTAGCAAACAATGCCCAAGGAACCGACAAATTCGAACTTATGTTCCCGTTTTCTGGTGTTCATTTTTGAAACAAATGTCAAAATGCCAGACATATTTTTACTTGCCAACATTAGTTTCGATTTTTACAAATTATAAAAATGAAGCATAATTATGTGTTTTTTAAATTCAATTAAAATACTGAAGAAGCTATCATAACTATACTGTGTTTATCATTATCATTATGTAATTATGGTAATCAATGACAAAGAGTTAGAATAACCAAAAAGTTAGTTGAATTAAACAGTTTGTTGATTAATCAGCATTTCAAATAACCAAATAACTGACAAGTTGTTATTTGATACAGAAAAGTCATTTTCAAATTAAGTCATTATTTTGTAGATTTTTCCACTCCTGTGAACTACATTCTGGAGAGATCTTTGAAACATTTTCCTGCAATGTTTTTGAATATTTTTCTTCGCTTGCTCGACCCATTTTTCTGGAAAAATCCGTAGAACATATCATCAACTTGTTGTGGCCTAACATACTTTCACAAAGGAATGTGTTTGGACAGTCCAAATGTTCAGTGGGTATAGTAAATCCGATTTTACATGGTTAGGGTAAATGGCAAGTTTTGAGTCTATAAATTCATGCAAGTACTCCTTTCGTTTGCATTTCACATAGAGGTTTTGATTTTCATTCATGATACTCATCATACTTTGAATCAGTGTACTGAATATTTGTATGAAAGTCAATTTTAAGAAAAATGCACGTAAATCTGGAACATAATTTGCATGTTGTATTGCAAAAAGTGGTGGACCACTAAAAAAATTTCTGGGCCACCAAGATTTCACAGTCAGTGGTCCAGCTGGCCACCAAGCAAAACTGGTTAGTATTTAGCCCTGTCTATGCAAATCTTGCAACCCCTAAGGGGGCCAATTTTGACCCAAGGGGCATAATTTGAATAATCTTTGTAGAGATGCTACATGCCAAATATCAAAGCTCAAAGCCTTGCAGTTATATAGAAGATTTTTCAACACGTCCTCATTTATATCTGTTGACCCCTTGGACGGGGCCAATTTTAACCTCGGGAGCATAATTTGAACAATCTTTGTAAAGCACCTTCTAGTGATGCTACATGACAAATTTATCAACTGTAGACCATATGGTTTTTGACAAGAAGATTTTTTAAGAAAATGTTAACGACGGAGCTAATAAGTCACATATGAGTGTGACGTCATGCATGTAAGTTGTAGATCACATGACTACTATGAACTCTTACACTGAGAAAGAAATCTCAATTTACTTATCATTGTATTTCTATATGCTTTCAGATTCTGAGACGCGATTTTATGAGGGCGATAAGTAAGAAGCAGATTACGAAAATCGCGGACATGATATTTCATCACGACAAAGCACAGTCTCATCATGAGGCCAAAACACAGTACACAATTAGGAAACTTGGCTTCGAAGTCCTTAAGCACCAAGCCTACAGCCCTGACGTTGCATCGAGCAATTTCTTTCTGTTCCCGACACTGAAGAACGTCCTGCGTGGGGGGGGGGGGACACTTCGATGATGTGGAAGAGTTGTCCTACCCGGTGCAATTTCAGAAATAAACGATTGCTCCTACTTTAATAGTTTCATGTCACGGATCATCCGTTGTAACAAGTGTGTTCCCTTTCACGGAGTTTTTCTAGAAGGACTAGGTGCATGTTTTGGGTGACTCTCATACATGCGTTTAGCGTGACGTTGTAAGGCCGCTTTCACTGCGATTACCTTAGAAATACTTGAAATTGTACTATTAATTTTTATCCTATTTTTACATGTTTACTATATGTTTATTTACAAAATATAAAGAGAACGTCAATTTCCCATTACTATTACATCATCTGATTCGGTTTTATACATATTCAAAGATTATTCTTATGAAGTTTCATAAAGATCTGACAATAAATGACAATAATATATGCTCAATTGAAAACTTCAACGCAATTGTTAATGACATCGGATGCCCTCCTGACAACCCACCCGCCCATGTTTCGCCAAACTATTAACAGATTTTTTTTTGGTGAAAAATCTGACTTTAAATCATCAGAATCTAAGAAATGTAGTTAAATATTTTGTCTCTAAACTTTTGGTGGATACTGTAAGTGAAAGCTGTATTATATTTTCATACATCAAACAAACAGAAAACTGCAAGGTCAGAAAGCAAGGAAACAGTATGTAGATCGGATAGAATCTAGTTTAGCGGACCCCGCTATTGCGCATGCTCGGACGTTGCGTTGTTTACAAATTTTGGATGCCATTTTGTTTTTAACGATGCAGTTTTTTATTCATTTTTTGAATGAATTATTTTGAATAACTATTTTAAATACCTTTTTTGTAATCAATTTTTAATATCAGCGGGGGTGTGGGGGCGGTAGCCCCCCATAATAACAGTAAATTAACGGCATGTACCTTTGCGCGTCTGCGCACGCATATTTATAATTACTTCCGGGGTCCGCTAAACTAGATGTGTTCCTGTAGATCTTACCACATTTGGTACATCCATTGTTTAAACATAGATCTTATATCATGATATAAACTCTGACATTCTATTTGATGACTAGATGGTAGATTCTTCAATAATTGAGTTAATGATTTATGATCTAAACGTGGTACACCTAATTTAGACAATGTAGCATCTGATGTAGGACCAGCATCTCCTTCATGTATATCAAAATATTCCTCTACATTACTTTTCTGAAATATACAACAACAACATAATATAGTATCTAGTCAGGGCCAAACATCAGGCATGTAGTTTGTGTAATAATACAATTAAAATCAAGAAATACACATTAATATCAATGTCAATGCATACAAATGAAAACATTAAGCAACTCAAATTGATATCTGCCTTCTGAAGAGGAAACCGGTACTGGTGTCGAAGACTGTTTTTGACACCAATCTTAAGTTTGACTGAGATACCCAATTTGTTACAAAATCACCAAGTAATTGTATTCAACTCTTCTGCATTAAAAAACCAGTGTTTATATTGATTTTTCTTTTCATGGGGCAGGAAATAACTTGGCCTAGTTCAATATCTTTCAGTAAATTAGTAATGAAATTAGAGCATCTTGAAATAGCCCTATCATATTTTTAAGGTGAAAAAAATGGCTTCTTTTCACACATGTCGCAACCAGTAAAGGATTAATTACAATAAATATTACAAGGACTATTTTAAGAAATACTTTCTCTAATTAGAGCAAATTGATACATAAAGGCTTTTTGCAACAGTTTAAGAGTTGACAACAAGAAATATAATGTGTATAATTTTTCTGCTGATGGGGAAAATTTAGATCAAGTTTATGTTGTTACAAAAGAAAGTCATATCTAATAAATTGCTTATGAAATGATATACCAAGGGCAATAATTCAACATGAGGGAAGAAAGTGTTTTTAATCCACAAAATATTTGCCTAAAAGGGCAAAAGACAGAATAAACTATTAATGCAAAAAAATACAAAGGGAATTAATACATAATTTAGTCAGGTAGAGTGACGGTTACTTTCTACTTCTGCTCACTGCATGGTATGTTATTATAGTATGAAATATCATCATGATATGATTTGTTTGTTTGTTTGTTTGGGTTTTACCGCACACAAACACAAAAAGGTCATATCATGCCGAAAGAAATTGATGATATCATTAATTCAATCGATAATAAGAATTTATTTCCTTCAATAAGTTCAGTACATTGTATCTCATATGATGGTACAGACTCAAAAAGTTCTTTAAGTGAGTTAACCTTAAAATGTTTGTCACGGATGTATTTAAGATCCTGACAGTCAAGGAGAATGTGTTTGACATTGAACACTTGAAGTCACTGCTTGGAAATTTGATATCTACTGGTTGAAGGTTTAAAGATTCTTTTGCTAAAATGTCTACTTTTTCATTTCCATGCATACTAATATGACTTGGATGCCTGGTCAGGCATTCTCGCGCAAAAAGAATTTCCACATGCAGCGCAACCTTCTTTGTTACCATCTTTTGAGCCGTCAGTATATAAATGTGTACAATATTTTTTTTCTAAGATGTTTACGAACTCGGATTTGAAGGCTGCTGGGCTGTTAAAAGATTTACGAAAGTATGATGAGTCGATATTACGGTCTGGTATGTTGTAGGTCAACGGAGAGACATTTTCATCTAATTTCTGTAACACAGAAGAAGTGTTGACATTAAGCATTTCTAAGTCTTTTTAACGCGCAGACCAAATGGTTAAATTTCATTTGGTTTATTTTCAAATTTACTGGTGTTATTAGGTTAAAAAATAACATTTCGTGCAGGGGTTCTTTTGTTAGAAGATATTCGAGTTGTGTATTGTAATGAAAGCTTTTGTCGACGTAATTTTAATGATGGTTCATTAGCTTCAACATCAAGACATTCAATAGGTGAAGTTTTAAATACATTAAGGACAATAAGTAATAGGGCTGTAACGATTCACCGATGCATCGTGAGATCGTATTGGCGACTGTCCGATACGGGTGTATCGAATCGCGTCCTAAAAAATCGCGATTCAGAGGGCCTTTTAGTTAACAAGAAATCAGTTAAAACAGAATATACTGTATACATTTGTATCGATAGCATTTAACGTGCAATAGCAATCTTTACTCAGTGTTTATTCTAGAGCGCGCCATTGGCCCCTTATGAACGTAAATGGCGCACTATCTATCATCTATTGGACCCGTTAGGCGCACACGCCGAAAATATAGTTATATCGCGACTTTGATAATTGTTTGTATATTTTATGCCATTTGGTTTCGTTACATCTATTTTGTTTAATTAAACAGGTATCTCAGTATTCAAATCTAGCAACCGGGCCGAAGACCGAGTCCGTCTTAAACGCCGACGGTTTGTTAAAAAGATACGGATCGTAAGACCGAATGTCTGGTGGCAATTTCAATAGCAATATTACTAAAATTGAACATAAAAATTGAAGTTACAAGCAATTTATTATTTGGACACTAACAATCCAGGCGATAGTCCGCAATTGCATTATTTTTTTTATCCATGCTTGTAACAATTATAGACAATATGACGTATGTGTAAGGCTTCCCCTAAAACATAAATAGTGCTACATAATATATATGACGACTCGAATTTATTACGTAATCAAACGGATGCAATTAACAAACACGTGACAAACTTTGGTGAGCATTGATTGAGAAAGATAACACCGAAAAGCTGATAATTGTTATTAATTATTAGTGTGTTGTGTGGCAGTTTAAATAGACATAACTAGTTGATTTTTAATGAACTAATTCATTAATTTCCACTATAAACAAACAACTTCGTCATTATTTTACAACAAATAAAGATATTTGTATTTTATTATTCATAATGTGGTTTTCCATTTCATAAAAATAAAATTCCTTCAATAATTATTTCGTTATGTCATACATTTTCGCGACCCACGTTGTCGCTTTTTTGATTTTATGATTGTTTGATAATAATATCATAATTTGTCAATGCATTCATACCAAATTTACAATGTCCATTGTATCGCGATTAATATCGTAATCGCGAGGCATATATCGCGGTTCGTATCGCATCGCGACCTTGGCCACGAGACGCAGCCCTAATACGTAAGCCCTGGTTAAATATTGTATCAAGCATTTGTAAATACGAGTTATGAGCTGATCCATACACTATTGACCCGTAATATAGTTTTGAACAAACATGACTTCTGTATAATTTAAATATGTTTATGTATCAGATCCCCAATCAGAATGGAAAAGTACTTTAAGTAGATTCAAAGCTTTAATACATTTTGTTTTAGCTACTTTAAGTGTGGTATAAAAGATAACGTTTTTATCAAATGTAACTCCTAAAAATTTAGCTTCATTTACAACAGGGATTTTAGAGCCAGAAATGTAAAGTTCCAGATCATTATGATGTTTTCTTAATCGACAAAAATGTACACATTGTGTTTTTGACTCAAAAAATTTAAAACCATTTTCTGTTGCCCACTTCTGAATTTCATCCAAGTACTGTTGTAATTGACGTTCGATACTTGGAATATTTTTAGATCGATAACAGATTAATAAATCATCAACATATGATGAGCAATCTGTACCAGGATTTATAACCCTTAACTATATTCAGTGATTAATCTAGCCCTGGGTCCTGCGCCTCTGACACATCAAATTCACAAAAGACGCACCACATCTCGGTATAAGCGTCCTCAGGGTGCATGAAAATTTGGTGTAGTATCTTTTGCATTGTATCCATTAATGAGCTTCCATAGTATTATTCTATAAGAAACAGTTTGAAAGGCTGAATACAAAACAAATCATAATCATTAACATACGAAAATATTTTTATTGCTGTCTGGATTTCGATTTCGTTCAATTTATATCGGGTTATGTTTAAAACCAGCATTGACCGTCTTCGTAAGAGAGATCGTTCTTTGCACAATAACAAAATGTTATAACTGACGGTAATCATTTTTTTCATGAGATTATAGAAAATGTTTGTTACATGTTAAGTAAGATTTACAAAAAATGAGAGCAGAAGCAATGTGTTAGAAAGAAAATGGAAATCATAAAAAAGACGTTCGAACAAAGAAAGGTTAATGTTGAGGACATTGATAATGCATTTTCGAAAAATAGGTCACGTTTAACTTTCGGTTTCAAACGAGGCCAATATTCTTACTCCTGAAGTTTACCAAGCACTTGAATTTGTTGGTTAATTGGACAATTATCACATTAAAACATGTTAAATTGCATAAATTTCACCGTTTTATTCATGCATTCATTGTTTATTGTAACAGCATTTTGTTTGATTGTCTTATTAACTGATTATTGACTCCACACCTTGTTTGTGAATAGGCAAGTATTTAATTGTTTGAACTACACTAACCCAAAATGAAACTCTTTTTTAAATATCTATATTTCAATATGCATTTTATATGTCAGTTTGATGTTAGCTAATTGTGAAAGCTAAATGTATCAGTAGTGTATCAGTGGAAGAGAGATTTTGAACTGTGGACATTTTCCATGTTTTTGTCACCAATTAAGAGGAAAAGGGGTGAAACTGAAGAATACAGAAACTGGATACATTTTTTGTATTATTTAAACGGTTTATGAAAAGTATACAGCTGCGCCAAACTGCAAGTTTGAAATTGTTTTAAACCCCATCAATACCTTGTATGACCTCCATTTTCACGAATGCATGTTTGGATACGTCGTCTCATTGAGTTGTCGTAACGTTGCACTGACGCGTTCAGTATGCGTTGCCACTCTACCAGAAGTGCATTCTGGAGGTCATTCACATTGTGGATGTCGTAGTTAGCTCTGGCTCTCCTATCCAATTCATCCCAGAGATTTTCTATCGGGTTTAAATCAGGAGATACCGATGGCCATGGCAAAACATTTACATTATTTTGACCTAGGAACTGGGTAGTAATGCGTCCTGTGTGAGACCTGGCATTGTCATGTTGTAAAATGACAGGTCCGTTCTGGTGTAGAAAAGGCAACATTGTGTTGTTTAGTAAATTGATATAACCTTGGGCAATTAGATTTCCCTGCATAATAACAAGATCGGTTTTTCGCCCACCCATTATTCCACCCCAAACCATTACACGGGGACCAAACCTGTCTCTCTCTTGAATGCAACAATCAGCCAATATTTCGTTTCTACGCCTATATACTCTTACTCAGCCATCAGCATGACTTACATTAAATCGGGATTCATCACTAAAGATGACAGAATTCCATTGCCACTGCATAAAATGCAGATGACGTT
Organism: Mactra quadrangularis; assembly: GCA_025267735.1. NCBI lineage: Eukaryota > Metazoa > Mollusca > Bivalvia > Venerida > Mactridae > Mactra > Mactra quadrangularis. The sequence continues at coordinate 30,486,303 of CM046299.1, read as the reverse complement.
GTGCCCATTCAAGTCAGGCAGCTCGATGATGGCGTGTCAAAATTTGGCCAGTACAGGTCGTCGGGCGCGATTCAGGACCTGGTTTTGCCTTAAACGATGGTCTGAGCATGAACCCCATAACGTCGGGCAGAGACAGTTGCAGGTAAAAATCAATTACGCAAATGCGTTAACGTAATTGCGCGATCAGTGCATTGCGTTGTTGCACGTGCCCAACCGGGCCTCTGTCGATCATGGACGGATCCAGTTGCAACATAATGACTTTGTAAGTTTTTAATAAACTGCATAGAACAGCAAAATGAGCTGAGACAGCTACTACTGTTGAACCTGCCAACAACATACCAATAGCTTGGTTTCTTTCATTTTCAGAAAGGCGTGGCATAGCTAATTATCAATATTTTTCCGTATTAAATGTGTTTTTTCAAATTTCTGTAAAAGACTGAATGAGTCAGTGCCACTAACAAATTTGTAAGTGAGCCACGTGGTGCTGTACATGTACAAAGTGTGAAAACAGTTAATCCGCTCCATATCTTAAAATACTCAATACACACAGTATTCTGTTATATAACCTTGAAGTGTGTTGATAGCCTAATAATACTGTATAACTGTCCGAATGGAATTTTGCTTGTTGAAGAAAATATTTATGAATAACAAGTGTAAAGTTTTCATTTTGGGTCAGTGTATTAATAAAATAAAAATTATTAAAAGCAATTAAAGATTATAATGATTTACTGTCAATTTTCTGTCCGCAGTGCGTAATTAGCATGATGCTTGCTAGGGCTCTATATCGGTCAGAGTGATCAATACGATATTCCTATCGATACAAAATGATCGATATTCGATATATCATATGATATTTTAATAATATATAGGGCCACAACAAATTGATCATATGTTCTATGGATTTTGTCCGAAAAAAATTGGAGCGAGCGAAAAAAAAAAAAAATTTTTTTCCCCACATTTTGCATTTTGAGGAGCGAGCGAAAAGCGAAAAATAAAAAAAGTTCTATTTTTATGAATGTTCATTTACTTAAAGTCAAAATGCACTTAAATGCAGAAAAAACTTTAATGAGAAGCATTCTGTATTATTTCAAAGTGCATATAAGCCACAATAATCACTTAAATTATAGTTGTGGATACTTATTTAAATATAAAACATGGATTGATGCTGTACTACTATGGATTTATTCTATTTTTCTTACATGATACAATTTTAAAAGCACTGCATGTATTTATTATTTTTCTCTCAATTATAGTTTCATATTTAGTGTTTTTTCCTTGGGTTTTATTATCTTGACCTTGGATTACAAGGAAATGTATGTTTAGCTCTGATTATCTTGTAGTTTGTTGTAAGAAAGTTAACTTGTTGTTAATATTCATAAAATTAATGCTTTTAATATGATACATACAAAGTAATTGCCTGTATTTTGTTCCATTTGCATTTAGATGAACTGTACTATATTATCATACTGTAAAATATACTGATTTCATTAAATATTGAACTTCAAAACTTCCAAGATCATTGTAAAAATTTAGAATCAGCACTTCTAAAATTATAAAGGACCAAACCTGGTGAACTTTTTAAGTAAAATAAATCCCTATATTAACCAAATAAATAAGAGATGGAATCAACAACAAACAGCTAGTCTACTCAGCAAATTTAAATCCTCCTGAATGAAAATTTTAGGCTCTGCACCCCTATAAAATGATGGACCAAACCTGTTGACTATTAATGTGTAAATAAAGTTTTAATATTATTCCAGTACATAAAGGATGGGCTCAAATTATATTCAACTACTCAGTATACTTAAGTTCCTGAATGAGAATTTTAGAATCAGCCCTATAAAATGATAATGAACAAAACCTGTTAACTTTTAAGTGCATAAATACAGTCTTATTGATTAGAAAGAAGAAGAAGATTATTAATTAACCAAATTACGCTACAGACTAAACAACATACAACTGCTAAGTATACCTAAGTAATCCTGAAGGAAAAATTGAATCAGCACCCCTATAAAATTAAATGGACTATACGTTTTGGTGTCGAAAGTATAGCCTTTTGGTAAATAATACAAAATACAACTTCATTTTTAATCAGTCTGTTCGAATATCTCCGGCATGAACATTATTTGAAAAGGAAATCTTCTATCCTGTCCTACCTCAATTCATAAGACATGAGTCGACCTCTATTGTAAATTATTTTTACACAGAAGGTGAACATATGACGTCACACATCCAGATCATCTTTGTAGGGTTGATGGAGCCGCTCTGTCTACGTCACTGTTCAACTTCTGTGTGTATCAAGAGTTAAAGTTTATGGAAGTTAAGCATTGCATTTATTACATATAAATTCAGTATACATGTGTTAAAACGTGTACTAAATTTAATTTAGGATTTAGAAAACAAAGGAACAAAGGATCGACACGATCATCATAGTGACGTATGTAAACGTGAATACTTTACTGTTTTGTTACAAATATAGCAATGTCATGGTGATAAGCTTTGATATTTAGACCAAAAATTATAGATTTTCTCTGTAAAACTTCTTGGTTGAGTGCCAAAAAAATTGACTTCAAAAAAAATCTTGATGCGGTAAAAATTTTGAAGTGCGGGAGCAAAAAAAAAATAAAAATATTTTTTTTCCATTTTCGGATTTTTAGGTGCAGGAAATCCGACGAACAAAAGATCAATTTGTTGTGGCCTAGTGTTGTTTTTTCTAAACACCAAAACAGTGTTGTTTTATTCAATTTTTTTCAATTGTAGTAGCACCATACTACTAAATGCACTTATTAAAACTTTTAATGTTATATATAAAACAATATGAGGTTTGCATGTTTTTAAGAAATATCATTGCATCAAGTGAGTCTGGGTTTAAACATGATCTTCCTGCTGACAGGATATCTCCTGAGGTTGAAATTATCCTTTCAGAAGCTACAGAAGTGGCGCAACCACATATTTAAGCAGTTAATATTCACAAATGTAGGAGTCTCAACCGATTTCTTTTTAAAAGCAAATGATAAGGATGTTTGGCATGTCTCTGTAAACTTTCAATTGTTTATTCCATAAAAAAGCTTCTACTGTTGACGGACGAAACTGAATGGTCATCATCATCACTTAAAAAAGCTTCCATCAGTGTTTGGCTCTCTTATGAGTTGGTTCAACAACTTCACTTATATCTATCACTTAAATACTGATTGTTTGTTCCCATACTAATTGAAAACAAAAGTACATATAAAAGACATTCTAACAGCAACAATTACTTCTCTTTGATTAAAAAGAACAAAACATGACGTAACCGGTGTAATACGTTTGCGTAAAGAAATGTCATATTATGAGATTGTTTGTCCACAGATTAGTCCATACAGAACCAGAAGAGGTAGAATCAATGACGCCTTTAAGTACAATGTTGATTTGGCGATACAAAATGTTAAATGATTTGCAGGCCATAGGTTTTACTTGTATGACCGTCATTGATCGATATTTTGTTCGATACAGAAATGTTTGATCCGATATATCTATCGAACCTACAATTACCGGTATTCGATATATATTGTATACCGGTGTAGAACCCTAATGCTCGCCGTTGACAAAATATTGTCACTGTCACATGTTTGCAGAAAGCTACAATCATTCAGAGCATAATTTAAAGTTCTTAACGCAATTTACACTCTTTAAATGAGCAGATTATTGCTGCCTAAGAGGCGTATCCAAAAATAGAACTGTCCAATAGTTATGACTTATAGAATATCTCAAATTATAATTTGATTCAAAATCACGAACAGAGCAGAACAGAACACAGACCTGCCAACTTTTGCAAATCCCAATGAGGGAGATTTATTCGCAACAAACATTTCACTATTTGCGACACATATTTCACTATTCACAACACATATTTTACTATTTGTGACACATATTTTGCCATTACCTTTCCAACATACTTTTTAAGACATAAAGAATTTTCATATTTCAACTACAGAAAGCCACTTCTACTTATCATTTTACGTGTACTATGTACAATGCCTATACTTATTCATGTATTACAAACACAATGTATGATTGTTGATAACTGTGACTTGATAAATTGAGAAGCTATTTTTTCTATCAATTTTATTGCTGGGTCAGTGTTTCTTACTAAAATTTAAACTAACAGTCATGTTAACATGCGTCATAATCAATGATAAAAACACAAGCCTCCGATCCTTTGTCCTTCTTAATCCTAGAAATTATATCTAGTTTATATTTAATAACAAGAAGCACCGCAATGCGATGAAACCAGGTTTTCAACGACCAAGTTTTGATGTGACAGGAATGATTCATTTGAAAGCAACAAAATCAATAAATGCAAAATGAAGCAATTATGAGGAAACTGAATTTCTATTTTAGCAACAGTGACCTTGACCTTGATCACAGACAATTGGGTAGCAACCCCAAGCTGCCTCTTGCAGGGTGGAGAATCAAAACCAGTTCGTATCACTTAAAACGTAAACAAACGGATGCCATTTTGGAAAATTTCAGGTAATTTTTCTAATTTACTCTTTTATTCGTCCACTAATGAAAAAACGAAAATTACTATAACACGCTACTCATTTTTTCCACTTCTAGTGATGTATAATTATCACCTACAGATTCAATTAGAATTTCAACAAGTTATCCCGGACATTGGAATCGTAGTGAGCAAAAATTGGATCGTATTTGACGAATGTGAACTGGTTCAAATTCATACTTTAGCCTAGTTTATCACAAAAAAGCATTTATTGATCTAACCTTAAATGGCAGATATCCAACATATTAAAAATTTAACACAATAATTACAAAGGGAAATAATCCATAATTAAGCCAAATAGAGTTAAGGTTACTTTCCAATTTTGTTAATCACATGTTATGTTATCACTGAATGAAATTTCATCAGGATCTAACCATAAATCGGAAAGGAATCAAACAAATTGAAACTTTATTGCAAAAAATTACAAAGGGAAATAATCCATAATTAAGCCAGGTAGAGTTGCGGTTACTTTCTAGTTCTGCTCACGACATGGTATGTAATCTTTGTTTGAAAATTCATTAGGATGTGACCATAAATGGCAGAGATATACAACAAATTGAAAACTTTAAGTTAACACAAAAATTACAAAGGGAAATAATCCATAATTTAGCCAGGTAGAGTTAAGGTTACTTCTAGTTCTGTTCATCACATGGTATGTTATCATTCAAACATTGTATGCAATTTTATGAAGATCTGACCCGAAATGATTACAAGAAAATATTGATGCAAAGCATCAAAAAGCACAAAAATTAATAACATGAAAGTACTGCTTGTAATTAAGCATGTCATTTTCTATAAGAGAGACATAAAAAGTCTTAAAAAATATTGTGCATTAACCGCTACTTAAAGGAATTAAATATGATTACTAAAACATAAACACCTATATAGATATAAATGTAAAATATATAATAGAATTATAATCAAAGATGGTCTGATAATCCTTCTTTGTTTATGGAGTCTTCTTCTTCTTCTTCAGTGGTTTAGACCGTCCCCAAAAATATGTGCATGCTTTCTATAAATAGATGGGTTTATTGGTAGAAATTATGCACCAAAATGCACAAATTGTGTGTCAGGGAAAACCCTGTGACAGCTGCATATGCAGGGCTTTTTCAGCCTACTGGTATCTCACGGGGCCGATATTCGGCCCCGTTCCCAATGCCAAATAACGACCATTTTTCCCAATTTCAAGAAAAAAATTCCCAATCTCGTTGAATAATTCCCCTTTGAATAAGATGCCTTTGGACTTAACAAAAGAAATCACGAGATTTCAACTTTCGGGGATCGTTTGTTTACTTTTGATCGATGACCCGTGAAATCCGCTGTCCGTGAAAATCATAAGTGAAATTTATCAAACTCCCCGCAGCGGTTATCTCCCTTTATCAAATCAATAACAAGTAGCAAAGCGTGACGTAAGCACTGTGAGGAGTTTGGAAATTTATTCGCCGCACTGCGGGTTATTCAATGTAAAATAACAGTTAAAACTAACAATTTTGTCATCAATTTACCTTTTAATAGCCTTTATTAAGTTGATAACGCACAAACTTATGTTCTATTGTTTGAAACGAAATTACACGAACCATTACCATGTATTGTCATATATTTTCGCGACCACCGCAAGATCGCAAATTCGTTTGAAACATTTTTTATCCGCGTTTGTTATAAAATAAATATTTGTTTATAGTTTTCATCTTGATTAAACGATAGTTGCCTCAGGGAGCGACACAAACAAAAATTTGATTCTGTTTTCGTGCGTGTGCTCTCAAAATAAACCCTAAATAACACAGATTTTCTTCTTTGTCAACAACATCTTAACTGGTTTAGTTTTAAGAATTTTCGTCTGACATATCTGCTTGTGTTTTAAAACAAACAGTTACAAAATTATTTGATTTAACACCAATACACCTTGGCAGAACCCATTGTGAAGTGTAGTTCAATACTGTAACTTTCATTGGTTACCAACTTACAAGGGATGCACAAAAATGTTTTTGATAATTCAAGGTCTCAGACATATTTCATTATATTTGAAAATAAAAATAACTTATCATTTTTTCCATATTATTTTACTTGTAAAGAGAGCATGGAATTTAAGTAATAAGGAAGTAATAAAGTACAATCAAAATAAGAATCATAAAAATAATGGATACATGAGAATTTGCAATGAATACTTTACTGAATTGTCAGAACAAACTCTTGAATGGCACTGCAACACCTTCAGAGACACCAAAGCAATTTTTTATGCATACTGTATAAAGATTTATTGCAGAAAAATTAAATTATGAAATTTCCAAATTGGTTTGATTAGTCGATATTTTTTCCCAAATCTGACTATTTACCGCGTTAAAAATTTCCAATTTGGGCAGGGGCCTTTTTCCCCAAACCCCCTGAAAAAGCCCTGATATGTGGAAGTTAAGAAGATTGAAAGACCTGAGAAAGGGTTCTAAAGATGTGAAAACTAATGCAAAAATGAAATTCATGAACAAATCCCACAAGTATTTAAATTCAGAGTCAGTCCTGCAAACTCATTGATGCATATATTAACATGTATTTATAACAAAGAGATTTTTATAGACCCTTGAACAATGAATATAACATACCATATCAACTTCTTCCATTCGTCTACTAGATAGTCTATGTTGTATAGACCTTGGTGTCAATGGTGTTGTAGATTTACATGTTATATTAACAGATCTCTCTTCACTTATATCACTATCACTATCTGATGTGTCTATACTATCGCTGGAGTCAGATTCACCTAATAAAACAATATTACATACATTTATCAAATAACTATGAGTTATTTGCCCTGTAAAATGGCAAATTCACTCCACAATACTACAGTGTTTCTGCAATCTTCAAAAAATGGAGGGTCATTTCAAATGTTCAAAGGTCAGTGTTATGACTTGAATATTGAACCCATTTATATTAAAAATGAGCTGCATCAAAAATGCATGGTTTTGTTCCATTAAAAGAGAAGTGACAAGCTTGTTGAAGGATGTGTACTGGTTATGAACAAGGATTCAGCAAAACCTGGTTAGGTGAGCTTGCAACAATAAAATGACAATTTTTGTGTTGACACATAAACTGAACAAAAATCAATTACAATGTATTTACAAATACTTTACAGGGCTTTGTCAACTACAGTCAATTCCCATTATCTTGACTACTCTTGTGTCGACATTTCGTTGTCTAGATTGAAAATCAAAAGTCCCGATTTTTTTCCTTCTTTATCTATATGAAAAAATCATGTTTGACTCGATCTTTTTGTCTCGACAGTTTCGCTCTCTCGACTATGAATTTGAGTCCCAAAGTGTTATTTTACTATACAATTATAATGTTTAAGTCGACTAGACAAAGATATTATGGGCGATCCGTTTAGGTGCGAAAAATAGCACACGTCCATTGTTTATCGATTAGCGACTGTATAGATAATCTGTTTAAAAGAATGTGTCAATATTGAATTAACATGTCATTTAAATATACAAACTATTTGACATGAACAATTAAATCTGTGAGCTATTGCTCACTAGTGATACCCCCGCCAAAATCTAAAAATATGCGACAAACAGGAAGTAGATGAGCAAGGAGCATGAAATCGCTTTACACCATATGGGACTATGGGATGAAGCAATATGCAAAGTATTAGGCTGCTGCATGATATAGTTGCTGAGAAAACTGCGACGGAAATTTTGTAACGGACGGACGGACGGATGGACGGACGCACGGACAAGGGTAAAACAGTATACCCCCCTCTTCTTCGAAGCGGGGGTATAATGAAACCATTGTTGAATAAGTTTAGTGTTAATTGACAGATGTCAAAATTGAGTGTAAAGATATCAAAATGCGTGCTTACAATCATGTGCTTCATTACAAAAAACACAGCGATACTCGTTATTTTTTTGTGTTCATTAATTTTGTTTAATGAATATTTTGTCCAATAAAAATAAGAAACAAATATTTTTCATTTATTTTTATTATTATATTTTGTCATTTAAGTTGATATAAATGTACGGCATCTTCTTTGCATGATAAATTAATCCCTCTACAGACCTGATGGAAAAACAACGTTTACAACTGTTATGGATCGATAATAGAAAGACACGCATTTAAAAGATATGCCGACATTTTTGTAGTTCAAGTCTATATTTTTTCGTGACGTAATAGTCAACTACTCTTCACACACACAACTTGATATTATCAGCAACTACTCAAAATTATCAAAGAGAAGCCGACTTACACGATGACGGTGCTGTGGTTGTACGAAATAGTGTATGACTTCAAACATATACACATACAATTTATCTGACTGGCTACAAATATTCTGAATAATATACGCTTGGTTAGTCGTTCTTTCGAGATACAGTCAGTGAAATAGTAGAAACCAAAAGTAGATTTTCGGAAAATACGCGATTTTGTTCATAACTTGTCGAGAGGGAACTTTGCCAGCGGTAAAAGTGTCACAAAACCTTTAGAGTACAAATTTATGGTAAAACCCTATTCACAGCTACAGCAAAGCGATTATTCTAAACTACACTCTCTGAACAGGTAAAACTGCTACTGAAGATATCGGAATTACCTCCCTTAGAAAATTTCGTTTATCTTGTTTGTCTCGACTTTTCGTTATCTCGATTATTTTCCAACGGTCCCAACTAAGTCGAGATAACGAGAGTTGACTGTACATGATCACATAACAAGAGCTCCGCTGGGCAGGGCATTATACACCCGTGTGCTGCCCATGCTGTGTTCTGTCCCATTTGAAGTACCATTGACCTTGACCTATGACCCCAGGAACCCAAGTAAATCGGTCACATCCTTAACTGAAGGGCTATCCAAAGCAAAGATTTCATGAATCGATTAAAGGACCGGTACCAAAACAAAACAGTATTTACCGGAAATTTTTAAACGATACCGATACTGGTACCTATACCAAGTTCCAGTATGCAACCCTACCTGCACCATGTCTTTTATGAAGTCTGTATGGTGTTGTTACTTCTGGTTTCTTTTGTCTCTTTGAACGTCGTGTTGGTGTTTGCATTCCTTCTTTAGATGGTGTGAAATTAACAGCTGAAATACACAACCACATTTAAAAAATTAGCTAAATGTACTTAAGTCAAGTAAAACACATCACATAATTTACAAACTTATAGTTTAACATGTATTTGTTAATAGAGTAAATTGAATTCTTGCTGAGGGATAATTCAATGTATCAATCTGGAAGAAATTTTATAATTCACTCATTTAACAAGAGCAGTCCATAGACAGCTCATTCCTTTATTCAAGTTACTCTAATAAACAATATCAAGTGATACACAAGTCCAGTGAGGTGAGTAAGATTTCAATAGGGCAGCGTATCTTGGCCAAGGTCGCGATACGATACGTATCATGATATATGCATCGCGATTACGATATTAATCGTGATACAATATAAATTGTAAATTTGGTATGAATGCATTGACAAATTATATTTTTATCAAACAATCATAAAATTAAATCAAAGCACTGAAGTGCTGGAGGAACGATGTCCTGAACTTATTTAAAAATAAAGAAAATAATAATGTAAAAAGTGTCGCTAAAAGTTTGAAAGAACAGCGGTGCCTTTCACAAAAATTATGAAAATGATCCTTGTAAGTCAAAAGCAAGAAACCTTAATAATGCGCTAATTTTTTGGCATAACAATTCTTAATATTGTAGAATTTTGTATACCTTTTTGTTTCATAGTTATGCTTATTATCCGTTTGACTTAGAAGTGCTAATTACATGAAACTGACTTACAAAAATCATTTTCATATGAATTTTTGTGAAAATCACCACTGATCATGACGCAGTAATACCTAATGCCCATGAACAACACCTCAAATTTAAAATTTACTTGCTTGTAACTATTGTGTTGGTTATAATCTAGTCTCAACAAAATTTTCATTGCCAAGTTCATATTTATTTAGGCAAGCAGTACAAGCCCATTTTCTTCGCTGGTCTGTTTGCCAGTTACAAGTAATCACATAATTATATACCTTTTCACTAGTTAACTTCCCCATATGCCTTGTTAATGGAAGTACATGTACATGTAAGTCAGTCAGTGAAATATTTATCACAAGAAACATGCATGTTAAAATTACCCAATATTATTGTTGCAATGTATAATTTGTATGCAAGAGAACTTGATCTTCTTAGATAGATATTTCATTAAAGTAGATATATGTATACATATTTCAGAATTCTTGCTCATGTGTTAAAGATATCTGCATTGATATCAGTTGAGGCATGCTAATAACCTTCCATCAAAATAAGACAAACAAGACGAACAAAATATCTAAAATTTATTTACAAGATTAACAACACTATGAAATATGAGATCAAAATGTAAAACAATTGTATCGGGTACTTTAATATTAATGTAGAAAGTGTACACTGGTCATATTAATAGAGGTTCTGTGTATACAGATTGAGGTGTTATATGATTTTATTGCATGAGCAATAGAGTGACAAACTTGTGATAAAATTGACTAGATATACAAACTGACTAGAAAATATGCAGATTCATTACTACAGTATAAAAACATACAAAGAAACAAAAAATGCGCAAATATCTTATGGAAAACTTTAAAAAAATATCAAAATGACTAGAATGAAATGACTAGAATGAAGAAATGTGGTATTCATGAACTGGACTCTAAAAACTCAAAATCAGCAGAATGGTTGGACACTATACCCACAGTCTTTAAACACATCTAGCTAAATGCAGCTGACAAGTGGCAACCTTTCCATTTGAATAACTATCTAATAGAATGTTTTTCTTATTGATTCAATATAAGATTTTCTAAATTAATAAACTAGTAACCTCCATCTGGTTACAAGGAGATGATTTAACAATGTTCAGTCAAACAAAATGCCAAAAATATGTACATGGTCAATACATGGATGTAATCTTTTAATGATAACACACACTCAGGAAAATAAAACTATATTCGACAGATGCGTCTAAAAAACTATCCACAATATTAAGACTTGATAACGTAACTTTGAGAACATACAGTGTTATTAGTAATACCTTTACTTGAAACAGGAATTTGTATTAATAAGGGTCTTTTTTGTCAGTTATCTTTCCTTGATAAAATCTGATGCATTCCAAGTGATAAGTATGTCTCACAGTTGGAATCTTCAGATTTTATCACTGAAGTGCTATGAAAGGATAATAAAATATTTCATCTAATATCATACTTGTTAATCAAGATAGTAACAGGAGTGATGAAATCTAAATAGTTCTTTACCCTAACAATACTTAGCTTGATTTTCAAACAAATTAAATGTTTTACAAACAAGAAATAAAATGTGGAAAGGGGAAACCACATTAAAGCTGGATATAAAAGCATTAATGAAAAAATTACAAAGGGAAATAATCCATACTATAGACAGGTAGAGTTGTGGTTACTTGCTAATTCTATTCATCACATGGTTTGTTATCATTGTATGAAGTTTCATAAGATCTGACAATAAATGACAGAAATATACGGAAAAGAAAAACTATTGTTAATGACACTATTATAAACCAATAACATAAGACAAGTGAACCCTTATTTGGCACAAAATAAAATCAACAAAACAAATGTTATCTTTGTTTAATGACTATTGAGAATAAGAACAGCATTGTAGATAATTTTTTACCCATGTGGGTAAATACCCCCACTTTTCAAAGCATGGGGGTAAATGGTCAAATTATGCATTGGTTGAGGGTAAATATCAAAATAACACAAACACATATCTGATATAACTCTTTTATTATAAGATAAGATAAGATAAGATAAGATAAGATAAGATAAGATAAGATAAGATAAGATAAGATAAGATAAGATAAGATAATCTTTATTTAAAGTCGGTTATAGTCAACTACATACATGTATAACACTAGCTTAAAGCTATTGTCCGACAAAACAAGAATATCCAATAAAAATCAAACAAACAAACTAACAAGAAAGATAATGTGGGAGCCACATTAAAGCCGGATTTTTCTGCATATGGGAACATTGAGAACAAGTTTACGTTGGTACAAAAGAAAGTCATTTGATAAATTGCTTATCAGAAGGTATACAAAGGGCGATAATGAATCTTGAAGGAAAAAAAGAGTTTCAGTTACCATATATTTGTCCTATTGTATCTTATCTGATTATTTTGTTGGTATTTGACAAAGATGGCATAAGACATGAAAACTATCAATGAAAATAAAGCAAAACTAGTGGTATGTAATTGGTAAGAGAATTTAATTTAAAAAATCTTATATGGCAAATGGTGAATTGTTGAAACAAAATGGCGGGAAAATATGACAGGAAAATGCCAGAATACTTGCTATTGGAGAGATCCAACATACTGAAACCTTTATCATAAAAATTACAAAGGGAAAAAATCCATATTTAAGCCAGGTAGAGTTGCCATTACTGTCTAATTCTTTCAACAAATGGTATGTAATCATTGTATGAAATTATATAAACATCTAACCATAAATGGCAGAGATATCCAACAATTTGAAAACTTTAACGCAAAAAAACCAAAGGGAAATAATCCATTATTAGGCCAGGTAGAGTTGCCATTACTGTCTAATTCTTTTCAACAGATGGTATCTAATAATTGTATGAAATTTCGTAAACATCAAACCATAAATAGCAGAGATATCCAACAATTTGAAAACTTTAACGCAAAAATAACAAAGGGAAATAATCCATTATTAAGCCAGGTAGAGTTGCCGTTAATGTCCAATTCTTTTCAAAAGATGGTATGTAATCATTGTATGATATTTCATAAACATCTAACAAGAAATAGCAGAGATATCTAACAATCTGAAAACTTTAACGCAAAATTAACAAAGGGAAATAATCCATTTTTAAGCCAGGTAGAGTTGTGGTTACTGTCTAATTCTGTGCAACAGATGGTAATTAATCATTTTATGAAATTTTATAAACATCTAACCATAAATGGCAGAGATATCCAACATTTTGAAAACTTTAACGCAAAAAAAAACAAAGGGAAATAATCCATTATTTAGCCAGGTAGAGTTGTGGTTACTGTCTTAATCTGTTCATCACATGGTATGTTATAATTGCATGAAGTTTCGTAAAGATCTGACAATAAATGGCAGAAAAATATGCCAAATTAAAAACTTTAACGCAATTGTTAACGACACCAGACATCCAAAATTACAAAGGGCAATAATCCATAATAAAGCCAGGTAGAGTTGCGGTTATTGTCTTATTCTGTTAATCACATGGTATGTTATCATCGTATAAAGTTTTGTAGAGATCTGACGATAAATGGCAGAAATATAAGGTACATTAAAAACTTTAACGCAATTGTTAACGACACCGGACGCCCGCCCGCCCGTCCGCCCGCCCGTGTTCACCAAACTATTAGCCGAATTTTTTCGTTGAAAAATCCGGCTAAAAATGAGAAACATGTCATTAAAATTACAATCAATACATTACATATATATATCAAGAAACAAATATAAATAAATGTTAAATTATCACATTGATTTAAGAAAAAGACAATTGATTAAAAATAAAAAGAGAATAGCATATGTTTTTATGAACATGTATACAATATAAAACATTGTTAAACATTTATGAGGTAACTGTTGATCTTGGCCGAGGCCTAAAAACTGCCATAAGATCAAAAATAAATAAAATAATGATGATGTATAGATAACACAAAAGTGTGACAGATAAGAAATATTTTAAATGAGAAGAATTCCGTCCAAATCAGATTTGGAGAGAACTGATCAACAATTATCTCATAACTACACAAAAAATACATGATTTACCTGGTTAGCCTGCTCTAACTTATCTATTTCAAAATAAACTTTAAACTTAGGACTAAGAAATCATGTTTATCACATTAATAAAACTAGTTAAAACAGTTAGAGCAGCCTGCTCATGGTAAAATACAGAAAAAAGTAAAACATTATCATGCTAAGAAAAATACAAGTAGAGTTTTAAAGAAATATCACAGTATATACAGGATAAGTTAAGTATTTAAAATAGTATGCAAATTATCAAGTATCAGTACATAATATATATTACACATTTCACTTACAAACACATGGAACATTTACATTTGTAGCCACTCCAGGTCTGGATCAGCCTTCTGAACTCACCAAAATCTGTGGTTGTTCTAATTGTGTTAGGAAGGCTATTCCAGCAGCGATATTTTTAGAAATGAATTCAATGGGTCTGACAGGACTCACATGTATTAAAACAATGGGTCCATGACGGAAACAATGGGTCCCTGCATATACAATCAATCATCCAGCTACATGTCTTTATGAACTTTCACTTTTAAAAACAGTGTAAACTCAATAAATCATGTATCACTTTCAAAACTGCAGGAAAGCAAAACAATAAATTGAAATTAAGATTTCCATGTTTTATTGACTCAGACTCAGTCTGTACCAAAGACTTCAAACTATCAGTTAAACAGGCATTTATGGTCAGACTTTCTGTCTGCCCAAATAATCAGTTGACAGATGGAATAATTATGTAAAAATTGAAAAGTTGCTGAAATGTTTATATCATACACCAAACAAACTATGTTTATTTTAGGATGCAACCTAAGTCTTGTGATTTTTTTAATTTCTTTGGGTAAGAAATCACAAGAATTATCCAACATGTGTATCTAACTCAGGCTTCAAAAGTTTATAGTCAATGACTCATATGGCAAATTTTAAAGAATCAAAAATATATCTCAAGCAAGAGTCCAAAATGTTGTATAAATGATGGTGGAAATCAGTCCATAATAATAAATATTATTGATAATGCATTTAGTTGATATACATTGTATTTCACAACTCTTTAGATGCTTTTGTATACAACCACCAACAGTCATTTTATTTACCCTGAATGCATCTTTCAGTAATTATGATGGTTTTTCATAAGAAAACTTGGACATTACAATTATTTGATAACACAATTCACAAAATAAGTAATTTATTTACAGTTTAAGTCTGATTAAATATGTATTCTTATCAACTTATTTAACCGTATAAATGTCAATTCAGTTGACATATTTTTCAAGTTAATCAAGTTGATAAAAAATTGTCAAATGAAAAATTTTAAAATCTTCCTTTTTTTAAAATGTTCATAACGTATCGAGTTCGAACATTATTGAGGACGAATGTTTCACGGCGCAGATCGTCATCATGTTAAAACAATGATACAGGATGGATTCAACGATCATATAATTGAGAAACCATCATAAAATGAGCTAGTTAGGGTCAGCTTTTATGCTTATTGACTTCAAGTTCATTAACAAATTGTAACCGTGGTAATAATTGATTAGGCATAATAAAAGTTTAGACCGTTAGAACTTTTACCATTCCTCACTGTGTATGACAGAGATTTGGTCGTAAATTTTAAATCAAAGTGCTTAACTAATGACCTCTTAGCGTTGCAATTTGAAAAGATTTATAACTAGCATCTCTAATGTACCGAACACTTGTTATATACAAGAAGAAACTGAACACCAGTATTTAACTAGAAAGCGGGGTGAAGACTCCTAAATTACGCCATCAATAAAGCCTGCTGATATCAACAACCGAATACAATATAAAAGTCGGTTTGATTGGTCACTGATAATACAGAACCAATGAAATATGTCGTAATACTAGAACATATGACGTTTAACGGTGTAAAGTTTTTAATTACAGCTATTAATAACGCAAAACTCAGAGTTGTCATTTGTTCCAGCCCGCCGATTTTTATTTTACACGTCTACTTGCCACTTCCGCGGCGTTATGCGTCCAGCTGGACGCACATGTCAAGAAGCAATGGGTTTTTAGCTAAAACTGTGTGTCAGGGATGCGGGACGCAGAGGTAAAAATATCGCTGTTCCAGACCTGGTTATATGGTTAATTTTACACGAAGGGACAATATTTGGATTTTAGAAGAACTCCAATGCATGTTTTCTTTCCTATAACA
Source organism: Mactra quadrangularis (assembly GCA_025267735.1). Lineage (NCBI taxonomy): Eukaryota > Metazoa > Mollusca > Bivalvia > Venerida > Mactridae > Mactra > Mactra quadrangularis. The sequence continues at coordinate 30,469,806 of CM046299.1, read as the reverse complement.
TCACACTTGCTCCATCTGTATCCAGTAGCCAAGGATACACATTTTGTGAGATCTAAACCTAAATTTGTTATGGTTTTATGAACTGTTTTTATAATAGTTTTTTATTTTTTCAATTAAATTTGCTAATTCCACCAAATAAGCTCAGTATACTTATCGTACAATATACATGTAAGTAAAACGCTGTGATTCTTTAATATGCAAATCTTGGGGAAAATTGGTCAATGTTTTAGGTCTAAAGATGGCCACTTTTAAACGTGCCAATGTAAAAATATATAATTTATCAACATTTTTTTCTCAAATTGAAGACATTTTGCTTTTGATTCTGTTCAAAAATATGGTCGATTTTGCATTTGAAAATCGCCGTTTTTTCTTACAGGACAATTAAAATTTTTTAATGAAAAATACTAAAGAATCATCAATTAATAAAAATATATAAATTCAGTCCAAATTAGACATATTCGGTCCAAATTATAATCCAGCTCTATATAACAAATTGCTCTTGAAAAGTGAACTAAGTATGTGACACTTTGAAGACGACAACGTCATATCGCCGTATGTTAATCATCCGGTAAGTGTATAAGTCATATCCAAAATGGCGGATGTAATAACAATTGGATAAGTCACGTCAGTAAATATTTGTTTATTACGAGTAACAATGAATATACATTGTAAACAAGTTTTTTAATGTTAAAAAGTTGAAACATACACATATTATTTGACTTCCGTAACTCTAGACAACCCTGTCAGGGCTGTCTACAGTTATGGAACTTCCGTAACTCTCAAACCTGGGTATAGAGTTACGGTACCGTAACTCTAGCCACTGCCTTTAAATAAACTATTACAAACAATAGTTCATTATGACAAGTCATTGATGAGATAATCACATGTGAAGAATGCAAAACAAACTGCGACTTGAAAAAACGCTGTTAAATTTATTTAAAAAAATGATTAATTAAAATACGCACAAATATGTTCTAATGAAACTTATGATAAAGAACAATTATGATGAACTTTATGACCAAAAATTAATTATTGTTTATATATTTATTTATGTATTTTATCTTGTATTGCGATGCGTTTTTGAAGTATTCAAAATGGCACGTGGCAAATATGTCATATGGTGCAGTGCTTTTCTGATCAAAAGAAAATCCCCACTGCTTATCTTTGTTTATAGTTAGACAGGAAATCAATTGGAGAGGGGTGTATTAATTCTCTTGTAAAAAGCAGTATTGGCCAGTAAGTTGATTTTTTAATAAAATTAGTTTAATAAGTTTGTCATGGGAAATGATGTCCGTGTTAAATGTGTTGATAAACTTGTTATAATATGTACCAACTTAAAACAAATACTTGTATCTATTCTTGTATCTTGTAAACTTAAAAAGCACTAGGTAAAATCGGATTTTTTACCTCGCATTACAAATACACATGTAATTTTTTTTCTGATTTGAATATTTAAATTCCGTTTTCAACATAAGAAAATCAATTAAAACATGCGCATTATGTAAGTTTCCGATTTTGGTGTTGTTGCTGATTTTTTTCAGAAAAAAATCGCCAAAATATGTCAGATTCTTTTTTGCGATAATTTTATTTCTAATTTGCAATGACCTTGCTAGCTATTCCAAATATGTTAACTTTTGTAAAATATCTGTATTCCATAAACGATTAAATGAACCAAAAGTTATGACCCTTATTGAAACTGTTTTAAATCTATCCAGTATGACTGAAGGTCAGGACAAGTTGGTTTTTGGTCAGGACAGGTGGTTTTTAAAAGTACTTGTCTGACAGGACAAGTTAAAAAAAGTTATGTCGAGCCCTGCTATGTGATGAATATAAACCAAGAAAAAAAGCAAAACTTCAGTAACTGTGACAATTTGTTTTTATAAAGCAAACCTCTAGTTTTTGTACCTGTAAAACAGTAATTCATTATTACAACTATTTAAAAAAAAATGAGTTGTACTGATACGTAAGTATTTTTGCTAGTTACTCCTTTGTCCTGAAAACTGGTAGTACGGTTATTCCTTTCACAATATCTTATCTAGAGCTCTGGTAAAAGCAGACAAAATGTGCACAAAAAAACTAAAAAAAAGAGCTCAGGAAAAAACACTGGTATCTGCCAGTGTTTACCCTAATGGCTATTATAAATCCCAACTAGAGCTGTAAGCATAGACAGCATGCTCGACTATTTGGGTTGCATAGGAAAACAAAAATATGATAAGTAACAAACATTTTATAAGTAACAAGGGGAGATAATTTTGTAATGAATCTTTACATACATCATGTGGGTGATGATAAGTAACATATATTTGAAGTTTTAAGTAGAAACCTAAAGAAATAAAGAAGTTACAGTAAAAATAATATTTCTTTAAAAAATAAGGTCATGGGGAAACAATTCTGAAAAAATGAGTTCTGAACCTTGTCACATGAGATGTGGTTGATAAATAAGAAAATATATTTAAAGTTTGAAGTTCATACCTTAAGGAATATAGAAGTTTAAATAAAAAATAATGTTTTTTAAAGAAAATTTTTAATTCAAGAGGAGATAATTCATGGGAAAAATATTTTGAGTTATAAGCCTTGTCACATGAGATGTGGTTGATAATAACAAGGATCCTATATTAGAAGGATTCGTAACGGAAGGAAACTCACGGAAGTTCAAGGTCGTTGCGAGACGAAGCGAGAGCGTTATTCCGTCTCATTCACCATTTTCACGAAAAGGCGAGCTATTTCTATCCACGAATATCCACTTTAAACTAATCCATCGAAATGTACTCATTAAGAAAATTATGTCCAACAGTCATAAATAAGTTGGTCTTTTATGACTAAATTGTCCAACTTTGGTAAATTTCATGTTTATTCTAAGACATTAATTATCGACCCAAGCATGACACATGTGTGAAATGGCGACCAATTGAAAATGTAGGTTGCACTCTAGCGCAGTATATGAGTGAAATGGTCACTAAATATGTGTTTAAGTTGGATTTGTCGATAGATCTGTGATGTATGAATTGATTTGGTAACTTAATAAATCGAAATTAGCTAGCTTTGGTAATCAATTTCATCTTCAAATATGGCCATTTTTGGCTAAAAACAACGATTTTCATGGATTGAAGTCCTTTACAGGCATTTTTATTCAGCAGTGTTCACATTCAACGCGCGTTTGAACAGCATTTTGTTTTTACTAATATGGAAAAAATACATTGAAAAATGGTATCCAATAAACCTTTTCCTTGCATATGCATGATTAAACCTAAAATGCAACTTTAAAACACCCCATTTCCTGGCTGATTTTTACATTGATTTTAGAACTATTGAACTTAGTCATAGACCCAGTTAATGTTGTATCCTCAATTAAAGGTGTTTTAATGCGCTATTTTGATAACCAAAAAGCGATCGGTTCATTGTGTTTTAAAGGATAATGACTAGTAGTCTGTATTACTTGCCCCTTACTTCTATCGTTATCGGGTCAGGCAAGCCGTAATTATTATTCAGGTATTACGTTTTCTTGATTTTGCATGATCATTTGCTGACTACAGTTACTTTAGGAGAGTTTGATACTATTTAGGACATTCGATTTCGATTTTTCTGATTACACGTATATACCCAAACGAAAAAGAAACGCAGGGTAAAATGATATGGAATAACTTTTTATCGCCTTGGTGTAAGATGATGAAAATTGATCAGATTATTATCAAGGCATCTATTTACTCAACTCATAATGAAAAGTTACTGAAGCATGAAACGTTCAGTGTCACGTAATACAAGCGAAGAAATGCAAAAGTTTCGTGCAGAATAAATTTGATAATTTCTTCAACATATCTTTTCATATCATCCAATACTCTAGACATTTATACACTATTTTCCGTATTAAAGCTCCGTTTTAACTTTCTACGTTAATGGCAAGGCTCACTGACGTTCAGCGGGGTCAGGCCATTACGTTGCTAATGCAAGGTCAAACGCAACAGCAGGTGGCTATGCAGTTTGGCGTGAATGTTTCGACCATAGTGCGACTTGTTCGTCGACTTAGGGAAACTGGAAGGCTCGCCGAATGGCCTCGGACAGGGCGTCCGCGCGTCACGACACGACGTCAGGACAGGGCTATACGGCTCGCACACCTGCGTAATCGTTACGTTACTGCCACTGAAACTGCTAAGAATACAGTAGGCAATCATAACCGTCGTATTCACTCCCAAACTGTATGGAACCGATGACGTGAGGCGGGTCTTCGTTGTGGACGTCCATGCATTGGTTTGCCTCGTACTCCTCCACGTCGCGCGCGTCGAATGACTTGGTTAGCGGCACATTCCCCTCGTGAATAACACAAAAAGTAAAGGTCAAAATCCAACGAAAATTTCCAAATTTAGTTCACGAAAGATAGTTCTTGATAAATAAATATCCCAATTTTAATATCATTCTTATAATTCACCTTAAATCACCACTGAAGTTTACCCTGCGTTTCTTTTTTGTTTGAGTATATTTATCGAACAATTTACACAAACAAGACTCACTTGAACACAATGCGGACGTGGCTTAGTCTCGTTAGAATATCGGATACTTTATTTAGTAAAAATGAAACCAAACAACTGAAAAAGGTACTAACTGTAGTTCTAATACAATGATCCCTTGATTTAAGTCTGTGTAGTGAGAAATGCTCATTTGAAAACATAATTACCCAATATCTAATTCATTACATAGGCGCGGAAATGATCATGGTTGCCTGACGTACCTTTACCTGCCAAAGTACGACTGGGAACCAGACAAGAATCAAACCTGCATAAATTGACATGCAAATACTTCCACATTACCATGCTTAACAAAATTAATTGTGTTTATTTGCTTATAATTTGCTACAATTTTCAAAAATGCATGTTGCAAACTCGATAGTTAAGTGTCGCACTTGCCAATTCCGGGTCACGTGACAGATGCTTGTCTCATTAATCCGGAGTGGTCTCAACAGGGTTAAAAATCAATATTAATGGACAAATGTCTTACATATGTGATAAAATCATGTGTAAAATTAATTTTAAATGATAAAAAAATACTTTTTAATTGAAATATATGATTCTACATAATAGGGGTTAGGTTTTGACCCGAAATTGTCACGTGCTTACTTTGTCTGCATAATTGTCAAACAGTTATTAGATGAAACAAATCTATGAGTTGAATCGTGTTCACCGACAAATATCCAACAAAGCAATGTACAATAAGGACTTATTTTATGCGAATTGTGGATATAAATCACTGTTTTTTCTAACGCATGGAAAACATTCTCGTACTTTGGTTGGAAAAGACGCTCTTCAGTGTTTCATGACTATGACTTTTGGTAGAGAAATTTTAACATGCAAAGTTTTTGTTACAGTAGCGAAGTAATTAGTGTACATGACTTAACAATCATATAATCAAAATATTGCATAATTAAGGAATCATCTGTGTACTGTTGTAAAAAAGTGACCCGGAATGGTCGATAACTCGGAACTGTCGAGTTCACGGTACTCAAAAAGATCAATTACTATTAAGAATTTGTTACATTTAAAATTAGTCGTAATTGAGCAGGAAGAATTCCAAATAAGAAGACAACTTACAATCGCGATCGCGCAATTAATTGAGCCTTTCGCCGATTACCGCCACTTTGGATTAAAAAAAACCCTGCTCTTTCCCCTAATTAATACACTTTACGATAAATTAGCAGACGAAACTGAAACGACAGTGAAAATCGATAAAATCTGGTTGAACGATAGGGCGTTACATATCATTCTAATATAGGATCCATGATAATAAGGAACATATATTTAAAGTTTGAAGTAGATACCTTAAGAAACAAGTAAATCTGTGAGCTAATGCTCACTAGTGATACCCCCGCAAAAATCTAATAATATGCGACAAACAGGAAGTAGATGAGCAAGGAGCATGAAATCGCTTTACACCACATGGGACTATGGGATGAAGCAATATGCAAAGTATTAGGTTGCTGCATGTTATAGTTGCTGAGAAAACTGCGACGGAAATTTCGTAACGGACGGACGGACGCACACACGCACGCACGCACGGACAAGGGTAAAACAGTATACCCCCCTCTTCTTCGAAGCGGGGGTATAATAAGAGTTATAGTAAGAAAAATTTTCTGCACAAAAAAAACTTTAATCAGAAATATGGGAGCGGACACCGAGGTGAGTACGAGAACTTTCCATTTTCTATGTAAAGTCGAGCTAAAAACCTAATAAGCATAAAAAATGTGTATAAAAACCCATTAAAACTCATTTAATTACGACAATCGCAGTGTATCAAATGTAAATAAATACATTGAGTAGAGCTGTCATCGATTCCAACAATATCGCTGAATGTATATACGACAAAGTAACCCTCTACCATGTGCAGTAGGGCTAAATTAATAAAAATACACTTTTGAGAAGATCATTTATTAACTTTTTAAAAAACACTGAAGTCCTTATTTATGGGTATAACTATCACAACTTAAACACCCTTGATTTTTTAATTTTTCATCTCAAATTTATAAAAAATTTGATGATATTTCTAAATCAAAGTTGAAAATAACGAACCTGGTATAAAACAAAAAGCATGGCCGAGCAGTAACCATGTTGACTGGTCATCATTGGATAATCTTATACATGCAGAATTTACAATCACAAGACAGCATTACAGAACAACAGATATTATTGTGGTTGTTAATGTAAGCATGCATGTGACACATGGGTAACAATTTTGAGAGACCTTTCAGACATTGACATCATCGGCAACTAGGGCTGCAAGGCGAGCGCTTTGTATTGCAACCTATTGCCATTTCATATGCAACGGTCTGCTACGATCAAGCAAATTGAATCACAAGCTAGCAATACGTAGCAGGTTTTTTTATTGCTAGCCGCATCATTCTGAAAACTCCTGATTTTTTTTTAAAATGGCTGCCCCGCATATTTCTTTTTTAAAAATACTTGAAGTTTAATTTAATGCATATATTTCATCAAAGCGGTTAAAAGAATAATAATGGTGATAATTGATCAGAAATATTTTTCGTTTGTTACCATTCTGAACTTTTTGTATACAGTTTGAGTTAACAGCCATCTTTGATTAGGTAGCTTGAAGCATACCATTCCTTAAACCTCTTACACTACAAAATATCCCTTTTAAAAAGCGCTAGCTCGAGATTGCTTTACGGAACTTGCCCCTAAACTTTAAAAAAAATAATTATGCATGCTAATTTCTTGCAACATTGTGTCATTATTTAAATTTAATTTGTATCAATTATCAATATGCATGTTACTTTGTAGATCTACAGGGGCAAACTGGACGGTAATAAATGGTATAATATACTTAAACAAAGCTTAGATTGAGTTAAATTCCTTTAAAATACGATAAATACGCATCAGTTTTGAGATTAAAGCATTGTAAATTTCGTGTTTGGTTATTTCAAATCTGCTCTATTTTGTTCTAAGTACCGATTTGAGTACCGGTACTAAAATGAAACGGTATTCACTAAAAGTTTTCGAAACGATAATTCAGAGGAACAGATAAGCTGCGTATCTGCGTAAATACGCAATTAAAAATCTCAAAAACCCTATAAGAATAAAAAAATTTGCGTATCATAACCCAATTAAAAACTCCTTTACTCATAAAGTCTCGAAATCGCCGCGTATCGAACGTAAATAAAAAATCGAAACTGGTCAGATAAGAGATGCGAAAAATGAAACAATTACATGCCAATTACATCTCATTAAAACTCAATTGTCGTTCACACGCTGGGAGTTTAACTCGCCGACATATAAATGCACAAGGATGTCACAAAATCGATAATAAAGTCGCCGACTTATGATTACACGCTCGATAACATCTGTATATACCTTTACCTATACACGTCAGAGTGCATTGGAAATAGCGCATATATATATTTTAATTGTTTGCAGCAATTAAATCAATATTAATCCTTTGTTTGAGGACAAATATGTGTTTGCAGTTTGAGCAGAAATTGAGGTAAACAATTTAAGATATGTGTCGGCATTTTTCACACTTTCTTTGTCAATGTTTGATAGCATAACAATGACATAATTGCAATGTCTCATTATGTAATCATGGAGTCTAATATAAATTAATCGTCATGAAAAATGTATTCTTAAACTAGCGTGACCTAATTTGTTAAATTGTATTATATATAAAACTTTATAAAAACGATATCGGCGATCCCAGGAAGTCATTTTTTCTTTGTTAAAATTACTGACGATAATTGTCAATAACACCGTCTTGTGTAATTAAATTTTATAAATAGTGTTTTGTATTATTTTACAACAAAAATATTTTATATTATATATTTTAGTATTGTATTTCGTAAAAATAAAATCCCTTCAATCATGATGACTTATTGTCATATATTTTCGCGACCCACGCTATCGCAAATTAAGTAAAACATTCTTAAATCTTCATAATTAATGTAATAAGCTTATTATTTTTCAATTGTTTATCTTAATTTAGCAAACAGTTCCCAAGGAACCGACAAATTCGAACTTACGTTCCCGTTTTCTGGTGTTCGTTGTTTAAACAAATGTCAAAATGCCAGACATTTTTTTTACTTGCCAACATTTGTTTCGGTGTAATTTTAAAAATGAAGCATAATTATATGTTTTTAAATTCAATTAAAATACTGAAGATGCTATCATAACTATACTGTGTTTATCATTATGATTATGTAATTATGGTAATCGATGACAAAGAGTTAGAATAACCAAAAAGTTAGTTGAATAAAACAGTTTGTTGATTAATCAGCATTTCAAATAACCAAATAACTGACAAGTTGTTATTTGATACAGAAAAGTTATTTTCAAATTAAGTCATTATTTTGTAGATTTCTCCACTCCCGTGAACTTAATTCTGGCGAAATCTTTGAAACATTTTCCTGCAATGTTCTGTCTGATTGATCAAAGCAAAATTCTTCCAAACAAAACCGCCACCGTTGAAAGGGTTTTCAGCATTATGAATTCCATGTGAACTGTTTCATGCAATAGGATTCGACAGTCTCTTTTGGATCCTCTAAAGAGGACATGTTGTCATTATAAGTCTTTAGACTATAACCAGCTTGAGGCTGTTGTTAATTGCTTAAAGAACATGCATCTAATAGTAAGAGTCTGAAAGATCTTGCTTTGTAAAGTTCTGACAACCAAATTGAATGGAGAATAAAAACTGAAGTCATTGTTTTGAATGCTATTGTTACCGATTGGCTTGACATTATATTTTCCCAATTTAAACCAAAATGCCGATAAAATTCCCAATTCTAGGGGTATGGGACATATTCCCAAAATTGTGAAAAAAAACACTGGTGCTTGCTGTCCTAGTTACAATATCTTCAATAAATATTTATAAGTATATTTGTGCATACCTAGTTCCATGTTTTTTTATTAGTACTCAATTTATCGGAAAATACTCAATCCAGTAAAATATCTTGGAGTAAAAAAAAATTACGCACTTTATTGGAAATGGCATTACTCAATTGTCTGGAAAACTGGGAGTAAATACCCAATACACCCCAAACCTTATCTGTTCCTCTGCGATATTATTATGTCCTGGGTTCATATAATAAGAGAATACTGTATGCTATAGTGGCTAGTTTAATACTTTATAAAATTACCAGAGTACATGTTGCAAATACTATACAGAAGGCGTGGCTTATCAGCACGTTTTATAGTAGTACAACATGATTGGTAGAATGTAAATACACAACAGATATCAATACTGGTACGAGCACTTGGTACGGTATACATCCCTAGTTGTGTAGAATAGTAAAATAAATAAATAGACTTACATTTTGAAGGTGTTCCTTCTTTAGCAGGTGTTTTAAGAATTGATTTAGGTGTTCTTGATCCGGAAGCAACAAGTGCCATTTGCCCAGACTTTTTAGGAGTTTTAAATCCAAACACTTCACCACCACCCAAATGTTGGTCATCTTCTAAAGCTGAAAGTTAACATTTAAATATTCAATACATTTTAAATACTGTGTAACATAAAAATTAACACCTTTACACTGATTAATCTAGAAAAAAATTCATGAGTCTATAGGACTCATATATCTGACAACAATGAGTCCCAGAGAAAAACAATGAGTCCTTACCTTAATTGATACATTCTACCTAAAGAAAAAAATATGAGAAGTATCTATGAAGAAAATTCATAAGAACCTTGGCTTGAAGATTTGAACAATATTTCTATAGTCTTGTTGTAATCTGAAGATGCATTTTTTTGCAACTTCTGCTCAGTAATGTTTAAGTTCTAGGAACTTGACTGCATTGCTGTGGTTTGAATGACTGGTATGTCTTAAATACCTTACATTCTATTGTAGGCTTTATATTTTATCAAACTGAGAGCGTTTAAAAGGGTAAGAAATCCAAACTAAGGTGTTAAAAAAAGAATATATGTAAAAAGGGATATTATAAGGTTAAATACTGTACGGTAATTGTACTCTGTTATAGTCCAACAATATTAACCTGAGCTTGACCTTTATGCAAGAATACATTAAACTCTGTATTTACAGTCTACTTTTGTCTTCGCGCCTTATCGGAAGATTTCGACAAAATAAACGTTCTAAACTATTAATTTTGTTTTCATAAGAATAAATACTTTTAAATATGCGGACTTACGTGTTTCCTCACCCCAAACTAATGTGTGCAAAATTAAAAGTACACTTACATGCCAGTTTAACAAAATTGATTTATATACACGCATACGGAAACTCACGATTTAATGTAAGTGAAGTGTGTAATTATTATAATTAGGTAGTTCAATCAGGGCTTTTTCAGCCTATCTCACGGGGCCGATATTCGGCCCCGTTCCCAATGCCAAATAACGACCATTTTTCTCAATTTCAAGAAAAAAATTCCCAATCTCGTTGAATAATTTCTCTTTGAACAAGACGCCTTTGAAATTTACAAAAGAAATCACGAGATTCTAACTTTCGCGGATCGTTTGTTTACTTTTGATCGGTGACCCGTGATATCCGCTATCCGTGAAAAACATTAGTGAATTTTTTTCGCCGCACTGCGGGTTGTTCAACGTAAAATAACAGTCAAAACTAACAATTTTGTCATCAATTTACCTTTTAATAGCCGTTTTAAGTTTATAATGCACGAACTTATGTTCTATTGTTTGAAACGAAATCACATGAACCATTACGATGTATTGTCATAAATTTTCGCGACCCCGCGAGATCGCAAATTCGTTTGAAACATTTTTGATCCGCGTTTGTTATAAAATAAATATTTGATTATTTTCTTTCGTCTTGAATTAACGAGTGTTGCCTCAGGGAGCGACACAAACAAAAATTTGATTCCGTTTTCGTGCGAGTGCTCTCAAAATGAACCCTAAATAACAGTGATTTTCTTTTTTGTCAACAACATCTTAACTGGTTTAGTTTTAAGAATTTTCGTCTGACAGATCTGCTTGTGTTTTAAAACAAACAGTTACAAAATTATTTGATTTAACTCCAATACACCTTGTTAGAACCCATTGTGCAGTATATTTCAATACTGTAACATTGGTTACCAACTTACCAGGGATGCACAAGAATGTTTTAGATAATTCAAGGTCTCAGACATATTTCATTATGTTTGAAGATAAAAAAAAAACTTATCATTTTTTCATATTATTTTACTTGTAAAGAGCGCATGGAATTTAAGTAATTTAAGCAAGTAATAAAGTACAATCAAAATAAGAATCATAAAAAGTAATGGATACAAGAGAATTTGCAATGAATACCTTACTGAATTGTCTGAACAAACTTTTGAAGGGCACTGCAACACCTTCAGAGATACCAAAGCAAGGCATACTGTATAAAGATTTAATGCAGAAAAATAAATTATGAAATTTCCAAATTGGTTGGATTTGTCGATATTTTTTCCCAAATCTGACTATTTACCGCGTTAAAAATTCCCAATTTGGGCAGGGGCCTTTTTCCCAAAACCCCCTGAAAAAGCCCTGGTTCAAGCTCAGGTTAATATTGTCGCACTATACCACCTTCACTTCTGTCAAAAATTCTTATGAGATGCAGTCTACCTTTATATTAGTAAAGCAATGTCGGTAAATTTCGTTGATCACGGTCGCTTAGAGTTTAAACGACCGTCATCTTAGACTTACTGACATCACAGTTCTGAAGTAGTACAAAGATCTAAGAAAACCGACATACGTTGGAACAAACTCCTCAGCTATTTAGGGCAATGTATATTACAGAAATGTAGAAAGGGTGGACACAAAAATTAAATCATCCAATGAACCCCTCAGGGCTCGACATTAAGGCGCAGCCGACAGACATTCACTGGTTCAAGTTAGGTCCGGTCTGGTGGAGTTATCTCATAGGTAGCCCGACCGGGCTACTTAATTTTGATCAAAACTTTAATTACCACAAAAAATCAATCCGATTTCAGTTAACTTAACCAATCTCAAATTTAAGGCTACAAAAACTTGTTTACGCTTTATTAAGAGCATCCTTATGCATTTGAAAGTAATCTGGTGCGTATGCATGTGTATAATCGAGCCGTCTTGAGGAGTACTAGTCCGGGGATTTCCTTACACACGTTCGATAAAATACGTAAATTCGGTGAAAGTAGGGTTTTTTTTCTTCAGAAAAATATGAACGGCAAGATTAATGTTTAAACTTTCTCGAAATAAAATGATACAATAGCGGGCGTCATAATATATTTTAATAAAGAACATTCAATTTCCCGCGATCCCCGATAATTTTCTTACCGGCCATTTTTAGCGTACTAAGTCAACAAAAAAAATTGCTCATGCTTGTTTTAAGTTTTAATTTGTCATGTAATTAACAATTAAATTAAAGTAGACTCTTTGATTACACAATGCGACATCGCATTATGGCATTGTTACGCTATCAAACATCGACTAAGTGTTAAAAATACCTACACACATCTTATCTTAAATTGTTTACATCAATATCCGTTTAATATTGCCAACACACGCTCATCGCCAAACAAAGGATTAATATTGATTTAATTGCTGCAAACAAATATAGACTCCACAGGGTACATGACATTTAGTTACGTACATTAAGTCAAGAATACTACTTCAAATTAATATGACATACACCCATATACGCATAGCATAATTATACTAACACGATCAACTTATTTTGGAAAATAAAGACTGTCGGCAATGTAACGTTATAGCCGATTATGCGACACATTTGCTTGGCGATTGTAACTATGCACGTCTATTTATAACTTTCACGGCATTTTAAAGGGGTAATTTTATTTTTAATGAAAAATGACTATATATAGTTTATTCAGAATACAAGAGCATTGTATAGTCCGGACCTTGGAAAATGTACGACACGGAATAATCGGATAGTTGATTTCGTAACCCCCGATATTTTATTGGAGAAATCAAAATATTCATTCATTTTAATTTTTTTTGTTTATTAGGTTCTTCATGCATATTTAGCAGTCGACTTTTAAGTGCTTCCCCACCACATTTTCAGGCAATAATTAAAGTAATTTATCGGTCCAACTTTTATGATATTTAAAACTATTTATGTATGCTAGATATATTTTACAACAATAAAAACCATGACTGCTAAGAAATGAGAGGTATTGTCAATTTAGATGGTAATAATTGAAAGAGGAAAAATTGGAAAGGTCAGGGCAAGGACCCTATATATAAGGTCCTTGATCAGGGCTAGTGAAAAATTGGTCAGGGCTAGTGGATTTGGGCATTTACTAGCCCGACCGGGCTAGTAGGAAAAAAAGTTAATGAAGAGGCCTGCCCCTGTTGCTTTTCTTTCAATCATTAAAGTACATAATTTAATTGAATTCATCGCGTAGTCAACTAAACTAATTGATTTATTTTACACACAAATTTTGCAGATAATCATGACTTTGAATCAAATTATAATTTGAGATATTCAATAAGTCATTTCTATTGGACAGTTCTATTTTTGGATACGCCTCTTAGGCAGCAGGTATGTGCTCATTTAAAGAGTGAAAAATGCGTTTAGAAACTTTAAATTACGCTCTGAATGATTGTAGCTTTCTGCAAACATACAATATTTTGTCAACGGCGAGCATTATGCTAATTACGCACAGCGGACAGAAAATTGACTGTAAATGATTATAATCTTTAATTGCTTTTAATAATTTTTATTTTATTATTAGTTCAAACAATTAAATACTTGCCTATTCACAAACAAGGTGTGGAGTCAATAATCAGTTACTAAGACAATCAAACAAAATGCTGTTACAATAAACAATGAATGCATGAATAAAACGGTGAAATTTATGCAATTTAACATGTTTTAATGTGATAATTGTCCAATTAACCAACAAATTCAAGTGCTTGGTAAACTTCAGGAGTAAGAATATTGGCCTCGTTTGAAACCGAAAGTTAAACGTGACCTATTTTTTGAAAACGCATTATCAATGTCCTAAACATTAACCTTTCTTTGTTCGAACATATTTTTTATGATTTCCATTTTCTTTCTAACACATTGCTTCTGCTCTCATTTTTTTGTAAATCTTACTTAACATGTAGCAAACATTTTCTATAATCTCCTGAAAGAAAATGATTACTGTCAGTTATAACATTTTGTTATTGTGCAAAGAACGATCTCTCTTACGAAGACGGTCAATGCTGGTTTTAAACATAACCTGATATAAATTGAACGAAATCGAAATCAAGACGGCAATAAAAATATTTTCGTATGTTAATGATTATGATATGATTTGTATTCAGCCTTTCAAACTGTTTCTTATAGACTATGGAAGCTCATTAATGGATCATTAAAAAATGTTGAAAATAACATGATAACATAGACTGAGAACCGAGATAAAATGGCAGACAAGAGTTAGAAAGAACAAATGGCAATTATTCCATAATTATGCGAAGGACAGATATGGTTCTTAGGCACTAGATTTCTCCACAATGAGATCTATTCAGCTAAGAAGTGTAAAGCCGGTATATTCAAAACCTTACAACAAAATTAAGTATGAAAATTACAAAAGGCAATAACTCCAAAATTATGCAAAAGAAAGATATTACTCTAGGACACTGCACCTCCACACAATGATATCCATTCAGTTATGAAATTTCAAGTTGATATCTCCAGTACTTTTAGAGTTACGTCCTGAACTAGCAAAAAGTATGAAAATTACAATAACTCCAAAAATAGGCAAGGCAGAGTTACAGTTCTTATGCACTGCACTTCTACTTGATAAGATCTATCACAATACAAAGTTTCACATAAATACATGTACCTCTTTTAATATTAGAGTTATGTCCAGAGAAAAGTTTAAAGTATGGAAATAAAAAGGGGCAAAAACTCCAAAATCAGGCAATGCAGAGTAACAGTTCTTTCGCAATGCACTTCTGCTTGATAATAATTATCTACCAACAAAGTTTCACATTGATATCTCTAGAAGTTTCAGAGTTATGTTCCAGACAAGAAATTGGACAATGACGCCACTGCATATGCCACCCCTGCCGCAATGGACACAATGAGTGACACCTATATGTCTTCTATGTCATGCAAAACGAAAATTTAAATAAAAAGATTGATTTTCCAGAAAAAACCAGGATACATGCTTTTTCATCAAATTTTGACTATTTGATATCCACAGCAACCAGAATTTTGGTCAGAACAAGAAAAGCCAATGTCATTCACATACACAGTTTCAGCAAAATAGTTTCGAAATCGCAGAACCCAGATTAAAGCCGACAGGCAGACAGTGTGACAGATGGAGTACAAACCTATAGTTCCTTCCTGTGTAAACACCGGTAGGGGACTAATTAGTTTTTACAAAGAAGAAAGAAAAAATCTACCCCGCCTTACATACACTATATTGTCAGACAAATTCACCTAATGGTTGTATGATAAATTATAATTTGATGATACTGGTATGCGAGCATAGCCGGGATTTATTCGAGGTTTTTCTCAAATATCTAAAAAAAATCCATGACATATACAAATCAAAGTTGAAAATAACAAACCTGGGTTCAAAACAAATCGGTCCGTCTAAAAATTGTGTCATGACGTCATCAATGATGTTATTACGAGGGTCACAAAGGGGTCAACTAAAGATGAGAATATTCATGGTTAGGCTAGTAGTAGCCGTGATTTTCTGTTTGAAGTACGTAAACTTTCTTTAAGTTAAACAAATTAAATTTAATGTTTATTTATATTTTCATATGTTGCTAATCATACTATAATGAGCATTTTGGCAAAGTTTAATGCAGATTCGTCGATTATTATTTAAGAAATACCAAAAAACACGGACACAGTCACACACAAAAAACTGCTATAAATAGGTTATGTGACGTCAAGCAGATATTCCGTAAACGGCGACTAAGTTGATAAAATCACACTTTTTAATCGTCATTTTCTTTTAATAAAAGATTTAAATATATGTTTAAACTTACTTAAATAAATAGAGGAACACATACGGCATCATTTTATAAAATGAATGAAAAAAATAAAATAACCATCAAAGGAAAACTATGCATTCAAAAATAATGCCTTTTATGGCCTTTAAAATCGATCGCAAAATAGTGAATTAAATCGAGTAATTTACGACATTAACTCCCCCGTTGTGAGCCCCTTTGTGTAAAGGGAACTAATTCAAAAGATATTTTGTCAATACGAGTTAATTCCCTTGATTTATTAATAAAATGAAAAATCTAAAAATAGCGTACGCGCAAGCGCATTTACATGGACGGGAATCCCAGGCGCGACGCCCTCAAGATTTTTTAAGTTAGTTGACATAAAAGTTAATATCTTCTGTCATACTTGTCAGATTGTTGTTATTTTTTGTGCACAGTTTAATTTTGTCTTATTGAATATCACACAAACTCTAATTTTCTTCAGGAAAGCATATAATACGCGTAAAATCAAAATCACGGGTACTACTCGTTCACAGCTACTGCTCACATACCAGTACTGTTATTAGATGATTTCTCTCAATACTACTTGATACTGATTGAGAAACTGTTATTTCTTACCTGTAGATTGTATAGGAGGAACATTTTCATCATCATCTTCACTACTGTATGATTCTTCTTCTATCTTTCTACCTTTATCTAGTGGTACACTTTTTCTTCTACTTTTAGATTTATTACTTCCTGTAGACAACAAAACATTTTTAATGCCTTTCTATAAAACATGGATTCACATTTTTTTAGAGTTTCCATATTAATTTAAGTAATGTGTCTCGGAATTTTTGTTCCAACACACTGTAAGTTTTTACATGCTTACATCAAGTTTTATTGTACATTGATTCAAATTATAGTCTTTGACCAACACCATGTAGGTTTAGGGCTTAGGTTTGTGGACCCTGTCGCGAGACGAACTGGTTCGCGATATGGCAAAGCAATACACAGATCAATTCGCGAACCTTTTCTACTTAATGCATGTTTAACTTGCTAGTGTACACTTTACCTTAATTTCCCTAATGCATCCCGATCTTAACATGAATATTAAAATCTCTCAAAACTATCCCAGAACATTTTTAATTTTTGATAGAAATTAAAAATGAACTGTTTTGTGTTACACATTTTGATTGTAATCCAGGGGTGTAAAATACAACTCCCCCGCTCGCCATTGTAGGCTACTTACTGATCCGACACGTATTTACAACGCCGACGAGACAGGAATAAGTCTATGTCTTAAAGGGAATCGGGTTATAGGGTTCAAGGGGGCACCAGTGGTATACCATTTTGGAAATTCGGACAAAACCCAGATAACTGTTATGGCCGCCTGTAGTCCGGCTGCACACTACATTCCGCCAATGCTTGTCTTTCCGGGTCAAACGTTCACTTATAATCCGTTAGAGGGGTTCGAAGAAGCTATCCTTGGTCGTTCTGACAACGGTTGGATGGACTCTTCGCTGTTTTGCAGCTGGCTTGAGACTGCCTTTATCCCAGCTATCAATGAACGCAAGGTGAAGAAACCGGTACTGCTTCTCATTGATGGTCATAAAACACATGTTACTATGGAAGCATGCATCGCATATTATGCAACCTTTGGATTTAAAAATTTTCGCAGCCCTTAAAAGAAACTGGAAGCAGGCCGTCCGCGATTGGCAGATGCAAAACATCGGCAGCTATGTGACAAAGGCCACTTTTGCTGGTGTTTTTAAGCACGCTTGGACAGCTAGCGCGAGCATTGATGCTGCTGTGAAAGGGTTTAAAGAAGCTGGTCTCTTTCCTGTAGATGAAAACATCGTGACAAGTTCGGTCAAGATTGAGCCAAGTAAGACATTTGCCCCTGTAGAAATGCCCTCAGAGAATGATGATAGGACCAGTGATGCCACAGATCAAACTGTACATATGGTTGCTGTAAATGAATCTGTATTGTCAGATGTCACAAATGAAAAGGGAACGGAGAATACTGATCGCCCAGTAAGTGTGCTGCGATCCCCTTTTTCGAAACACCTCAGTCTACCGTCACTTGATAAATCTACAACAACACCTAGAGTTAAGATTACCATGCCTAAGGCAATTACTGGTTCAGCTTACCGGAAACTTTTACAAGACAAGAAAACCCAAAGAGAAGAACAAGAAAAGGAAAAAGAACAGCGCAAACATGTACAAATGGTCAAGTGTAAAATGAAAGAAGAAGAAAAAGCCAAGAAAAAGACAGAAAAAGAGGCAAAGCGTAAAGAACAAGCTGAGAAAAAACGAAGAAAACAAGAGCTACGTGAAAAGCTTTTGCTGTCACTTGAAAACACTGATGATGAATCTGATGGGGAGATTCAAGTTGACAAAAACTCGTGTTTTACATGTGAGAAGCCATATGATACCGATTACATAGAATGCAGTAATTGCTTTCGACGTTTTCATATTGCATGTGTTTGTGATGAATACATGAGTGTTGAGGGACTACCATTTGAGTGCAAGTATTGTTAATCTGTGTCTGATTTACCCATCGAAACTGGACAAAATGACGGCACTGTCTGTGTGTGTATGTTGTTATGTGTATGTGACTATGTGCCTATGTTGTTATGTTTATGTGACTGTGTATGTGGTTATGCGTATGTGTATGTGTGGTTATGTGTATGTGACTGTGTGTATATGTGCATATGTGTATGTGACTATGTACGTATGTGGTTATGCGTATGAGTGCATTATATGTAAATTTGTATGTGTGTATGTGGTTATGAGTATGTGTGAATTATGTGTATTAATGAGTATAAGTGTATGTGTATATTTGATCATTTTACTTGTATATAAATTGTATATAGTATGTTAAATTCTCACATGTAGTTACAAACTGTAACCTGTGAATGTAAATAAAAGTATTCTGTTCTGTTCATTTGGACCCGATTTGCGCGACTTAATTGTTTGTTCATTTTTACCTGATTTGTGCTACCAAACTGTGTGTGTGTTTGTTAATTTTTACCTGGTTTGTGCTATTAAACTGTGTATGTTTGTTAATTTTTACCTGGTTTGCGCTATTAAACTGTGTATGTTTGTTAATTTTTACCTGGTTTGTGCTATTAAAATTTGTATGTTTGTTAATTTTTACCTGGTTTGTGCTACCAAACTGTGTGTGTGTTTGTTAATTTTTACCTAGTTTGTGCTATTAAACTGTGTATGTTTGTTAATTTTTACCTGGTTTGTGCTATTAAACTGTGTATGTTTGTTAATTTTTACCTGGTTTGCACTATTAAACTGTGTATGTTTGTTCATTTTTACCTGATTTGCGCTATTAAACTGTGTTTGTTCATTTTTACCTGGTTTGCGCTATTAAACTGTGTATGTTTGTTAATTTTTACCTGGTTTGCGCTATTAAACTGTGTATGTTTGTTAATTTTTACCTGGTTTGCGCTATTAAAATTTGTATGTTTGTTAATTTGCACCCTATTAGTGCTATAATTTTATGACTTTGATTTGGCGTTTAAGGCCATTATTTCGTCACTGATTTGTTTGATGATAACCAATGTATCGTGTAATTAATTTCAGTAAAGATAGTATGTTTGTAGGGTCTGACCATGCTTTTTTTTTTAAAAATCAACAAGTGGTCGGTAATACATACACGTACATTCGGTATTAGCAACATTTGTTCGGAATTACAAACAGTAAGCGAGCTTTTAAAAAATGCTGTAACTCTTTACATACTAGGACGAAAAAGAAACGCCGGGTAACCTATAATGATTGTTTTAAGGGATAAATTGTATTATTGGATTATTATATTTATTTTTGTATGAAATGTCATCTGTATGGAACCAGCCGTTGAAGTTTCAATCGATTTCCGATGCTGATTATGTGAAAAAATACCCCCTTTTAACGATGACCCTTCTTGTTTTGCGAAACACTGCCGGACATATGTGTTGCATATTTTATGTACCTGGCGTTTCTTTTTCGTCCTAGTATATAATAATCAGAGATACGTCAGTATCACTTATAATCATTACTTAAAGTTCATGTTCATTATATCAACCTCAAATGTCAAGTTGGTTGCTTGCGATACCGAACAGTCATTGTTTCTTGCTTAAGTGTTCGGTAATACCCGCACCCGCTCTACTACCGTCATCCCAATTTTTACCAAAATGCCGATTAAATTCCCAATTCTAGGGGTATGGGTCATAGGTGTTCAGCACAATTTTCCCCCCAATTATACACTATTAATATTAAAAAACAGTAGAAAAACATTTAATGACAGAGGGTTTCAGACAGCAGGTCCACAGCTTTGGAACGATCTACCTCTCGGGTTGAGACAATGTAATTCTATTGATGTTTTCAAAAAAAGACTAAAAACCCATTTATTTCAAAGATATTTTCAAAAGTTAATCATGTATACATTGTAACTATGTTTAAAATGTGTTGTAATTGTAAAACGCCATTGAATATGTTTTTTAACGTAGAAATAGGCGTTTAAGAAAATAAAACAAGTTTAAGTTTAAGTTTAATATTATAATAAATTGGAAAAAAGTTGTGCTGAACACCTATGGTATGGGTCATATTCCCAAATTTGAGGAAAAAACACTAACATTCTTTTTTTCATAATTAACTTGGTTCGAAAAGTTTAGGGACGAATGTCTGAGACCGGAAAGTCGAAATTCAAAAATGATATTACCACGAATAAAACAAGACAAATACCTTTTTGGTTGTTGGCGTCAACAATATGCTGTAAAACATCATCATCTCCAGCGAAGGTCACGTTCACAGACTTTCTTTTAAACTGCCTACTCGACATTATGAGTTTCGTCTTTCCCGCAATATCATTAATACAAGGGAGTAGATGGGACGGTCTATGTTACAGGTCCGGTACAAATTAACGGGTGCGAGTCAACTCGTCAAACGTACGAATCGTCAAACTTAATTTAACGCACATCCATTAGACCAACTCGTCAAACTGATAATATAGAGTGAAAAAATACATAGGAGGGGTAGGGGATACTCGTCTTATTTTAAGTGTAAAATATATTATTAGTTAATTATTTTGAATAAAATGTTTAGATAAATTATATTTTGTGTATTTGTTTATAAATAATCAGTAAAATGTTGAAAGTAATTATATTCTTTGTGTATTAATAACTTAATATTATATGTAATATGTACGTATAATAAAAAAGCTGCATTCATATTTTTGCGTCATTTGAATAAATCAAGTACTTAAATTAATTTTATTCTTTATGTATTAATATTATTATCATAAATAATATGAGAATATCTTAATTTAGATAATTATATAAAAAATTATGAACAAAGGCTTGGTTTACACTGTTATATTACATTTAACAAACAAATTATGAAGATCAATAGAGTTTTCACAAATTGCATTTATCAATTTGATAATGACGATTATCAATTGGTAGTAATAATACGGATTGTAAAGTCATACTGCTATATTTAATTATTCATTAAATAGCACCACATAAACCATCTTGTGAGAATCAAACCATCAAGTGCCATGATATTAATCAACTAGCTAACTTCCATCACATGCACTAACAAACGAATTTTAGCGAGAATGTTACTTGATAATTAGAATAAGAACTAACATTTAACTCATTTGCAAAAAAACTGTACATTCTAAGGTATAAAATTGTGACCTATCAGCTTTGGTGATGAATAGAGCTAGCATATGTTATTGTATTGGATTCAAACTAATAAATCACTGATAACAAAAACTAAAACTCTTTCCAAATAATACTGTTTAAACCTGAAAAATACTTGAGAATTAATTAATTTATTCATTTATATTACATTTAACAACTATCAAAGTCTTTATAACTGTATTTTCTTTATTTTAAACATAATATAATAGAATAATTGATTTACAAATTATATATATTCTATCACAATATAGTACAAAAATAGCATAATAAATACACTTTAATTCTTTACAAAATAATATTTTTTTTGATTAAAACAATGATTTAATATCAAAATATTATAACTTGTCTGATAAAAGTAACATTTCCATAACAGTATCGTATTAAATCAACCAAATATAATTTATATAACTGTAATAAGTTTTCACACATTTTTTTCACTCTATATTATCAGATTGACGAGTTGGTCTTATGGTTGTGCGTTAAATTAAGTTTGACGATTCGTACGTTTGACGAATTGACTGTAAACCAAATTAACCCGTGGACAACTCAACCCGTGGGCAACTCAACGCGAAATTGGGACAACTCAACCCGTGGACAACTCAACCCGTGGACAACTCAACCCGTAAAATATATGATTGTTTGATATATAATCTAATTGTTTATTTATCATAAAAATATGTATTAACAATAAAACGTGTAATTAAATATATTTCTATCAAGAATGGAAGATATTTGTGAATTAAGTACAGTACTTAATGGTATTTAGAGATTGCAATAATATTGTGTCAATTGTACTGTGTGTATTGTATACAGAATATGTAGTAATCATACTGTATACTGTAAGACTCAGCACATGTTTAACCGATTATTGAACATTATTTTGTAATTTATCTTCAAATTGACTGTAAAAATTGTGTGATTTGAGATAAACAAAATAGAATTGAACGTCTTTATTGTTATGATTTTAAAGCGCGAAGTTGTTTGACAAACTGTTATGTTAAATTAATTAGAAGGTGATTATTGATGCATTGTAATTGTAAATACAATAAATTATACTTGTAATTTGTATAACTAGTATGTCAAACCCAATGCGGTGAACGTTCTCCCGTGTATTAAAACAAGAAAAATGGCCGCCAAACCAAAAAAGGTAGGTTTTTCTTTAATATCTTCTTTAATTGACTCCCTTTGATAAAAAATTATGAAACCATCAAAATAAACTTCTTGAATATATAAATATGATTGAATTGTGCCAAAACCATTCGACTTATAACACAATTAAAGAATTTAAATTGCAATAATTGTCGATCTACAAAGCGAAAATGTGATAATTAACATTAATTATTGATTAAACAAGCACGTTGTTTTTGTATATAATATATTGTGGATTTTTTAGAGAGACATTTATTTCTTAAAGATCTTAAATTGCATTATTAGTCATACTTCACGGCGAAATGTTGTATTTTCATCATTATTTTCATACTTTAATATCTTCCATTAGCGCTAAATTTTATCTCAATATCAAATTTAACAGTTTAAACATATTATTTATGATGAATAACTTATAAATATATCATACGGATTGAGTTGTCCACGGGTTGAGTTGTCCACGGGTTGATTTGTCCCGGCTTACGGGCTGAGTTGTCGCGGATTGAGTTGTCCCAAACCCTATAGACCGTGAGCCAGATACACTTTTGTTCCACCCCAGGGGGAATTTTCAAGACCCATATTTTTTTATTCCCCTATCTGTCCTGAGTACAACAGTACAAAGTTTGCAAGTTTCCAGCGGGGCATTGCTGAGAAAATCAACTTTTAATTGTATGGGTAAATATAGCAATTTTTGTTTCATTTTTATCGATTTATTTTTGCAAAAACCATTAAATCATGTTTGCAACACCAAGTTCTCAATATATTGTTTGTCAA
Source organism: Mactra quadrangularis (assembly GCA_025267735.1). Lineage (NCBI taxonomy): Eukaryota > Metazoa > Mollusca > Bivalvia > Venerida > Mactridae > Mactra > Mactra quadrangularis. The sequence goes on along the minus strand of CM046299.1, from coordinate 30,445,834 downwards.
ATAAAAAGAAAATGTGTCTTTTGTGTGTTTTATAAAGGAAATTGCTGTTGATACTGATCTCATAAGTACCCCAAAATGTAACATACGTTACTGTGCCTTTGCGCACAGACTATGAAACATAGCCACATAAAGTAGTCATAATACACTTGCTTTTTAAGATATACAATGTTGCTGTATGTAAAAAAAGATTTTTATCTTGCTCCTCAGAAATATTAACTTACACACAGGTCTTAAACTTTGTCGCCAAGAGTGTTGAAACATACATGACCATAAAAATCCAGTTCTTTTTTCAAATTGGAAAAGATATTATAATTGTAAAATATTTTAAAACATAAGATCAGATATGAATATAGATGAAATAAAAACGATTGCCATTAAGTATTCAATGACATTTCATTAAATTTCACATTTCACCAAAATTTTCGGGTAGACATTTAAAAATGAAACATACGTGACCATGGTTTTTCAACTAATGTTAAATATCTTAGTTGAATTCATGTTTACTAATTAGTCTCTCTAATGAACTCTTCATTTTATGATTACTACTTTTGCCATTCCTCAGGTTCGCCTAGAGATAATGTTGTCTTAAGTATCAAATGTAACATACGTGATGTAACAAACATTACCGTTAAAATGATATTCCGATCTTACAATGCAGCGAAGGGTTAAACGATGACATATTGAAAATTAGTTTACACCAAAAATGTTATACACAATAAATAAAGTCCTTATTATCTCATTGAAAAATATATGACATCTTCAACCAGAATGAAAAAAAAACTTGAAACTGTATGCGTTTCAATGGCTTTGATAAATTAAACTATGAAGATTTTTTTAACCATTGCATGCAACGTAAGCATAAAATCCTTCATAGCAATACTCAAGTCGATATTTTTTTGCAATTCATTTGTTACTTCAATTCTTACTAGATGTAACCAAATCTCAAATGTAACCAAAGCGTCCTTTGTTCGCTTCTTATTTAATGAAACATGGTTTTATGAATTGAAACATACGTTACGTTTGGTAAGGTATGTTTCATATGAAATGTATCATAGTTGATGCTTGTTTGTTTGCTTGTTTTACAATGTATCGCTTTTTTGGAAATTTGAAACGTTTAAGTTCTGAATGTTTCTTTTATATCATGTCTTTGAGTGTAAAGGAACACAACATGTCTGTTGAATTTAACAGCAGCGAAATAATGTATTTGGATTTTTATAAACACACGTTACCACAGGTTGTTGTAATTCCTGACAACACAAACAGCATAATTTATATCGGAATTTATTTTTTGTCGTAGATGAACTATAATAGGTCGCGGAAGATTTTGTTGCAGAAATATTTAAGGGAACATGGTACATAAGTATGGTACAACAAATCGATAATGATAAGGAAGCAAACACATCGTTCATGCAACAATGCCGATCTCTTATCCAATGGCAAACCCTTGAGGATGTAATTTTGGGTGACAAATGACTTTTTATATGAAATGAGTGTGCCAGTACCTCATGGAATATCTAGGAGAACATTTTGATTTTTACTTCAAAGTGAATTACTACATGAACTTTGAACACAATTGATCTGTTATGCTTTTCTGAGACTAATTCGTAACCTTTTTAACTCTTAATTTTAACATGTTTTCACTTAATTTTGAAGGCAATCCTTATTGATATAATTAACAATTATCTTAAGTTTCTTTCGATTTTTCCAAGTTTGAAAGTCATTGTATCAAGGTTCATAAATGTATTTCTGTAATTTTCCATAAGTTGATCTAAAATTTAAGTCATATTTAAGCGAAGGGGCGTTCTGAATTTATCATTTTGTGGTATGTATTTCCAGTATCAACCATTTGCCTTACTAAAGCGCTTAAATCATAGATAAACATACAAATACAGACAAAAATAAACTTGTATTAGTGTGGTCCATATAGAAACATACGTTACCATAGAAAATAGGTGCTTGTATTCAAATATGTGTAAAATGTATTTAGACTGACAAACGAATGACCCTTCCTGTAAATACTTTATTCATTTGTCCATCTTATAAAAATATTTCTAATGGAGATTTCCTATATGGCTGACATAAGAGAACAGAGAAACGATGAATTTTATTTGTTTCTATTTTTAATCTTGCCAAAACGAAAGTACTCTACCTGTCACGTGACTCTCTTAAAATAGCAAGAAATAAGGGACGCCAATCTGTCTGTTATATTTATTGTTTTAGAAAAAATGACATTTTCAAAACTAAACTAAGAACGTTATATAGGAAAAAGCACAATTTTTCTGTGTTGAAAAGAGGTATGAAAAGAGTCCCTCAAAATCCTTGACTCTTCACATATTGGTGTTAAGAAATCACCGTACTGCTTACTATCGGAAATGCACTGGAATGATGTTACAGGGTAACCCAAAATCCAAATCGTAGTCAAAAACAAAATGGCTTCGTAATTAAGATGCGTCGAAATAAAGAACCGGAGGACAGTAATAAGAACTTTTTGACATAGAAATGGCTATAGGGGGTCATGAAGTTCAAAGTCCCAGAACTCTGTAAAGCCCCAACAGAACTTTGCAAACTTTTTTAAGTGAATTGCAACTACCATGTGGGTTTAATAATCATACCATAGATAATTACTCTCAGGAGGAGCGATGTCATATACTGGCTTTAAAAGCACTTATGTTTTTTTACCGGAAAATGAGAATGAGCGATATTTCAAAGTCCCATAACTCTGCAAAGCCCCAACAGAACTTTGCAAACTTTTTATCAGTGAACTGTTACTTTCATGTGGGTTTAAAAAATATACCATAGATTATTACTCCCAGGAAGGAGCAATGTCTTGAACTTGCTTTAAAAGCACTTATGATTAAAACGGAAAATGAGAATGGGCGATATTTCAAAGTTACATAACTCTGTAAGGCCTAAACAGAACTTTATAAACTTTTATCAATGAATGCCTACTATTAAATGGGTTAAGAAAATCATACACTTGAAAATTCCCCCTGGGGGGAGCAATGTCATAAACTGGCTCAAGGTCTATTATAGATTGGACCAGTAAATGAGAATGAGCGATATTTCAAAGTCCCATAAATCTGTAAAGCCCAACACAACTTTGTAAACTTTAATCAGTGAATGCCGAACATTATATGGGTTAAGAAAATCATACCCTTGAAAATTCCCCATGTGGGGAGCAATGTCATTTACCTGCTCAAGGTCTATAATGGATTTGACTGGAAAATGAGAATGAGCCATATTTCAAGGTCCCATAACTCTGCATTGCCCCAAAAGAACTTTGTTAACTTTTATCAGTGAATGCCTACCACTAAATTGGTTAAGAAAATCATACCCTTGAAAATTCCCCATGTGGGGAGCAATGTCATGTATTGTTTCAAAGATATGATGGTTTTGACTGGAAAATGAGAATGGTGATATTTCAAAGTCCCATAATTCAGTAAAGCCCCAACAGATCTTTGTAAACTTTAATCAGTGAATGCCTACCATTATATGGGTTAAGAAAATCATACCCTTGAAAATTCCCCCTGGGGGAAGCAATGTCATATACTGGCTACTATTTTACTGACGCAAACACTGACACCATACACATAGAGGGAAATTACTGACGGATTTACTGACACCAAAGATAAAGAAGGATTATCAGACCATGACTGATTATAATCCTAATACTTAGTATATATTGTATACAGGCGTTAGTATGATAATAGATTTAGTAAACATATATATTACTAGAACTAGCACCTAATAAGACAATGTATATAAAATGAAATAATGTATACATTCATTATATTTTATAATTTAAGGAATTAAGGATGAAGAATATTAGATAAAATATGGTTGATAATTTTTTAAAGAGTACAAATGAAAACAATAAGCAGAGTAAATTCTATTATTTGTTATATACAGCGAAAATCACTGACAAATCTACTGACGCCATAAACAAAGAAGGGTCATTGACCGATGAATTATAATATATTCTGTATAGAATATATAAGAAAGTACTGACGACATACGCAAAGAGCGATCTTCGATCGTGATTGATTATTTAGGATATATTTCTATAAAAATATAATTAAGTATCACCTTAGCTCATACTTCCCTAGAAATATCAGGTATTGGAATAGCCTTCCATACCAGGTCAAATCCAGTCCCAGCCTAGATGCCTTCAAGGATAGGCTGGCGACAGTCACCTTCTAGCCCCACCCCCAGTATGTTTTTATTTGTTCGGGACATAATTCAGACTCTCGACGATTTTGAAAGTGTCCAAAATCCAGAAGTAGTCCCTCAGTATATAGCAATTCAAAATGATCGTCTGCTGTGACAGGCGCAATAATTCCTGAAATACATCTGTTAATCGGTCTATACTGAAGCGCATGTATAATAGCTTATGAGTTAAGCGTCTCAGTAGAGATCCTTACGTCGCATTATGTAATAGAATGGTATCAACTATCCAGTCACGACCTGTGCCAGTTGTCAGTAGATATATTACATCATCTTATGCAATTGAATGGTTCTATAGGAAAAGTTTAAAGATCGTAGTGAGTGATTTTGAATGATGTCTGAATAGAGGACTTCATTTATTTTACATACATATGCAGTAGAATAAATGTGCATGAATGATAGCTTCTTAGCGGCAGTTATTGAATTGTTTTAAGAATGACCCCTTTGATTTGCGGTGATTGTGTGAAAAAAATCAGTAGTGAGTTCGCTTGTCCGGTTTACCTGTTGTATTTATAGGTCGATTGTATAAAGTGTTTTGAAACGGAACAGTGCTGGCCTACCTATCAAACTAATATCACTGAACTGTTCTTTGTGAACGAATGTTTTGTCGGAGTCGGAAATTGAATTCCACTTTTCAAACCCGAACGAATTCAGTGCCTTCAGCGCTTTGATTAATCTTGACTGAAGCGCATGTATAATTAGGGGGGGTTGTTAATTTCATTTTTTAAAGATAGCCATGTGAGACCCTGCTTAAAATATGGTGCCATCAATATGATAATAGAATCCACAACAAAAAAATTTGTGTGACCCCATTAACCCCCCTGTACATACCCCCTGAAAGTCGGACACGCCCATTTTACACAAAAATAACAATTTTTTATATCCAGCTGTTATAAATCAATTCTTATAGGCTTTCAATATATCAATATATAGGTTTGTTAGGCTGCTGAGTTCAAATATAAAGTCAAAATCTAATTTAAACAACTAATATGGCGGAAAATTCAAAATGGCTGCCAAAATGACCCAAATTTTGGACATATTTGGGTATTATATTTACTGGGCATTGAATATGTTGAATCATGCCTGCAATATATCAATCTAAAGGTGTTTTATGGTGCTGAGTTCAAATATTAACTCCAAAACTAAATTTAACAAACAAATATGGCAGAAAATTCAAAATGGCCGCCAAAATAATTCATATTTCAGTTATAAACGACACACTTTAAACATGTTACGCAATTTTTATAAATTAACTCAAGTTAATGAAATCTTAACAGAAGACCAAAGTTATGACCTTTGATTATAAGTGTGTAAATATATTTTATTTATTATATAGCTGAGGTAGAGCTCTAGAGGTACATGTATGATTAGAGGTTAAGGTCTGAGAGGTCATTCATTCCAACCTCACCAGCGGCACATATGATGTCTTGATTGAAAAATGTGTCTTTGATTGCTTTAATTCATTAAGATGTTGATGAGTATGTGCATATAAAAAGTCTTGGCACTTTGATTGCAAAGTAGAGTTAAAATTCCCAGGAAATTTTATAGATATTAGTTACTAAATGATCATAGGTGATGGCTGTATGCTATCATGTAAGCATCTAAGCTACAATATAGATGACAACTTTTTTTAACAAGACTGTGTTGTTTTGTTAAATTCTGAAAATATAATGAAGCAATGATTTCTTGGTAAATAATGACTTTTTAGCTGATCAGATTTCTAGATGCAATTCATTTACTTTCTCTGTTTCTATTTTTATTAAGTTTGGCTTATGTATGTATCAAAAACTTCACAAAAAGTAAACGGACCAACAATTGCTTTCAGATATTTAAAGAATTGTATTCTCCAATTTTTCAATATCACAATAGCAATTGTGTCATTCCCTTTAATTCTGGTTAGCGATTTTGGTTATATATCAATTAATTTGTTTATACTTATTTGCATTTCTTTTAACTAGCCATTAAAACTAATGATTGAGATGATGATGTTTGATTATTTGGCCAACTGTGCACGGTTGAAACAAATGCAAGACATTCCATGATTAGAAAATGAGATTGCTTAAGTGACAACCGAGTAAAAGAAAAGTAAAGAAAACAATAATTGAAATAGGCAATTACTTTATGAGGGGTGGTTGATAAAATCACAGCCAAACCAAGCAAAATGCAATGTGTTGATTGATTAAACCTTTGAATCTATCATGAATGCTAAAACAGACAGGAAACCTTTTTAGCTCACATTTCATACACTTAGTAACTAATGAGAATTTATATATAAAGAAATAAACTTATAAATAAAAAACAGGTATAGAATGGTTTCTCCATAACTGAGGATGAGCAGAAAACATTTGGTACATTTTCTACAGAAACAATAATACAAGAACTTAAACACAAAACCTTTAAGATTACATATTTTAACCAAATTTGCCGCTATTTTCCATGGTCATTTGACTACTAGTATATTTATATATGCCTGATGATGTATAATTTAACATTACACTATTGGACTATGGAAAATACGTAAATTAATGGATCTTTGCTATAGCCTTTGTAAGTGTAGGCCATCAATCTGAATTTTTTTTAGTAATGTCAGGTCTGACTTTTCTGTTGAACTGGCATACCTCATAAAATATTAAGATAAAAGTTCTTGCAAAACAGATTATAAAAATGTAATATATGATTATTTGCTTTATTACAATGTATTTTACAAATAATCTAAACAATTACATTAAGAGTGATAACAAACCATGATTCAACATATAGATTTGTACCATTGATTACCAGTATACATTGAAAATGTGTTATTTTGGTGGCCATTTTGAATTTTTGGTCATATTGGGTTGTTTAAATTAGTTTTGACTTCATATTTGAACTAATTACCTTTACAAACTTATAAATTGACATAATATTAACATGAGTCAACACATTGAATGCCCAGGATAAGTAATTATTCGAATATGCTAAAACAAACTAGGTTAAATTTGGCAGCCATTTTGAATTTCTCGCCATTTTGGTTTCTTAAATTAACTTCCTTTTTGAGTTCATCACCTTAAGAAACCTATTTCTGGACATATGGCATGTATGATTCAACATATTGAATGTCCAGGATAAATAATTACCCTAATATGCTCAAAATGGGTTTAATTTGGCAGCCATTTTGAATTTCTTGCCATAGTGGTTTCTTAAATTAAGTTGTTTGACTTCATATTTGAATTCTGCACCATAAAAAACCTATAGCTAGACATATTGCAGGCATGATTCAACATATTGAATGTCCAGGATAAATAAACTCCAGAAAATGCTCGTACTATGGTTATTTTGGCGGCCATTTTGAATTTTCAGCCATATTGGTTTGAATAATTTTGTTTTTGACTTCATATTTGAACTCAGCACCTTAATAAACCTATAAATTGACATATTGCAGTCCAATACCATACAACTTATTGCAATTAAATGTAAAAAACTGGTAATTTATGTGAAAAATGGGCGTGGCCAACCTTCAGAGGGTATGTACAGGGGGGTTAATGGGGTCAGAAATTAAAAAGATATGCTTTACCTTACATGTCAGTGTATGTACGATGTTTTAAACAGGGTCTCATAAAAAAGTCAAATTAACAACCCCCCCCCCCCCTAGTATAATAGCTTATGAGTTAAGCGTCTCAGTAGAGATCCTTACGTCGCATTATGTAATAGAATGGTATCAACTATCCAGTCACGACCTGTGCCAGTTGTCAGTAGATATATTACATCATCTTATGTAATTGAATGGTTCTATAGGAAAAGTTTAAAGATCGTAGTGAGTGATTTTGAATGATGTCTGAATAGAGGACTTCATTTATTTTACATACATATGCAGTAGAATAAATGTGCATGAATGATAGCTTCTTAGCGGCAGTTATTGAATTGTTTTAAGAATGACCCCTTTGATTTGCGGTGATTGTGTGAAAAAAATCAGTAGTGAGTTCGCTTGTCCGGTTTACCTGTTGTATTTATAGGTCGATTGTATAAAGTGTTTTGAAACGGAACAGTGCTGGCCTACCTATCAAACTAATATCACTGAACTGTTCTTTGTGAACGAATGTTTTGTCGGAGTCGGAAATTGAATTCCACTTTTCAAACCCGAACGAATTCAGTGCCTTCAGCGCTTTGATTAATCTTGCACTCTTTCTTATCTTTCAACTTTTATCCTTGAATCTTATAATATGCACTTACTACTTTTTAACACAGTTTTCCTGACAAGCGCCTCCCAGTCATACTCAGAATTGATTGTTCGGGAGTAACATGTAGATGTAGATGAACGATCATCGACCGTGACTAATTAATTATAAAATATTCCATATAGAATATATAAGAAAGTACTGATGACATACGCAGACAGCGACCATCGACCGTGACTGATTAATTAGGATATATTTCTATATAAGATATGTTAGAAATTACTGACGACATACGCAAAGAACGATCATCGACCGTGACTAATTAATTATAGAATATTTCATATAGAATATATAAGAAAATATACCATATAGAATATATAAGAAAGGACTGACAACATACGCAAAGAGAGGTCATCGATCGTGACTGATTAATTAGTATATATTTCTATATAAGATATGTTAGAAATTACTGAGATTAAAGCATAGATGACGTCACATTAAATAAAGAGTGAAAGCGCACGTGCCTACGTGAGAGTAATCTATAACAACATTTGAACCTGTTTCCAATAGACAACAAATTCATCCAGGCAGTTGATCCTTACAGTGCTCTCAATTGAGACAAAAATTGTCGACAACTCTGTATGAGAGATAGCATTGTATTAGTGAGACCTGAGACTGTTGAGCAATAAGAATCTTTTAAAATTGTTCACAGAATACGCCTCGTCCATTTGCTAGGAATAATTATTTATTCAATGAACGGTTGAGGTGTTCCGAATGAGAAATGTTTTGAAATCACAGCAGGCACAACACACGTGCTTTATAGTATCATTCATTTTGTCAAGTCTAAAATTCTAAAGAAGATAGACCTAAAATATGCTAAAGGTGTAATAATACAACATTTTTGCATGTTAAACTTCTTATTTGATGATTTCGTTTCTTTTGGATTATTATTTCATAGGCTGCTTAAAGGGATTCAGATTACAATAGCCTTTTTTAATGAAAACAACGGAACAAATGACGTCATTCAAACCTTGTCCATCGAGAGAAATGCAATTCTCCATGACCTTATTACATTTGTAAAATGATGAGCTATTTTTTCAGGCATTTTTTAAAATGACTGAAAATTTTAGTCTATTTAGGAAATGCCTAAAGGTGTCAGGCAATTTAGAAAATGCCTAAAATTTCAGGCATTTACAAATTGCCTTAATTTACAAATAGCCTGTAACATAGATGTATCTTAATGTGATATAGCTATTTCAAGAAACTGTACTTTTATTTTAAATTGACTTGAAGAGAGAGATGGAACTTGGCTAAACTATTCTTTGGATGAGTGTTTTTCATAATGAAGCCATATGATCCCCAATCCCAGTAACAATTGCAATGCCAGGATTGAAATGCTCTTTCCAACCTTTAATTTGCATTTCTTTCAGTTATATTTTTTCAAAGAGATGTAAAGTTCTATCTTGTCATTATTTTGTGCCGTGTATCTGCACTCAATGACCAAGATATTTTCTCTAACAAGTTAAAAGGTATCTTTAAGGCAACTTTCTTTGAATAAAATACATTAAATACACAAATTCCAAGTTCTGTGGCAGCCATTTGTTATGGGGTATATAAACATCGGATTGAACAGTAAATGGTGATTAAAGTGAACAATAGAAAACAACTACCTACAACTGGTTTTGGAATTCTTTAATCAATTCTTGTAATGTTTCAAGTCAAAAAGTAGACATAAAAGTAGACATAAAAGTACATGATATTATAACAATTGTCATGTAGAACATGCTAACAAGTAAGCAAACAAATCTACGTTTTGTGTATCTAATAAATCATGCACTTTGATTTTTTTAAACTTCCAGATAATTATGAAGCCATAATAAGACAGGAGTTAGTGCTCCAGAAATGTTCATTTTTGAGGACTATAACTATGTAAGACTTTATAAGAATCTTTGTTCATTCAACATCATCAAACATTTGATACAAACACATCTAAACTCATTTCAATTTAAGATAAAAAAATCAAGATAAATATTTCCTAATTTGGCTGCAGAATTTTGGCCACAGTTTAAACTGACCAGTTTTACTGCCAACATCTTGTAGTAAAAGAAATTATTTAACATTGGTATTTGACCTTGTTCCAAAATAAAAAGAGAAGAAAGCCTACACCATACCATAAACCCACAGGTCTGTGACTATATCAAACACATCAAGAAGTTGTCTATTTATAAATAACTTAAAATGACCAAAAATGATTAAATTAAATATATAGTTGATATACATATCTTAATACCCCTTAGGTCTGTCGTTTGGAAATGTTCAATAAATGCGTACATAGTGGCATATATTGAAACCAACTACAATGTATATGAAATAATGCATTATTTCATATAGTTGGTTTTAATATATGCCACTATGTAGGTATTTCCAAACAACAGATCTAAGGGGTACTAAGTTATGTATATCAACTATATATTTAATTTCAAAATAGGTGACTTCAAATTGACAAGAAATATAATACCCCATTAAAGTTATACACATTAATGGGGCATATAGCATTTACTATTAAAACCGGCTTATGCACACTATTTTAGTTGGGTACCCTACACCCCCTACATCATTTTAAACATGCTAGAATTGCGAGGTCTTATATATGCCCCGTATGAAATATCGACCCCACAAGTATGGTTTTAAATAGACCGATACCCGTAGATGGTCATATATAAATATATATATATATATATATTTAAGTAAAAATACTCTAATTTTAAACAGAATATTTAAGCAAGAATACTATAACCCGTATTTCAGAGTAATGATGTACATTAAACAACTTATCAGTGTACGTTATAGATAAAAATAAATCAAGTAAGGTAATTATTTATTGATGCTTATTTATAAACTTAACATAAATCTTTTATGGACACTCTTCAAAGGCAATGTCATACATATTCTCAGTATTTGATCAATGTTTTATCTCTAAACATGTCTTTAAAAGAACAAACAAATGTACCATTAACTTTAATTTTTAACTTTAACTTTTTTACCAATCTTGCCAGATGTCCAAAATATTGTGGTACAGTTTCAAAGTATTTAATGCTTATTCATTGCTATATCGGGCTGTCATGATATGCCAGAAGCGTATCGTGATATACTGCAATACACTGGCATCAAATCGCAATACCTACCACGATATATTGTGGGTTCTCACATTCATTGTGCCTCTGCAAAATTTAACAGAAGCATTGCAAATCTTACATGCAGCTAATGATAGAATTAGCCTATTTAAGTATACATGTATACAGTCACTTAGGACAGTGACATGCCCTAATTGATTAAATTCTTGTAACTTAAGGTTACATGGAATAAACAATGGAAAAACTGACGCTTCGCTACTTTTATTTCACAAAGCGAAAAATTTTCCAATGAAAAAAAAGATATCATCAAATACCGGTGTGTTAAAATCGTACCGCTGTACGTATTACCGCAGCTGCGTATTGCCATATACTGGAAAACAGTTATATATCGTGACAGCCCTATTGCTATATGTCATCTAATTTAATGAAAATTTATAATAGAAAACTTCTACAATATATGTAATAAATGGACCTTAATATTTATACTTATGCTTATTTAGTATCTACTGTGTTGTTTACAATGTAACCATAGGAGCCTGACATTATATATGAGGGAGAACTTTCATAGTATGGTATAAAATGTCAAGCTTTTATGGTAAAACAAAATTACTTTTATAGGTTTGTGTGATAAACCTGGGATGTTTAAACTTGTTTATAGTGTGAAACAAAGGACAACAATTTAGCATACATAAATGTCTGTTTACAAAATGATTGAACTATCTGATTCTAGGGTAAAATTATTTTTATATACAAAATCTAAAATACCATGAGATAAAACCTGTCTATATCAATGTGTATGCTTCTCATTAAACTGACTGTTTGATGTGTAATTAATTAATAGATATGATAAATACATAGAATAATATAAAATATAACAAGACAATATAAGTATAGTTCTTTTTTATCAACCTGTCACAACTTAAATAATTACAAGGTCACTAAATCTGTTATTTTTAACACATTTCAAACTTGTTATTTCCCCGATATTGAAAATCATGGCATATATAGTTGGCTCATTAATCAATATGGCTCAGTGGCTAAATGGTTAAAAACAAGTTGAATCATAACACATTCAGTGACCATTAGGGCTCTATATCGGTCAGAATGATCGATACGATATTCGTATCGATACAAAATGATCGATATTCGATATATCATATGATATTTTAATAATAGATTAATAAAACTGCAAAACAGTGATATTTAGTTCATTTATTTTGATTGTTTAACACCATACTACTAAATGCACTGTCTTATTAATAATTTAAATATTAAAGCCTTTGAGGTTTGCATTTTTAAGAAATACCATTGCATCTATTGAGTCTCATTCTCGTACCCAGAGGTTATCTTCTCGATCTTACTCGAAAATCTTGATAGCCTCTTAGTATGAGAATGAGTGGGTCTGTGACTAGACATGATCTGTCTGCTGACAGGGTGACATAAAATTATACGGCCAAGTTTGTTGTATTGCGTCCTTTGCTTACAGCATTTTTGCAACATATAATACACTCTGGCCCGTCCATTTTTTGGACAACTTGATAACCCCAAACTTATTTTTTCGGAGGCAGCATATTCTCGGACAAATGTTATGTTGCAGACGAGTTTTTGTGAGTCTGTGTATTAACATTAACATTGATTAAGTGCGTTCGATAATCGATCGTTTATGTACTTGTGTGCAGGATTAACATAAAATGAAATAATTTTGTTGATGCTTGGTTTTAGTAAGATTTATCTCCAGTAATTCATATTTACAAAACACTAAACAAAGATCGGCAAAAGGAAAAGCATGCTCTTTCAGAACTTCAGCTATTAACAAGAATATTGTTTCTGGTCATTAAAGTTCTATTTACATAGCCCATCTACTCGAACAAAGACTTTTGGCTGCCAAAATTGATCTGTATTTAAAATACTGATCTTTAATGATTCCCAGACTAATTGAAAATGAACGTACATTCAAACCGCAACAGTTACTTCCCTTTGATTGAAAAGGGACATAACATAGCGTATCTGATGTAAGACATTTGCTTAAAGGAATGTCAAATTATGATATTGTTCGTCCACATATTATTACATACCGAATTGGAAGCAGTAGAATGTTGATTTGGCGATGCAAAATATCAAATGATTTGCAGATTTGTATGACCGCCATTGATCGATATTTTGTTCGATATGGAAACGTCCGATCCGATATATCTATCGAACCTACAATACCGGTATTCGATATATATCGTATACCGGTGTAGAGCCCTAGTGACCATGTAATTATTCAATTTGTGACAAGTTAATAAAACAAGACTATAACAGACAGACAACATAAATATGAAAATAAAATATATAATACAATTATAGACTCAATATCAATAATAACAATTTAGATAATTTTCACACATAGTATTCTAAATAAATTCAACGATGTAATAAGAAATGAAATAGTACAATAAAGTATACAAACTATTGCTAAGACCAATGTACAGCTGTTATAGACTGGACAAATTGTTAAATCATTTTCATTAACTTTAGCTACTGTGACAAAACTCATGTTTTATAATTGCATAAACAAGTTACAAATATGTAAAAAATATTGTTTTGATTATTTGTACTTAACAATGCTGATCATTGGAATATTTACAACTGGTGACAATGAAGTAAATTTCAAAGTAAAAATATCAAGATTTGAGAAAGTATAACAAGATATGGTTCTTTCTGGTTGTTTTTTTCCCTTTGGTATTGTTGATATTGCATTTATAATAAAGTTTTAGTGACACAACCCTATACACTACTATATACAAGTACATGTACATTGTTTGTGTATACAAAATATAAGTATGATAAACCAAAACAACAGCTCCGCTGGGCGGGGCATTATACGCCCGTGTGCAGTCCATGCTGTGTTCTATCTCATATAAAGTCCCTGTGACCTTGACCAATGACCCGGAATAGGTCCCATTCTTAACTGGAGGGCTATCCAAAGCAAAGATTTTGAGAACCTAGGTACAGCCATGGTTGAGTTATCACCGGCACAAAGTTTTCTCATACAAACTTCCAGTGACCTTGACCCTGGGGCCTCAGAACCAAAAGTTATCACCCTTGACCCAGAGTATTGATACATAAAGTTTGGTGATCTTAGATACAGTTGGTTGTTGGACAAGGTTTTTCCTCATGAGTCCTTGTGACTTTGACCTTTCACTCAGGGGCCAAAAACCAAAGGGGCATATGCTAGACATTTAAGCACCATAATAAATAATTTTATCTTAATTTACCCTTAAATAAAATTCGGTGAACCTAGGTACATTCATTATTGAGTTATTGTCCGGAAAATGTTTCAATATAAATCAAGTCCCAGTGACTTTGACTTGTGACCCTGGGGTCTCCAAATCAAAAGGGAACATCCTCTACCAAAGAGCTATCAGCACATTACTCCTTGACAAATGGGCTGATCCACATAAAATTTGTTAACCTAAGTACAATCATTGTTTAGTTATTGTCCGGACAAGGTTTTTCCATATGATGCCCCTGTGACCTTCACCTTTGACCCAGGGGCCTCAAAACCAATAGGGAACATCCTTGACACATGGGCTACCCTCACATAAAATTTGGTGAACTAATTTCATGTCACTTATTAATTATAGCATTATTTCCATTGTTTGCCATTTTGATTTTATTAACATATTGATTAAACCTTTGAAGTCACTGCTTGGTAATGTGATACCTTCTGGTTGAAGGTTAAAACTAGACCCAGGGGCCCCAAAACCAATAGAGAACATCCTTGACACATGGGCTACTTTCACATGAAATTTGGTGAACCTAGGTACAGTCGTTGTTGAGTTATTGTCCGGACAAGGTTTTTCAATATGATACCCTTGTGACCTTGACCTTTGACCCTGGAGCCCCAAAACTAATAGAGCATATCCTTGACACAAGAGCTACTCTCACATAAAATTTGGTGAACCTAGGTACATTGGTGGTTCAGTTATTGTCAGGACAAGTTTTTCATTGCTTGCCATTTTTACTTTATTAACATATTGATTGAACATTTGAAGTCACTGCTTGGTAATTTGATATCTTCTGGTTGAAGGTTTAAACTTAACCCTGTTTCCCCAAAACTGATAAGGCACATCCTTGACACATGGGCTACTCTCACATGAAATTTGGTGAACCTAGGTACAGTCATTGTTCAGTTATTACCCAGACAATGTTTTTCAATACGATGAACCTAGGTACAGTGGTTGTTGAGTTATCGTCCAGACAAGGTTTTTCAATATGATGCCCATGTGACCTTGACCTTTGACCCAGGGGCCCCAAAACCAATAGGGAACATCTTTGACACATGGGCTACTCTCACATAAAATTTTGTGAACCTAGGTACGGTCGTTGTTGAGTTATTGTCCAGACAAGTTTTACCTATTTTAGGTCCAAGTGACCTTGACCTTTGACCCTGGGGTCTCAAAATCAATAGGGAACCTCCTCCACACATAAAATTTGAGGAACCTAGGTACATCCTTTCTTGAGTTATCATCCAGACAAGCAATTGTCCACGGACGGACAGACGGACAACATCATAACATAATACGTCCGTTTTTTCAAAACGGGCATAAAAAAGAAATAAGAGTAAATCCTATGACTAATATATATGTAATTCAGATTTCTGTAATAACTTGTGACTTATTTTTCCATTGAAGAAACCATAACAATATCAAGATATTTTGAGCAAAAATTCAATTTTCAGATTATCAATTATTGAAATTAAAACATTATAACTGGCTGCAAAATGATATAATACTATACTATGTATACATCGTATTGGTAAGTGTATATATAACATATCTTTTTAATCCCTTCAGAAGTTCACATTCCCTTAACTCCACTTTACCCCTCCTCCCCAAAAAGCAACAAGACAGCTATAGCTCTACTACTTTGTATACTGATTATGTAAACAAAAACACTGTTAGAGAACTAATATTTGAATGTAAGATCATAACCAAGAGTTCTCTAAAGCTTTCAGTCAAAATTCATGATTAAGCTGTGTACCTTGGTATTTTACCCCACAGTAAATATATAAGAAGTTGTAAAGAAATCCCTAGAATAGTTGCAAAGATGAAAGTTACACAACAATACACAATTGAATAAGATAGCCCAAGTATTATCTGAACAGAGGAGCATAAATTTTGTTTTGTAGAAAGACAACATTAATGGTAAAACATTGATCTGCATTCAACTAATATACAGGTCTGTAATAACAAACTGAAGTCAACAAGATTGTTAGTACCAAGTTTTTATGTAATACTTAGATATACCTCAGAACACGTCTGTTTCTTTTCTTCATTAGATGTAATCTATCTTGTGGAATGGTTCTATGCCATATATATATGGGTTTTAATGGAGTTCATTGAAAAAGACTAGAACACAGAAACACTAACCACAAGCAATGCTTGGCAACAAATATAGATGAATAATAAAATGGATCATCACAAATCTGTCAATCTGATTAAAACGCGATCTAAATTTTTCTGCTCGCCTACTGGCTTATTTAGATCTGGCCTTTTCAAACGAGGGTCACGTTCAGGAGACCTTTTCTCATCATAATATTAATGACAAACTTATTATGATACGTAACTTGTTTACATCGTCTAGGTCACGCAATTTAAAATTAGCCGTCCAAAATGGTAGACTGTGAATAATACCGCTGTTAAATTAGCCTGCAAACCTTGGTCTAAAAATAGAAATTACATAAATCAAAATGTTATTAATAGTGTTTTGTCTAGATGAAATCTACGCATTGATTAGTCGACATAAAGGTCATCTCGACGTGACCCTGGATTGAGAAAGTAGAAATCCTGTACGACAATGCTCTATAGGATATCTGTTTACGGAGATTGCAAATCTGTATGCCCCACACTATGTGGTGTGGAAACATCATAAATGAAAACATGGCTATCAACTGCATAGACCATCTACAACAGACTGAAATAAATAGTGTTTGATTTAAATATAACAAAAGGGCCCTGCACATTGCCCATTTCTCTTCTTGATCTCTTTTTTTTCCTACTCAACTATTCTGCACATATCTCTCATAGTGAGCAGATACAGTTCTATTCAAACCTACGCAGCTGTGGTGCACACTATTCTTTTTTTTCTCGCTCAATGTCCTTTTAATATTTTAGAACAATTACAACACAATTATCTAATACAAGCCAGCAAACTACGTTCACATTAGTGACTTATTTAAATTAGTAGCATCTCTCAGAAAATTGCTGATTATCTTAGAGTGTGATCTGTACAAAAATGACATTAATAGCAACATTAACAGTAAATATTTCTTATCATATGTGTTCAGTTATTGCTTTGAAAAAAATTTCAAGCAAACAGTTGCAGGACATCCTATATATCATGTATCAAATAAAGTATACATGCCCTTGTTAACATAAAATGTGTGTTTTCTATGCATCTACTCATGTGACAGTGTACTAGTTTACATGAAACATGTATTTTTAAGCATGCACTCCAAGTGACAGTGTACTTGCCCAGCAAGCATTGTGATATCGGACCGATATCGGCTATATATCGGAATATCGTTGTCGGATTTCCGACATCGGACCGATGTCTATCAGATATAGTCAATTCACTGACATAGGTCCGATGTCGGCCCGATATATGCATTCAGTTCCAAAAATTTTAGTTGCACAATTTTCATGTCCCAAATTGTATTTATGTGCGAATTTTCGAGTTTTTACCTACTAAAATGGGTAGCTACGATATCGGCTATATATCGAAATATCATTGTCGGATTTCCGACATCGGACCGATGTCTATCCGATATAGACAATTTACCGGCATAGGTCCGATGTCGGCCCGATATATGCATTCAGTTCTAAAAAATTTGGTTGCTCAATTTTTATGTCCAAAATTGTATTATGTGACAACTTTTCGAGTTTTTACCAACTATAATGGGTAGCAACAATAGGCAAACATAAGATTGACACCGAAACTCGTTGAACACATGATTTACACAACAGTGTTATTTTACCTATGCACCGTACATCCGGGAACTTTTATGTCACCGCAACCGCCTTTTTTAACCGTCCAACAAATCACTAAGTATTTAGCTTGGTAAAATCATTTTCATTTGATTATTGGTTGAAATTCATTTGATTTTTTTCAACTGAATGAGTGCTGTTGATATTTCAATCCTAAAAGTGATTACAGGGTAAGAAAAGTTTGTTTGAATTTTTGTAATATAAATTCACGACCATTCAACTTCAATATTAAATCTGGAAATCGTTGTACGTTGACAATAATAAAATGTGGTCACAATGATGCAGTGTTACTTTTCTTTTATTATCAGCAGTTATGAATCAAAGCTGGCAAATAAAAAGGGATATTTAGGAGGAAAAGCTGATCTCTGAAACATGTATTTTCAAAGCATGCACTCCATGTGACAGTGTACTTGTTTACATGAAACATATATTTTCTAAGCATGCACACCATGTGACAGAGTACTTGTTTACATAAAACATGTATTTTCTAAGCATGCACTCCATGTGACAGTGTACTTGTTTACATAAAACACGTATTTTCCAAGCATGCACTCCATGTGACAGTGTACTTGTTTACACGAAACACATATTTTCCAAGCACGCACTCCATGTGACAGTGTACTTGTTTACACGAAACACGTACTTTCCAAGCATGCACTCCATGTGACAGTGTACTTGTTTACACAAAACACGTATTTTCAAAGCATGCACTCCATGTGACAGTGTACTTGTTTACATGAAACACGTATTTTCTAAGCATGCATCCATGTGACAGTGTACTTGTTTACATGAAACATGTATTTTCTAAGCATGCACTCCATGTGACAGAGTACCTTGTTCCCAGCTTAGTTATTTAACACTTACTATGTTGGTGGAGTGAGAGATGAGTGAGATTTAGTTTTACACCTTTTATCACCAGTCAAATTCATAAAAGGCATGGTAAGATCTGGGCTTTAACAAATTAACCCCTTCTAGTGGGGTCGGTAAGTGCAACAATCTTTCACTTGGTGATACAAGCACCAAATTTGGCACAGATTGCCTGCATGGTCTACCATTCACAAAAAGCACGATTTCCACTTCGAAATTCAAGATGGTCGCCGTTTCTGCGCATGCGCCTGGGAGTCAGTATCCCAAGGGAACTCAACTTCTTTTTATCGCTTTAGATGCCTTATAGAATGATACATTATAGTGTTTTTGCTTACTAAAAATTTTAACCATGTTAGGACATTGATTTACAACAGTGATATACTTCCAAGATCAAGGTCAAGGTCATGGTAAAGGTTACATACACGAAAAAGTTCTTTCAAACTTTTTGAATCATTTGAATGATCATGTAGGATTCAAGATGCAATTATAAAGAGTGTTCATTCAAATTAACTTGATGGAATCATTGACAAATCTGTAGGCGCAATTGTATTGCCGTGACCTTGACCTTGATCCAATGAGGATGTTAATAGGTCTGTCCAGAAGTACTAATTAAATAATCAAACAATTTATCTGAGACTTTTATTTTACAATGAAATATGAAAACATTATTGAATTGCCTTCATCAAGAGTTTGCTATGTTTATGCTTAATCAAGTTGTCCACTTGTTGTGAAGGTAAAAGGTCAATGTCAAAAGTGAAGGTATATGTATTAAGTGATTTTATCAGAAATTTATCACAATTTTAAGAAAATGAAGCGAGGATTCTCATAATCCTTGATAAAACCAAACGTTTCAACAATAACGCGTTATGCACACATGTCTAGAAGTCAACAATTTAAGGTCAAGATCGTAAAGATTTAATATTATATAAAGTTTAAATATTTTTGTGATAATTATATGAACGCAAACATAGATGGTTTAGTCTGTGATGATTTCATTATTCGCACATGCAAGCGCACAAACGAGTTCATTTAAAACCGACTCGATAGTATGAATCGCTGATGACATTCCCTCTTGTCACCACATTTTATGATTTAGTTAACTGATGACAACTTTTGGCAATCGGTGAAAGGTTGGCCAATAGCTCTTGCCATTCGCTACTGTTTTACCAGAGCCAGTCGACTGGATTTGATCTTGATAACCATCGATTGACCAAAAATACACGCAGCGTGGAAGACAGAACTTTTGACATGTTCATAGAAACACGCTCTTGTATGTGAAATTGCATTATAGGATATTTGCTCTTGGACAGAAAAGTCAAGCCTAGCGTCGCAACATTGTCTATAAGACTGTTCTAATCGCGCATAATTATGACACATTTCTAGAGTGTTTTGAGATCTTGATCATGTCTGCTAAATGTTGACTTAGCTTCTTCAAAGACCTACATAAAATGACTACCAATAAAATCGTGAAAGAACAACATTCTATTAGATTTTTCTTATCCGTCATTTTGTGTATTGGTAACCTCCTAATTAACTATCCTAGACCAAACTCAATCCAAGGTTTATAAAATCTGCACCTTTTCAGTGATAGAAACACGTTTATTTAACAGCATCAGTCACACATGCTTTATTATAAAAGAGTTTTGCCTGTTGTTTTATAGCATAAAGTGGCTTGAATATGATTCTTCGTGATTACAAGGATTCATTTTATTGTAGAAACAAATGGATGCTATCTCACATTTTGTCACAACAACAACATTACAAAAACACGTGATAAGTATTTTGTCGGATCAGAACCCATTGTAGTTCGGTCTTGTTGTCACTTCCACGTACAATTTTCTGCCAATTTGGTCGTAAATTTGTTTTGAATGCTTCTCTATGGCGCTCACGTTTGTCTCAAACTGACCCTCGTAAACATCGAAACTAATTACATGTGTATGTCCTGTCATATTTCGAGACATATGCATGCACCTATGGAATTAAATCTTTAAAAACATATTATCCAAAGGCCCTTTACGAGCAAGAATCCATAAATAACAGTTGCATCGGAAATATGCTGATAGTCGGGGATTATGACCGGAGTCTGGTAAGTAATGGCCAGCTGATATGTCTGACCTGTATAGTTTGCTAGTGTCAGTTTGTGTGGCTACGAATGACTAATCTGTTAGGCTACTCGTTTTCTAGCATATTCAGATTTGCAAATAGTAATCATTTGATGAAGGAAGTTTTGTGATACTTTGCACTATTGCATTACAAAGCTTCATTAATACAAGCTTAATCGTCTGATCAAGATGGATTAAAACTGAAAACAATCTGAAATGTCCTATGAAAGGGTGGTGTACTTAGAGTTATTTTAGAATATTCATTTGAGCTACTAACAATTTGGGGGAGACATAAACTTTGTCAGATAGAGACAGCAGCACTAGTCTAAATCGGTTGTTATAGAAATACATGATGGATTTTTGTAGACATTTCCTGTTTTACAGTTAATCTTTTTACTGCCTTACTGTAAATAACAATGAGATATGGGATACAATGTACAACTGTCTGCATATACTTCTAAAATCTTGGCCACGCATTTACAGAAAAAGGAAATCGGTTGGATACTGACAAAAATGGAGTGTAGCTACTATGACATGTAATACTTTATGAATATGTTGTCAAAGCAGTTTTTGGATTCAACCGTAGTCATGGATGATAACGGATTAATTTCTGAGTTGTACTAATTGATACGAACGCCGCTGAATTTAATTCATAGTTGTCCGGGATCATCATTCCTAAATGCGTGTCAATGGAAATAGTACCCTACATCTAACCCAATGATTCATTCAGTATTATCTAACTTCCGTGTGAGCTGTACACCATTGTGGTAACTTTAGCCCTGTTACCATTGGCTCCCTCACGTTGACTAACGATAGTTATATAATATTAAAAGGCGTTGATTCGATAACATTTGAGACTTTTTAATATAATGTACAGAAATCTGTTTGATTTCAACAGCACACAAACAGAGAAAAATAGCATGTGCCAATACAGCAACAAGCACGCTTTAAACTAACACTGATATGCAAGCTGAGTGTCAAAGCACAGGCGGTTGTATATGTAATGTTTTCGAACCGGAACCGCAAATGATGCCTAGGTTTCATTGTAGGGATGTCACTAGATGCACTGGTTATACTTTGAGATATAGTCTAATAAATGAGAAATGTTCTGAATCAATTAACTGCAATGAATTTCATCTGAGAAAAAGCGTTAGTATATAAAATTATTTGGCGTCTTGTAATGGCCGCCATTTTGAATTGACAGCCATTAAATGGATTTTGATTTAAAGAATTTAACAGAATTGTTTATTTGTCATAAAATATTGAAATTATATTAATAATTACATAAATAAAAATAATTAGAAAGGCTATTTTATATGAACAGGACAAAAATTCCTATCATCGGCGGCCATTTTGAAAAAAAATGGCGGCCATCTTGAATTTCGAGGTGGAAATCGTGCTTTTTGTAAACTACACACTATGTACAACAACTGTACCAAATTTGGTGCTTGTATCACTAAGTGAAAGATTGTCGTGAAAAATGACACTTATCGACCCCACTATTCCATAGACCATATCATCAGAAAACAATCTATAGCATCACATTTTAGAGCAGGATCAATTTAGTGTCATCCATTGTTTTAATTCTGCTATAAATTCAAATGGTCAAGCAATTGGTTAATAAAGACAAATATATTTTTGAAAAGCTATTAAGTATGATTTAAACAGCTAAAAAACCTTTTCATTACAAAATGATAAACTTCAAAATCAGCAACAAACAAATCCCAAGTATAATAAAAAAGAGAAAATCTCAAAACAAAATTATATACATATTTTCTAAACATTAAATAACACAATCTCAATGATATACATGTATACATGATACATCAGTTTAACAATGTCCTATATACAACAATACCATCAAAAATACAAACAATAAAATAAAGGATTTCTGATCATTAATACAATACTCTAAATGGCCTGACAAGTAATACATTAAACCTAACCCACAATTTATAATAATAAATCATAAGTTCAAACTGTTGATATTGCAGCCCTAATACATGCAACAACCTTATAAAATAAACGAGGGTTGCCTGCAAGACTGTTGTAAGTGCATTGCATTATAGAGCGTATTACTACAGTCTTGCAGGCAACCCTCAATATAGTATGTACAAAAAAACCAACACTGTTTATATAAACAATACAATAAATTAATCCACGACAGGGTTGCTCAGGATGACAATAACACATGTAATTTTTATATGTTTTATGAGTGTCTTGTTGGTGTAATGGTAAAGTGGTCTACCATTACAAGCATGATTGACCAAGGGGTGGTGGTTTATCTGCCATGCTTATTTTGTTAAAATGAATTGTACAACTTTTATTTTTAATGCTGCTTACCTCTGGAATGGATTGTTTCATTTAAATGTTTACCCAAACTCTTTTCATTTTGTACCCACTATAACTGATTTAAGATAAGATATTAACAACCTCACAAAATTGTGACTAAATTAATATTGACACAAATCTATATACATAAGTCACAGATAAAACCCTGTATACTACATACAAAAAACAAAACACTGTTTATAGAAACAATAGAATAAACTAATCCATGACAATGGATGTTCTGGATGACAATAACATATATAATTTTCATATAATTTATGAGTGTCTTATTGGTGTAATGGTAAAGTGGTCTACCATTACAAGCATGATTGAACAAGGGGTGGTGGTTTATCCACCTTGCTTAATTTGTTAAAATGAATTACAAAACTTTTATTTTCAATACTCACTATACTGAAATGGATTGTTTCATTTTACAGTTTACCCAAACACATTTTTTGTATGCCCTATAAAAACATCATATACAAGTAAACCTGCTTTATTTGGCAATGTTTTTTTATTTAATTTTGACTTACCCTTTTTACTAATTTTCATTAATAGTTTTTTTACTACCATTTCCTTCCCTTCCACAAAAAACAAAATTATCTACTTCTATGGAGGAAGAAACAAATTTGTCATCATATTGTCATGAAAGAGTATGAATTGGTGAGGCTACTAATAGAACCCTTATTTCTATGTTTGAAGTCAAGTGTACTTGCTACAGGGCTCAAACAGCTATAAATGTTTACATTGACAGTATTTTAACAAGTTCATAATGATAACTAACAATTGTGTTAATAATAATTGTAACATACATTGTTATTATGACTGCAGTGTAAACATAATAATGTAAGTGTACAATGTGTAAACATTACTTATGTAAGTACAATGTATGTTAACCTGTTAAATGATAAAATATTAACAAAAACGAATTTCAGCATAATTCAAATGGTGAATAAAAACATATCTTCTAATCCTTAAAAACATAACAGCAAAAACAAAATAATGTACATGTAGAACAAGAAACAAGAAGATCTTGAGGACCCTGGATCACTCAACTCAAAACTACAAGTAGATTCCAAGGGCATCTGACACAAAATCTTGCAAGAAATTTATTTTTAACTGTATGAAAACTGTTACTTTGAGATCACAATCCAAACATGAAAGCTCTTGGATTTTTCAACATTACTTTAAGTAACTCTATGTTACTTGTGAATCCCTGGGGCAGGCCAATTGTGATTTCAGAGGCACAACTTGAACAATCTTTGTAAAGGACCTTAATGTGATGCTACATGCCAAATACGAAAGCTTAAGGCCATACAGTTTAAGAGAAAAAATTTCAACATTTTCTTATATAACTCTATGTAAAACTTGTGAGCCCTGGGGCATGGCCAATTTTCGACCTTGGGGCATAATATGAAGAAACCTTGTAGAAGACCTTAAGGTGATGCTACATGCCAAATTTAGTAACTGTAGGCCTTATGGTTTTTGAATAGAAAATGATTTAAAAAATTGTTAATGCACCACACAGAGCAAACAACAAGATGCATCACAATAACTCACCTAAGCTAAAAACAGTTTACCTTCATACTTGTGAAATTGACAAGATAAATACTAGTATAACTATGGTGTTTATTCATCACCTCAGACTCAGAACAGTATCACAATATTACATAAGCACCCAGAATAAATTGGCTAAACAATCTTAACAGAATATATTATTTTGAAATAAGATCTATAACTGACAAAACAAACAAAGACAACACAGTTACACTGTATTACAGGCTACAACATCTTACATATAATGTACCATAAACTTTACAATAAATACCATCTTCTTTATTTCTTATTAAGGAACATAAAATACATGTATTATTTATAAACTTTCACTTGAGAACTTGGGACAAAAAACTGAGTGACACTAGAACTCATAGAAATGGTAGTAAAACTAAATAAAAGCTAATTATAACTCAGTATTAGAGATTTTCAGATAAGAATAAAAAAAACTCTGGTTATAGGTGTTTCTTATTCCGAACAAAAAATATTAAAATCTTAATTATAGAATAGAAACCAAATTGTAAAAGTCAACCCTTATAAACTCGGGCGCCATTTTCGGCTTTGCGCATTTAACGTGGGGGGTAAAATTTCAACAGCCGTCACGAGCTTTATTTTGTTGAATAATAAAGCATAGATGACGTCACATTAAATAAAGTAATAACAAGTTTTAGAGTTGTCACTGATTCTAACAGCAAATTGAGTTGCTTATACCTTTGGGTTGTGTTTACTTTTCCTATTAGTGAATATATTATGAGGCTCATTAACAAAATTACACTGTGTTTTAAACTGATTATCTCTTCTAATTTACACTGTAATAATAAGCAATACAAAGAAATCAAAGTAAGACCAACCCACCATATATATATGTATCACTTTAATTTTTACATGGACAATTCGACCCTGGGCTGTTGGTCCAGGGTTTAATTTACATTGATAAAGAAGGGGATATTGATTGTTGCCTGTTCAAATCTTCAAATCATCCAGGTAGTTTGACCTGACCATGTTGGAACCTTTCAACTTTTACTGTATTAGGTCAAACACTTGAAAGGGACTTTCCTTAATATATTTATAATTCATAAAAAATAAAATGCATATTATTTCACAATTCAATGCATACATTGATAAAACATCACTTAAAAAGAAGACTGAACAATAATTCAGCATCATACAATCTGACCAATTTTCTAACTATCCATCTGATGACCATTACTTGTCTCAATAGAAGATTCCTCAAAATTTAATATATATTAAAGATGAATTATTTTTTAATATCAGAACAAGATTTACAACTAGTCATTATTTCATCATTATAATCTTCTACTTGTATAGTGGAATGTAAGAAGTTGTAATCTCTATTTAACATAACTGAGGCATCACGTAATACTTGCTTATGGTTAGATGATGGATCTGAAAATATATATGATTATTATATAAACAACTTCCTATCTACATCATACATCATAATATATCTGTACTATTTTAATAACAAATAAGCAAACACATGTCTTAGGTACACAAAACAGAAGTTAACATCTGCGGAAACGTTTTGAAAGTATTGTGAATCTACTTTCAAAATACTGAAATAGACAGATTTTATATAAATTAATTTATTCTAACATACTGAAATCAGTACTCATATTGAAAACTTTCACCCATGGAATTTCATTTTTTTATATACAAGTAAACATGACAATTATAATTATTACACCTCATGTGATTTTTTTACTGTATAGCCAAATGTGATGTCACTGGGTGACAATTCCTAATGTTCCCTCTGAATATCACCTACTGGTCTGCTTGACATCACCTATGGGCCAGCTTAAAGCAAAGGGAGACTACTGTGTTGAAGTTTGCTTATATCGGGCCCCAAGTTTTTTCGCCATTCAGTTTGAAATACCTCCCTTGTGCAGACGCTTGCTTTTTACGGAAAAAAAACAAACTTAATGGTGTAAAAATGTCTTCAAGATCAGGAGCAAATAAAACAGATAAAATGAAATAGTTTGTGCCTACTAAATTGTCAAAAATTTCTGACTTTTGTTGTTTGGTACAATAAAATAAATATATCCTACACAGGGTGATAGAATAATGTTCAGGGTTAAAGCCTTGGTTAAAGCCATTACTTGTCTCGGTTGAACATTCTGTTCTATCACCCTCTGTATGATATAGTAACATTTATACAAACAAATACAATACAAAGTACTGGGGTTAGTACAATACACTAGGTTCACTAAGTTTCTCATCAAATGATTCACCATACATTATATAATCCACATTAAGAAACAGTTACACTGAAATTCTTTAATGTCAGCATCTTTTACACAAGGAAAGAACCTTTTTAAGTACATACCTACAGCTAAATGAACAGCTAAAGCATTTTTCTCTAATGTTAAACACCATATAGTTAAACCATGTACAGCTTTAACACCTGTAATTTTCTGGAAACTGGATTTTATTGAACCATAATCTGCATCACGTGGAACACCTTTAATTAAATATATGTATCACAATAATTGTGAACATAAAAAAAACAATAATAATAGTAGCAAGAAAAATTCTCACTTGAGTTTATGTTTTAAAAGACATGTGTTTCATACAACCAACAAAACTTGCATTCTTATGCACATATTGTAACTATGTTATAATACTATATGTAAATTTACCAGTATTATTTCCTTATCAATACTCAAAGTCAATTTTAAGTCTCAAATGCTAAATTTAAGAAAAAAAATGGTCCCTATTTTTAGACCTTTCCACTATTATCACCAACAATTTTATTTGTCATAATAATGGAACTTTATTGTACTTTGAAATATTCATATTTAACAAATCAGATGAAATAAAATGACAGACCAACCTTCTAGTATAATTCTAAGAGTATCTTTTAAAACATTTATTGTAGTCAGTAATACCAATAATGAAAACAGGAATGTACATATAGGATCTGCTAATCTATACTCCTCCTCTGGCTACAATTATAAATACAGAAATTAAAACAAGAAATGTAATGTGGAAACCACATTAAAGCTGGAGCCTGGATTATCATTAAGATCTGACCATAATTTACACATAAATGAGATATCCAACAAATTAAAATCTTAAACATAAAAATTACAGAGAGAAATAATAAAAAATAAATCCAGGTAAAGTTGTGGTTACTTTCTAATTCTGTTAATCACATGGTATGTTATCATTGTATGAAGTTTCATAAAAATCTGACAATAAATATGTAATATATGATAAATAAATAAACTTCAGCAGCTAATGTGCTCAAATGTGGGAGTCTGTACCAATTTTCTTTGTAAAAAGGCAAAGGATTAGGATGTTTTGGCATGTCTCTGTGGACTTTCAATTCTTCATTGGCCATTTCCTGAAAGCTTTTACTTGACAGAAGAAACTGAATGGTCATCATCATCACAAAGCAAATTTATACTTAAGTTTTGTTTTCAATCTCACAATAGTCTTTTATCCAGTACATTATGTTACCAGCATGTCAATAATTTAATTTTTTATTCATTGTATTTATTTTTTGTCCAAGATTTGATATTTTTCATAGAAAATCGTCTTCTTATGTTACTCATATCCATCAGGCCGACCATCCCATCCCGGCCAACAATCCCATCCCACCCAATCCTATTCCATTCCATGTTTGAGCTAAAATAAATGTCATCTTATAAGGCTAATATTGTAGATATAATAGTAATATAATGTTACCTTTAGTTTTATAATTATAGAAGCTAACAATACACCTAAACTTTGTATGATATCACCTATAACATGTATAAATGCTGCACGAACATTTATATTCTTAGGTGGAGGTTTATCTATATGATCTATACTTTTATCTATCGCACATTCATTCATTTGTAGATGGTCTTCATCTTCAACATCACCCAGTAATGGTTGATAACTATCCCCTCTATCACTGGCACTATGATTCTCAGATCTATAAATAACAAGAAAACAGTCTGATTAAAACTTGATCTAAAGTTTACCTTCGCCTACTCGCTAATTTAGATCCGGCCTTTTTCAAACGAGGGTCACGTTCAGGTGACCTTTTCTCATCATGCTATTCATGACGAAAATGTTATGATACGTAACTTGTTTAAATCGTCTATGTCACGCAATTTGAAATGAGCCGTCCAATCCCAGACTGTGAATCATACCGCTGTTTAATTAGCTTGCAAACCTTGGTCTAAAAATACAATTTACGAAATCAAAATGTTATTAATAGTGTTTCGTCTAGGAAAGCTACGCATTGATTGGTTGACACAAAGTTCATCTCGACGTGACCTTCCTCGGAGACAGTAGAGATCCTGTACGACAATGATCTACAGGATATCTGTTTACGGAGATTGACAAGAAAACAACCTAACTTATCAATTATAATTATCTAATGATAAAAAAACCTTATCGAGGTCAGACTTTTAGGCAGAGTAGTTCAGTGGTAGTCCAATTTAAGCTAAGATATAGAGGTCTCAAGTTTTGAATCCCAGAAAGAGACACTGTTGATTTCTAAGAGCAAGAAATTTCTACTAGGAGCTTCCAATTCAGGTTTTGTCAATATATAATCCTAATAATGGTACCATTCCATTTATGTCACACCAGGCCTGTACAGAATCTAATTGTGATTGGAGTTGGATACTAACATCATCTTTATTTTTCTCACTTGCTGTTAATGAATTGTCACCATCAAACATTTGTGTGTTTTGCACAAATAAAGGCAGGTCATTCATATAGATTAAGAATAGTATTGGACCGAGTACTGAACCTTGTGGTACACCTGCATTAATTTCGAGCCATTCAGACATTTCACCTGATAAGCATACTTTTTGATGTCTATGAGTTAAGTAAGAGAGAAACCATGCTACACTTTTGTCCCCAAATTTGTATCATTTTATTTTGTGTAGTAGGAGTTTATGGTTTATTAAGTCAAATGCCTTAGTTAGATCAAGGAAAACTGTGGGGATGAGATTATTTTCATTGTTTATCCATTCATCAATAATATTTACTAGAGCTGTTTCACATGAATGAGATTTGGGAAAACCTTGTTAATGATTATATCATCAAATAGTGACTTAAAAATACAATGGTCACTTGAAAAGATGTACACTAGCATGGAGGATAATTTAAAACAACCAATTATAATAACTTAACCTGAGCATAATACTAGTAATACCAGGGGCGGATATAGAGTAGGGCTGTCTGGGGGGGGGCTGGCAGACCCAAATTAGGGTGGGTACAGGAGGGGTGAGATTATTACAACCGAAGAGAGCAATTAACTGCTTTGATAACGGACACACTACAGACCATAAATGCATTAGAGTATATCAGTCCATTTGGAAAACGTATCTCTGGGCTGAGATGGGGGGCTGCAGCCCTATTGCTTAGGGCTAAATCCGCGGCTGAATACTCATATGAAATAAAAGGCATAAATTGAACTTGATTTACTTGAGACTTCTTTTTGACAAAAATTAAATTTGAATTGTATACATCCCTCTGATCATCAGTAATGTTTGAAAGTGTTTTAGATGTAAATACATAACACACTTAGGCTGGACTTAGGTAATCTTCCAACTATACATAATAACTACAAACTTTGGGGAAATATTGATACTAGGGATGAGACGATATGGAGATATAATGATACAATATCGAAACATCGGGCTACAATAAGTATCCTTGCCAAGCACATTACATTGCGATACCACCCTGACATTTATAATTAGGAGATCACTGTATTTTCAGTTTTCAACGGGTTTGCTGTATTCGTTCAAGAAATATAATCTCTGGCTGTCTGTAAAACAAGTCTGGTACAACTTAACACATTGACAACTCAAACTGTGGGCGTCTCAACCCAAAGTTTGGGTAACCCTTGAACAACAAATGATAATAAATAAAAGGATGTGAATGCTTGTAATTTTTACAATAACTACCCATATGGCCACAACAAATTGATCATATGTTCGTCGTCCCGCACCTAAAAATCCGAAAATGGAAAAAAATTTTTTTTGCTACCGCACCTTGAAATTTGTACAGCATCAAAATTTTCGGAAATGTCAAACTATTTGGCACTCAACCAAGTAAAATTACACAGAATAATAATAATTTCAGGTCTAAATATTCATGTAAATCAGCCTAATTTCACTATTGCGGTAAAACAGTAACATACGTCTTTAGAAAATACAACGACACAATCCTTTGTTCAGAAATATGATGACTACACTCTGTCTTAGTCCATAAAATAATATCTTATACATTTTCAAAATTCCTAAATACATGCATCCATACTTTTCATAAATTTGCATACATGCAAAAGCTCTACACTTCTTATATTGATTTCACACCAGTTAAATGTGATGTAGACATTGCGTCTACAAAGATTTTACACAGCTTATGTTTGACGTCATACATGTCCTTACAGAGTAAAACTTATGCAGGCCGATCCATTACTTAGAGAGCAGGTAGGAAAAGGAGAAAAGTTTACATTCTTAAAATTTTGATGCCCCAAATTAATCTTACAGGCTGAATTAAATTATAGTGGATTTTATACGTAAAAAATTAGCATAATTTTACCAAAATTAGAAAAAATATCATTATACACAAAAAAGTGAACAGGTCTGTTCCAATATAATTTTAGAGGGGTGCTAACAAAAAAAATGTTTTTCATGACAACTTCATGGGTGAAAGTTGAAAGTTTTAAAAACACTGAAAACATACTTTCAAAATACTGAAATTGACAAATTTCATATAAATTACATAGAGTAATATAATATCAAAATACTGAAATCAGTATTAATACTGAAAACTTTCACCCATGCAACTCGAGACTAATTGAATGTTGTTTAGTTCTAAGCATGACTTACCCAATAATGAGACTATATGCATTCATAAAAAAGTTATTAGGTTAGGATTGGTCCATTCAAGTTTTGTAGGGGTGCTGATCTTTAAATTCTCCTTCAAGCTAACTTAAGTTTAGTTGAATGTTATTTAGTCCATAGCCTAATTAACCAAATTATCAAGACTAAATATATACACCCAAAGTAAACAGATTTGGTTCATTATAGTTTTAGAGGGGTTCTGATCCTATCTTTTCAGACTTATTCAATTAAAATTATAAATAATTATTATTTATGGTAGTAACACCTTAAATGCAGAAATCATATTTAAATATGCATGATTATGACACACAAAGACAGTATAAATGACTATTGTGACTAACAGACACTATAAAGTTATTTCTTATGCATTTATAAATGACCTTCAGATGTTTTTCTATGAGAAAGTCCATATTTTCTATGCTTTTTAAGCTTTTAATAAATAAAAACCTCACAATTTTTTTTCTTCGCTCCTCGCTTGCTTCTCGAAACACAAAATATGGAAAAAATGTTGGTTTTTTTTCACTCGCTCGCTCCAATTTTTTTTTTACAAAATCCATAGAACATATGATCAATTTGTTGTGGCCTATGGTATCGTATCTTAAATAATCATATCCTCTCCTTTCATATTGATACATATTATATTGTGTGATGACCATATCATCTTATCCCTAATTAATACAGTTGAGCCAACTATTGCAATCAAACCCACCTCTGTTGTATGTTATATATAGACAGAGCTCTCAGTACCTTCATGTTCTTGAATACATTTTATACAAATCAAAGAACTTTAACAAAAATCAATCAATAATTTTTATAAATATAAAAATCAACTGTTCAACAATATGTAGATCAACAACACATGTTTTAGAAAATTACATTAGTTTATCATTCAATCTATTTAAATACAGATATGTAAATTAGTATTTCACAAACATGTGGTAACACAATATTTGTCTTCATTGTAAAGTTTAATATCACGACTGATAATAAAGTTAAAAATTCAAGTAATTTAAAAGTTCATAGAATGAACCTATTGCAGACTTAAATCAAAGCAATAAAGTCCTGGAGGAATGATGACCTACACTTAAGGGCTTCAAAGGTTAAGTGAAATGGAAATGTCATTTGATAATTTCTTTCCTTACATTTTGTTCTTTTTTGTGACTTAGCCATACACATTAATCATAGCAAAAATAGGTCAAAGTTTCATTCATCTGAAATACAGATAGATATAAATGTGATACTGTTACACAACTCAGCATTTGAGTCATTACTGTAATGTTATCTAAACAATTCTTCAATGTATAATTTATAAAACACTTTCTTAAAACCTTGGCATTGAAACACTACACTAGGCATTGTCAATAAGTGGATAGAAGGTGGGGTTGTAATCAGTCAAGAGTGCCACAAAGTGAGTGTGGCATTGTTATATGTAGTTTGCAATAAACTTGGATCCATGAAACCAATATTTATCTATAAAACTATTACAACGATTTTGCTAAGATTTTGCACAAAGTCTTTTTCCAACTTTTCCTTCTTGTAAGTATATTTGGATTTTTAGATTTTTTTAAGGAATAAATATAAAACTTTTCCATAAGGTGTATAGTGCGTACACATTGAACCCGACCTTACCTTTCTCATTTGGCGCGATATGACCTTTTTGTGTTGGTGCGCCATAAAACCCAAACAAACAAACAAACTTTCTCATTTGCATCTAATTATCATTTACACGTATCCCAGCGAAAATCAATACCACGCCTACTAAATGCTTTGGCTCGTTACGTATTTATATAAAATAAGACATGTATAAAGTATACACATCACCCATGTAAAACAACTCTCGATTCAAATGCAATCAAACGGGAAACTCGTGTTCTTACATTTTTGAATATAATTGATAATAAAATGTATGGGGGATGGCGATTGTGGAGCTAAAACCCACAACATTTGAATTGGTAGCTAGCCTCATAGTATAATCATCTGGTCCAGTCCATGTGTAATAAACACTCATTGTATGCTTTAAATGTACTTTAAAATTAATCCCTGTGTTATAATTACATTCGAGCCTTGACGATATAATCCGAGCACTAATACTACATTCATATTCAATGTAATGAATATTCTTGCAAAAAGGTCAGGTCGGGGTCAACTTGTACGCACTATACTTCACAATTTTTTGCACTTTTTCATCAAAAAACCTGGCAGGCAGGATAAAAAGCTGTTCTGATTATAACATTGACATTACTCATACTAACATTGTATTTACAGTGAGTTTAAAGCTAAAATAAACAGTTGACACTCTGCTTATTTTTAAAGCAGATGCCCATCTTTTTAATTATACTTGTGACAAAAGTTTGTATGGAATTTTAAGCACCGTTTAAACTTATTGGATAATCAATCATTTCAGTGTCAGGGCCTCATATTTAGCTATAATTTTGTATCTACTGTTATATGGTAGTTCTGATCAAGGCATGTATGCATTTAACAAAACCCTCAATTTGGCTTCAAAATTTGCATTGCATCTTTATGTTATATATGTAACATAGTAAAAAATGCAGTTTTTTTTTTCATTATTATTCATATTAATTTTATTTATTATCTTTATTTTAAATTTCTCAACAAGTATAAGTTTTCAAAAATATAAGTTTACAAGTAAAAACAAAGTTTTAACTTGTCCAAGCTGTTTTTTGGTTATAGTTGTTTTCATTGTTGTTTGTTTTATTGTTGCTTGTCACAATCAATTAAGTTTCTTATTAAAGTAATATTGATTAGTAATGATTAGGCTCTATGCATTGTAAGATTTTGATCTAAATTTCTTCATGACAAGTTTTAAATAAATTATTATTTAGTATATTTTGTTTTCGCTTAGTAACAAACTTTGTAGGAACATGTTCACCCAGCTTATAATATTTGTTAAATTAATTTCATTGTTTAATTTCATTTTATTGATTAATTTGTTTCTACGGAAAAGCACTTTGGCAATTTGATATTTTATGTTGGTCAATTAGAAAAAGTCATTCAAATAAGTAACATCTGTTTTGTGTCAGTCTATAGTCATTTAGTTTTCATTGTAAAGTTTCATTAAATTTGTGTAGTTTCAAATATCGACTCAGAAATATTGTTTAAGTTCAAAAGTTTACGAAACAAGAGCTCCGCTGGGCGGAGCATTTTATGCCCGAAAGTGTTATTTTTTAGTTGAGATGAAGCATTTGTAAGACATGAGAATATTTCAGATGAATATCATATTATGAATAATTGTGGAAAACAAAGTAGAGAAAAAAAGTTTTAAGGTAAAAGTGACCTTGACCTTTTGACCCCAATATCAATAGTGGTCTTCTACAAAATATAGACAATCATTGTATGAAGTTTGAATATTGTGTACCAAATGGAACTTAAGTTATGCTCCGGAAACTGTTTTCAGTTTAATAGTGACCTTGACCTTTGACCTTGTGACCCCAAAATCAATAGGGGTCTTCTTCCAGATATGGACAATCATCCTATGAAGTTTGAATATTGTGGACCAAATGGAACTTAAGTTATGCTTCGGAAACTGTTTTCAGTTTTATGGTAATAGTTAGGGCTCTATATCGGTCAGAATGATCGATACGATATTCGTATCGATACAAAATGATCGATATTCGATATATCATATGATATTTTAATAATAGATTAATAAAACTGCAAAACAGTGATATTTAGTTCATTTATTTTGATTGTTGTAACACCATACTACTAAATGCACTGTCTTATTAATAATTTAAATATTAAAGCCTTTGAGGTTTGCATTTTTAAGAAATACCATTGCATCTATTGATTCTCATTCTCGTACCCAGAGGTTATCTTCTCGATCTTACTCGAAAATCTTGATAGCCTCTTGGTATGAGAATGAGTGGGTCTGTGACTAGACATGATCTGTCTGCTGACAGGGTGACGTAAAATTATACGGCCAAGTTTGTTGTATTGCGTCCTTTGCTTACAGCATTTTTGCAACATATAATACACTCTGGCCCGTCCATTTTTTGGACAACTTGATAACCCCAAACTTATTTTTTCGGAGGCAGCATATTCTCGGACAAATGTTATGTTGCAGACGAGTTTTTGTGACACGAAAAGTCTGTGTATTAACATCAACATTGATTAAGTGCGTTCGATAATCGATCGTTTATGTACTTGTGTGCAGGATTTACATAAAATGAAATAATTTTGTTGATGCTTGGTTTTAGTAAGATTTATCTCCAGTAATTCATATTTACAAAACACTAAACAAAGATCGGCAAAAGGAAAAGCATGCTCTTTCAGAACTTCAGCTATTAACAAGAATATTGTTTCTGGTCATTAAAGTTCTATTTACATAGCCCATCTACTCGAACAAAGACTTTTGGCTGCCAAAATTGATCTGTATTTAAAATACTGATCTTTAATGATTCCCAGACTAATTGAAAATGAACGTACATTCAAACTGCAACAGTTACTTCCCTTTGATTGAAAAGGGACATAACATAGCGTATCTGATGTAAGACATTTGCTTAAAGGAATGTCAAATTATGATATTGTTCGTCCACATATTATTACATACCGAATTGGAAGCAGTAGAATGTTGATTTGGCGATGCAAAATATCAAATGATTTGCAGACCATGTATTTTATTTGTATGACCGCCATTGATCGATATTTTGTTCGATATGGAAACGTTCGATCCGATATATCTATCGAACCTACAATACCGGTATTCGATATATATCGTATACCGGTGTAGAGCCCTAGTAATAGTGACCTTGACCTTTGACAATGTGACCCCAAAATCAATAGGGGTCTTCTAACCAATATGGACAATCATCCTTTGAAGTTTGAATATTGTGGGCCAAATGAAACTTAAGTTATGCTTCGGAAACTGTTTTCAGTTTTTAGGAAATAGTGACCTTGACCTTTGACCTTGTGACCCCAAAATCAATAGGGGTCTTCTACTCGATATGGGCAATCATCCTATGAAGTTTGAATATTGTGGGCCAAATGGAACTTAAGTTATGCTCGGGAAACCAAATTGCTATCGGACGGACGGACAGACGGACGGACGGACGCAAGGGGGTATAACATAATATGTCCGAAATTCTTTCGGGCATATAATAAAAATAAAAGTCATCAAGAAGTTATAAATTTACGCTTGTTATGATATGCAACCAGAGTTAAATAGAGCACAACTGAGAGACACTGTCGGTACGGGGGTTTGAGCATCGAACTTGAACATAGAGTAGTCGGCCTGGTGGAGCTAATTCCCCTACATCAAAGTGCCAGCGCCACTGCCAGACAAGGCCCTCAGCAACATTAATTAAAGAAATATTCTGATAGTCTGGATTTTAGAAGGTAAATGCTAGTTATGATCGTATACCAAATTTTAGTTGATTCCCTCCTATAGTTATTGAGATATTTCACTTTTTTAGCAGTTCAGGTTTAATGCAAGCTACCTATAGACAAATTACATCTGTAAACGAATCAAACGACCATAATATAAATGTCATCATAGTTACTAGTATAAGAAAATAAAATGTTACCCTTGAACAATACCTCTTTACCTTTGATAAATATTATTAGAGCAAAAAAAAGTTGGTTTTAAACTTTTTTTTGACACTGGAACAATGGACCTAGCTAATTGAAAAGTTTACACAAATAAAATATTATCAAAGATGATATCAACGTTCATCATTAAAATATACCTGTGATGATTTGTAGATCTATGATTTTTACCATGAGAATGACCATGTGAGTGACCATGTCCAAAACTTGGTACAGATCTTGACCCTCCACAGCATACCTCTGAGTGTAACACGAACCCCATACTGAAATACAAATGACAAATACTTTACACAAAAAATGAACACACTGAATGTCTATAAATACAAGGCATAATAAGTATTGAAAATTTAAGGTGTTTCACAAAACTTTTATGGCAGCATGTCAAGCTAGCATGGTGTCTGGAGAGGTGTATCTCTATCTAACTAGAGCTATCTAACTTTTCCGATTACCCTCATATTTCAGCATTATCTAGAGGCTGCCATTTTACCATTTACACATTGTGAACTTGCAACATTGGCAAAAATTAGCCTTTTTCACCAAAATGCGATAGGGCTATTTCAAGATGCTCTTATTTTATTACTTCATGTGTAATTGACTGACAGATATGCAAATTAGCAAAATTATTCCCCAGGTGATTGTCTTTCATAAAAAGCCATTTGAACCCCGATCCCAATTACCATGGCAATAATGCACATTTTGCTCTTTTTCAGTTCCATTTCAATCAGTTATATTTTCCTAAAATGTGATCTAAAGTGCAAGTACTTTGAGAGACTGATAACATGTTATCACCACTTTGCATAATTTCTTTCTTCTGCATTTAATGACCCGGATTATTTTCACAAAGAAAGCTTTTTTCGGGAAAATTTCCTGAAGTGATTTTTTTCGCACAATAACCACAAGTTAAAGGGGTCATTCCTATACAATATACATTCAATACAATAACTTATATTTAAGTAGGGATGTATACCGGTACCGGGTACCGGTTCCAGAATCGGTATCGTTTCGAAAATTTCCGGTAAATACCGTTTCGTTTTGGTACCGGTACTCAAATTGGTACTTTGAACAAAAAGAGCAGGTTTAGAATAGAAAATACGAAAGTCTTCAATGCTTAAATCTCAAAACTTCTGCGTATTTATCATATTTAAAGGGATTTAACTCGGCCTAAACAGTGGTTAAGTATAAAAAATGTACATACGTCCAAAAAGCCGTGTGAAGGTCTATATTGATAATGGATACAAAATGACAGTCAAAGTGATGCTGCAGGAAATTAGATTACTACGTCAAAATTGTTTTAAAAGTAGTTGCCGACGATTTCAGTGTCTGAAAGATCTTTAAAAAATATTACCCATGCGACACAAGACTGAATATATTAACCTCAGAATAAAATATGTAGTTCTGTAACAGTGTCTTTGATTGTAAATTCTACATGTATAACTTATATTGTTCTTATAATGTCATAGCATTGCTATGTGCATTGCTACATCTACATTGTGTTTTCGATTTATAAACTAACTCGATATTTACAATAACAAGAGCAGTCCAAGGACAGCGCGCTCGACTTTTCGGGTGTTTTGTTCATGGCAAGGCTTATCTTTAAACAAAAGTAATTTCAAGACAGGACATAATTTTTGAAAGTATATAATTCAGTCAAACAATAATTACCAATTCATATTTGTAAAATATAAAAGGGGCATTACTCCTAGAACATTCATCCATAGTAACGCCCCTTCAGAGTAAAGTAGACATAGTATCAACAAATAAGCATACCTACTTTCATTTAAATATCTATATGAAGAACTATAAATACATTGTATTTCAATTTGAACAAAATTCAAAATTAAAGTAAGGGGCATAACTTCAAAAAATAACATCATGAGTTATGTCCCTTTGTAGTCGCGTAGATGTAGTACTGATGAATAAGCATACTAATTGTCATTTAAATATCTTCTTAAGTATTGAAAATATTTCACTTCATAATACTTTCTCCCGAATTAAAAAGTTGAAAAGGGTCACAACTCCAACAATAATTCATCAATTATTACGTCCCATTGTATTCAACTAGATGTAGTACTGATGAAAAAGTATACTAACTTTCTATCAAACAAAATATATTAAATTTGAGCAAACATAACCCTTAAATATCAAAGTATAAAGGGGAATAACTCTGAAGTAATTAATCTAGAGTTATGTCCCTTTATAATCCGATAGATGAAGAACTGACGAATAAGCATTCCAACTTCCATTCAAATATATTTATAAGTTCTAAATATATCCCATGAGAACAAATTTTAATCTTAAATGTTTAAGTATAAAGGGGCATAACTCCAACAATAATTCATCCAAAGTAACGTCCCTTTATAGTTGTGTAGATATAGTACCCATAACTAAGTATACAAACTTAAAGTCAAATATCTTGATTAGTATTAAAGATATTACATATAGAAATGATTTTAACATTATATTTTGCATTTTTCTTAAGTATAAAAGGGCAATTACTCCAAAAATAATTCATCCACAGTTACATCCCTTCATAGTCGGGTAGATATAGTACCAACAAATAAGTATACAAACTTTAAGTCAAATACCTTGATCAGTATC
This sequence comes from Mactra quadrangularis, assembly GCA_025267735.1. Classification (NCBI taxonomy): domain Eukaryota; kingdom Metazoa; phylum Mollusca; class Bivalvia; order Venerida; family Mactridae; genus Mactra; species Mactra quadrangularis. The sequence goes on along the minus strand of CM046299.1, from coordinate 30,405,390 downwards.
GAATATATTCTACATAGGAAAAACTTTAACCTCATATTTTGCAATTTCTTAAGTATAAAAGGGCAATTACTCTAAAAATAATTCATCCACAGTTACGTGCATTCACAGTCGTGTAGATATTGTACTGACAAATAAGTATACAAACTTTAAGTCAAATGAATTGATCAGTATTGAAGATATTCTACATAGGAAAAACTTTAACCTCATATTTTGCAATTATTTAATTATAAAAGGGCAATAACTCATAAAATAATTCATCCAGAGTTATCCCCTTTAACAGAATAGTTAATATAATACCACTTAATAAGTATACCAACTTTCAATAAAATAACTTGGATAGTGTTGAAGTTATAAGTGTTTCAAAAAACTTTAACCTGAAAACCAACGCCAACGCAAACGCCAACGCCAACGCCGACGCCAAAGTGATAGCAATAGCTCTCATTTTCTTTCGAAAAGTCGAGCTAAAAATCAAAGCACTGGAGTGCTGGAGGAACGATGTCCTGAACTTATTTTTTGATTAAAGAATATATAATTATGTACATTATCTATAAAATAATGTATTAAGTATCAATTAACGGAATTTAACAAAAGGATAGCACTAGACTTCTCAAGTGGTTTGCTCATGGCAAGGTTTATCTTACTTTATCAAACAAAATAAACCAGTCAAAGAATTAATTCTCATCAACACATTTTAGTCATATCCAAAATGGCGGGTGTAATAACAATTGGATAAGTCACGTCGGTAAATATTTGTTTATTTCGAGTAATAATGAATTTAAACAAGTTTTAAAAAGTTGAAACATACAATGTACGTATGTTATTTGACTTCCGTAACCCTAGCCAACCCTGTCAGGGTTGTCTACAGTTACGGAACTTCCGTAACTCTAGAACCTGGGTCTAGAGTTACGGTACCGTAACTCTAGCCACTGCCTTATTTGTAACGTTGACGTCGTGTTTGTTTTAGATATGCACAGAACGGTGCTCCCAAAAACTACCAAAATCATCCTTAATGTATTGACATAAGTATCATAATATAATACGATCATTTAATATTGTTTATTACTATCGAATGATGTAATTATGCTACGCATATAACAGGCATTGTCAAAAACATCGTAGGCCCTTTTTACTCCAACAAGTAATCATTGCAGTTGTCACAGTTTGAGTTGTCTACGGGTTAAGTTGTCCCGTCTCCATTGCAAAATTTGTATGTCCTGAGAGTAACCTCCCTTTTCCTGAAGAGTTTCAAGAACGACAACACAAGCCAGCGTTGTATTACATTTAAATGAGATGTTAATAAGTTTCACGCTTGAACTACGCCTCTTTGTCTATGTTGAAAATTGTTGAAGCGTGAAAAGAGTAATCTTATACTTTCTTGTCACTGGCACAGGAGTCCTTACATTCAATAAAGTATTCATACTTATGATTTAAAATAACATTGTTGAAAAAATCACCATAAAACGGTCTTTTTTTAACTATCGCTTTTGAGTCGTGACACAGCTTATTATGTTATTATTGTTTGTAAGCGAACACCATAATAATCAGTGCAGTCTATAATAGACTATAAAATACTTATTTAATTGCGACATATTTTATATACATTGTGCATTGTTTTGGTACGAAATGATTCAGTACGAATGTCACACGTGTGGCGTTTATTTTGTTCTTGCTCTTGGTTACGTACTCATATTTTTTAGTAAGCGTTTAGCTATAAGAATTGCGATATAACATCATAAATTGCAGTGCTTGCATTGACATATTATGGTGTTTTGAGTACAAGTGTACCCAGTGAACGTGTTTTCACAGGCTGGTATAGTCCAACAGAATTAACCTGAGCTTGAACTACCTTATTATAATTAATATAATATAATTACACACTTCACTTACATTAAATCGTGAGTTTCCATATGCGTGTATACGGTTATACACGTGTTTATAACAACCGATGTGACATAAATCAATTTATTAAAAGCAGCATGTTATTGTACTTTTAATTTTGGACACATAAGTTTATGGGGTAAAAAGTAAGTCCGCAATATTATGGCACAGATTCAAAGTATTTATTCTTATAAAAACAACATAAATTGTCAGTGCGTGTATTTTGCCGAACGCTTCCGATAAAGCGCGATTTACAAACGAAGACAAAAATAGACTGTAAATACTGAGTTTAATATATTCTTGCATAAAGGTCAAGCTCAGGTTAATTTTGTTGGACTATAACAATAACCATGGAAAGAGTATTAAGGTTCTGGAACTCTAACTAACTTCGGTAAACTTCGGCACTCGGTATGATCCGTTTTTTTATCACTCGATCCGGAGAAAGCCGATATGCTCATATGCTTACATAAAATGCTGATGAAAAACTTACATCGATATACAAGTATTATGAGCTTTTTGTTATTTGTATTTAAACATTACAATTTGTACTATAGATGCATAGTGGTATCGGTATGGTTTAAAATACCGTATCGTTTCATTGGTACCGGTATCATTTCGTCTCCAACGGTATTCATCCCTATATTTAAGGTTACATATACCAGTAATTCATGCACATTCATTCTATTTTAACTTAATGTAAAATAACTGTTTATCATCATTTAAAACACGCTGAAAACATTTGATGATACTATTAATTCAATCGATAGTAATGATTTAAAATCCTATATTTTATAAATATAAATTTATTTCCTTCAAAAAATTAAGTATTACATATGATGGTACTGACTCAAGAAGTTCTTTAAGGTGGGTCGGTACCTTACTCGGAGAAGAAAACGAAAAAAATATTTTGTTCACCGATTTTGATTAAAGTTGGCAGGCAGATTTTTGTTTGTTTTTCTGGTAACCTTAGCGACGTTGTCGTTTTTTTCACGACGTCACAGACGTCACAATGGTTCGCGCAAAAAACAGGCATGCAAGTACATTAAACCCACATATTTGAGATATTGAATGTCCGTGGACAAAGATAATTATACCAAAATGTTTCTGAAATGTTGTTGCATACAAATACTTTGTTCCGATTATTCAAATATCACGTCAGTCGTAAGGATTGTACATTTCATCACTGAATTTAAGGTTTTCACGTCTAAAAGGTTTCACCAATTGCCGAGTTATTATGTTTATTTTCAAATTAATGCAGAACGGTGGTCAAATTCTTATCGCGATTTTTGAAATCTACACACTTTTTGTGTCGTTTTAATGAAATAAAAAATGAAAGTGAACGTTCTCAGTTTTTCACAATATCGCGATCGAAGTAAAATTACCTTTATTTCAACAACGTTAATATAACGTTACGCTACGTTGTGATTAAAGCATTTGTTGCAAAAATAAGTACAAACGGACTTATGTTAAATCAATTTTGAACAGATCAGATGCTGAGTGTCACAAAAAATTAATAAAGAACTGGAAAGAAACTACAAAATTTATTTTACTAGAAAATTACATACATAACGCAAACTCACAACGTCAGCGCAACGTAGTATTAACGTCGTTGTTTTGAAGGTAACTTTACTTTGAACGCGATATTGTGAAAAACTGAGAACGTCTGGTATGTTGTAGGTCCATGGAGGGACATTTTCATATTAATTTTGTATCACGGATGAAGTGTTAATGTTAAGCATTTCTAAGTCGTTCTTAACGCACAGACCAAATGGTTTAATTTCGTTCGGTTTGTTGTAAAATTTATCAATGTAATAAGTGTTGGCCATATGCCCATCATAAAAGCACCTACATAATGGGCACACGTTTCCCCTTCTCACCATGAAGAGGTCCCAAAAAGAGAGGAGGCTGTACAAGGGAATCCCTTGAACCATTCTATATCACAAGACGATGTAACATCTTTTTTGACTACTAGGACTCACAAAGGGCTGCGACTGAATTGTTTAAACAATTCTATTACATAAGATGAGGTGTAGATCTCTTCTAAGACGCATAACTTACCAGGGATTATACCTAGATGCTTAATATAGTTTGGATTGTAAGTGTATGTCAGGAATTATTGCGCCTATCATAGCAGACTATCTTTTTTAATTGCTACATATTTATATACTGAGGTACTACTTCTGGATTTGGTAACTTACTAAATCAGCAAGGGTCTGAAATATGGTAAATATATTTGTTCAGGACTGAAATTTCAAACAAATAAAAACTAATGGGGACGCATAAAATGCTGCTATTTATTTATTTATTCATTGAAGTTAACGCCTATCAACACTATTTAGGTCATTTCACGACGTCCAGCACACCTAACCTAGCTTTCCTGAACCATTGTCTATAAGCAGTACTCACGTATCCTTCCACAAGGCTGGCAACTTCTCCATATTATCTAATCACTGGAGGAAAATCGACATTATTGTCAATTTTCATGGAAGGGTATAACCTCCCTGGGCGGGATTCGAACCCGCACCCCCTCGGGCACTAGTATCCAAATCTCGACGCTCTACCAACTGCACTTTCCACCCGGGTTTCTAAAGAAATAAAAAAGTTGCAGTAAAAACAAATATTTTTAAAGAAAACTCTAAGTTCAAGGGGGTAATTATGAAAAAAAATGTATTTGGAGTTATGAAAATCGTCACATGAGATGAGGTTGATAATAAGGAACAAATATTAAAAGCTTGCAGTCAATACCCAATGAAATAAAACAGTTCCAGTAAAACAACAATTTTTTTACACAAAATTCTAAGTTCAAGAGGGATAATTATGAAAAAAAAATGTATTTTTGGAGTTATGAACCTTGTCACATGAGATGAGGTTGATAATAAGGAACATATATTAAAAGCTTGCAGTCAATAGCCAATGAAATAAATCAGTTGCAGTAAAACATATATTTTGTTAAAATAAATTTCTAAGTTCAAGGGGAAATCATTCTGAAAAAACAAGTAAATCTGTGAGCTAATGCTCACTAGTGATACCCCCGCCAAAATCTAAAAATATGCGACAAACAGGAAGTAGATGAGCGAGGAGCATGAAATCGCTTTACACCACATGGGACTATAGGATGAAGCAATATGCAAAGTTTCAGGCTGCTGCATGGTATAGTTGCTGAGAAAACTGTGACGGAAATTTTGTAACGGACGGACGGACGCACACACGCACGCACGCACGCACGCACGCACGGACAAGGGTAAAACAGTATACCCCCCTCTTCTTCGAAGCGGGGGTATAAAAATGTATTTGGAGTTACGAACCTTGTCCCATGAGATGAGGTTAATAATAAGGAACATATATTTAAAGTTTGCAGTCAATGCCTAAAGAAATTAAACAGTTCCAGTAAAAAAATAATTTTTAAATAAATTTTTAAGTTCAAAGGGGAGATAATTATGAAAAAAAAGTATTTGGAGATATGAACTTCGTCATATCAGATGAGATTGATAATAAGGAACATATATTTTAAGTTTGAAGTCGATACCTAAAGAAATAAAACAGTTGCAGTAAAAACAAATATTTTTTAATATAAATTTCTAAGTTCAAGGGAGGATAATTCAGAAAAAAATGTATTTGGAGTTATGAACCTTGTCACATGAGATGAGGTTGATAATAAGGAACATATATCTAAAACTTGAAGTCAATTCCCTAAAAAATTAAAACAGTTGCAGTAAAAAAAAAACATTTTCAGGGATCATTTTGGGGCGCGATTTCGCGATATTTGCGCATTTTCCCAGCAGAAATCACATGAAAATTTGCTAAATGGGACAAAAAAATCGCACAACTTGATCTGCCGGTCTTTTCCGATGACCATCGTGTAGGGGACGTAACCCGCGAGGAAGGGACGTAACCAGAGTCGGTGAAACGGCTTTTATACCGTCCTGCTCGTCAACGCTCTCACTGAAATGCTTGCCGATAAAACGCATTCGATTTTCCAATAGCTTGCAAGAGTTCATCGCACAGGGCTTGAATTAGACCTGAGACCTCGGGTTTTGACGCACAAAAAATCCAAAATACCCTTTTTGACCCTCATTCAAAATCGCCCGTGTGTCAGTTGACCCGCGTATATTTTGTCTTCAAAAGTCATAGTTGAATTGTTGAGCCTATGTTACGTCCGCCTATGTGATGTAATCGACCGATCAGCTATGTGCACTACGCAGGAGTTGCAGTCCATGTTGATCATTGTATAATATTATATTGTCGCCAATGAAGACCAATCAACGTCCGCTCAAAAAAATCAATAATGCTACATGTCAGCCCAATAAGATTGTTTGTGTAATCAAACGGTGGCAATTAAACAAACACGTGACAAACTGTGATATTGCATTGATTAAAGTAGATAGGGCTTTTTGGATGCTTGGCGTTCAATTGATAATTGTATTTAATTATAAGCATGTTTAAATAGACGTAATAATCAGTTTGCAAATGTTTTTTAAGACAATTAAAGTTGACAACAATAATAATATCTGATCAAATGATAATAATAAGCATAAAATTCCACGTCAAAATAATCGTAAAACAAATTATTTTATTATCGTTTTACAATGAACGAAGTTTCATATTTCGTACTGTCATACATTTTCGTGACCGACGCTATCGCCAATAAAGTGAAAATCGTTAAAATTGCGTTAGTTATTTATTAATATTATTATTTCGAAAGTTAGATCTTCTTAAATTAGCAATAAGTGAGGGGAAAATTCCCTATTTTTTTTCGATTTCAAGAATAAACATCGGTTGAATTTGTGAAAAATATAAAATATTCGTCACGTAATCTATCAGCTAAAATTGTGTATTAGACTCTAAAAAAACAATAAAATACACCAATTGCTAATTAATAGTATTACTTACGAAAAGGTTTGATATCTATAGCAGAACTTATTTTTAAGGAAATATTTAAACAAAGAAGGATCAAAATTAAGGACATTGATACCCCTTAATGCATTTTAATCTCTGATGACCATAAACCAGTTAGCTAACATGCTAAATCAGAAGAACTGTTCTATTGAAATGAAAAATATATATTTTCAGTTTACAATTTGATACAAAATCTCTATATTCTGTGAATTTTGTGTAAAACATTTGATACATATTTTAACTCAGCTGCATTTTCTGGGTCTACTCTGTTTGCAATAAAGTGATCTGGGTCTACTCTGTTTGCAATAAAGTGTTAAGGTATTTCAGGTTGTGAAATAAAAGCAAAGAAAACTAACATTTTTTGAAACTTCTGTTTTATTGACCATCATTAAAAATAAGCATTTACATCTTGTGTACATGTAGTACCTTAATGTAATAAAATTCTTGCCGTTTTAATTGAAGTAAAAAAAAAAATCTCAACATAATTTGAAATCTCTCACCAAATTTGGTCAAATGGGATTTTTTCTCTCACCAAAATCTGGACCCAGAATAACCCCGGCATTTTTAAAGAAAACTCCAAGTTCAAGGAGAAATAATAAGGGACTTTAGTTAATTATCTTTCCCTGATAAAATCTGAAGCAATCCAATTGGTAAGTAAGTCCTTACAGTTGGAATCCTCGGATTTCATCATTGAATTCCTATGTAAGGATAACAAAATATTTCATCTAATATCTTTCTTGTTGATTAAGATATTAACAGGAGTGATGAAATTTAGATAGTTCTTTTCCCTGAAAATACCTAGCTTGAATTTCAAACAAATTAAATGATTTACAAAAAAGTTATTGAAGATTAATTTTGGCAAGTTGACATTGAAAAGTAAGGGTAAAATCCGAGTAGTCCAACTAATTAGACCTACCTATTTTAACAGTATACAAGGGGAAATAACTGACTAAAGTCCCTAATTGTGAAAAAAATGTATTTGGAGTTATGAACTTTGTCACATGAGATGTGGTTGGTAATAAGGGACATATATTTAAAGTTTGAAGTCAATACCTAAAGAAATAAAACAGTTGCAGTAAAAACAAACATGTTTTTTAGAAAACTCTAAGTTCAAGGGGAGATAATTCTGGAAAAAATGAATTTGGAGTTATGACCCTTGTCACATGAAATGTGACTGAAATAAGGTTTGAAGTTGATACCTTAAGAAATAAAAGTTATAGTAAAAATATTTCACAAAAACTCTAATCAGAAATATGCAGCCGCTGATGCTAGGGCGAGTAGGAGAGCTCTCCATTTACTTCGTAAAGTTGTGCTAAAAACAAAAGCATGTATGTCACATTTTACTCCTGACTCAAGTTCATAAGGAATCACGTTTATAAATGAAGGAAATTAATATCACAATACAATACGACAACTTGACAATGTTGGTGCATGGTTGTTAAGGCAAATACTTTAACTCTGTATGGATATAAAATTATACCCAAGACAGAGCAAAATTTAAGCAGATACCATTTTCATACCATTTCACCATACATCAAAAGCAATACATCATATTCTTTGTTAAATAATAACCTGTATTGTAAAACTCAAAAAGCATGAACAATTTTGCCACCTAGTGGCAAAAGCTTTAACAATTTTGATCCCAGAAATTACATCAATATTTTTTGTAAAAGGTACAGGTCGATTGCATTAAAGCTGGACCCCTAAAATCATGAAATATCTCAACAACTAGACGATGGAATTAACTCAAATTTTGTATGTGATCATAACTAGCATTTTCCTTCTCAAATCCAAAAATTCACAATTTTTCTTTAATTACATAACATACTTCCATTAGACATGCAATGCAAATTTTGAAGCCAAAAAGAGACTTTTGTTAAATGGGTATGTTCCATAATCAGAACAGCCACATAAAAGTAGATACAAAATAATAGCTAAATATGAGGCCTGGTTTGAAATTTTATTTAATAACAAAGTATAACAGTATATACAAACTCAAATATCATCATCACTGGCGTCTGTATCGTCAAAATCTATACATATTCTACACGTACGATTTTAAAGACGGGCCTCTGCTTTACAAGTCAGTAGACCGTCGAGTGTTTATTTAAGCGACAAATTTACAGTAAACGCACAGGACTTTGTATAAATACACTGGAAGTATGACAATGTTATAATCAGAACAGCTTATTTTACCTACTGCCGGATTTTTGATAAAAAATTCCAAATATTTTGAATTATACCTTATGGAAAACTTTTTTTATTTATCTATTAAAAATTCTGAAAATTTAAATCCTAGAAGGAAAAATTGAAATAAGATTGTATTAATTTTTTTTGCAAAATTGCTGTTATAGTTTAAAAGATTTACGGCAAATAGGGATCCAGCATTAACGCAAATGACCTGTCCTATAATATTATACATGACAGATATGTTTTCTCTGAATCTTACAGATTTAAAAGAAAATAATAACCATAATTACATGATTTAAGGGCAAAACTGACCATAATAACTCATTTCAAATACATGTAGTCAAGACAGGTAAATAAATGGATACATGTCCTTGAGATAAACATGTGCGCTATTCTCACAGAATTTTGATAAAGACACAGCTGTGTAAAACTTGCATTAATTGAATTATCCCAATAAAATATTGAATAAAAGATACAAACAAGAACGAATATAGGAGAGGTTGCTAAAAGTGTGGACTGCTGTCTGATATCTGATGTCATTCTCAACAAATAAATATCTTGTATTCCTAACTTAATTAACTTAACTTAATTATAATGTACCATCCTTTATATGACAGAATCATGAATATATCAGACATTAAAGTATTTCTAAAAATCTATGCCTTCAGTATTTTCACAATGCTAGGACAATACTATTTTAAAAACTAAGCTGAATCTTCTGTAGCATTTATTCTATAGCAAATGACAAATGCATTAAATATGCTTTAAAAGAATTTTAAACAGTTTAAGAATACTAATAATTCAAAGAAGAATAAACAAGTAAATCTGTGAGCTAATGCTCACTAGTGATACCCCTGCAAAAATCTAAAAATATGCAACAAACAGGAAGTAGATGAGCAAGGAGCATGAAATCGCTTTACACCACATGGGACTATGGGTTGAAGCAATATGCAGAGTATTAGGCTGCTGCATGTTATAGTTGCTGAGAAAACTGCGACGGAAATTTTGTAACGGATGGACGCACGCACGGACAAGGGTAAAACAGTATACCCCCCTCTTCTTCGAAGCGGGGGTATAATAATACCAACATTATTAGTATCAAAAACTTAGTAACCATATTGCAGTTGGTAATACCCTAAAATTTCATAACTCAAAATAATTCTTCCACTGTTACAAACTTTCATAGGCATGTAGAAATAAAATTTAGAGGGTCACTCAGGCAGTTTTTACAGTAACTTACCTATACAAAGACAGACAGGGGCTATCACAAACAGTTTGAGATAAATGACTAGAAACTAGATAGTCTATATTATATAATGATGCGCAACGTGAGAAAAGGGCCCTTATGGTCAAATTTTTCGAAATTGAGATTTTTACAGAATGTGAAAGAGTAGGCTTCGTAGTTTCCAAAAATGTATAATTTATTAAAATATCTCAATTAATGACGTTGCTATGGCGATTTGAAATTCGATACTCGGTCCAAGAAAAAAGCGACGTCACGTTTAACGTCGCTTTTTTGTTGGACATTTGGCAACTGAATACCATAGTAAATTAACTGCAAAAAGCATTTGGAATTAGTTTTATCAAGATTTTTTTAAAATTCAACATTCCTTACATTTATACTAAAAAAATCTCGAATTTAAACTGATTTTCAGTTTACAATAGGCTTAAAGAAAGTCTTCATGTATAAGTCCAAATAACTAATCTATACTGACAGTTACTAATAACCATATATTTGTGGTCCCAACAAATAACTTCAATCTCATTAGCATTATTAAGTCTGATTGTGAAACAAAAAATGCATTGATACAAACGGTGTTGTTTTATCTATGATACAACAAAAATATGTGAAGGTCTATTTTTATCGAGGTCCATCGACGCCAAATATCCTTTGAAATTGTTGTTAGGGCGTTTAAATTTAGCAAACTGTTATCATTGGTAAGAGTTGTCACGAAATATGTATAGCCTACTGCACTGCAGTGTATACTGTTAATAAAGGGTACAGCTAACATAATTTGATATTGAACTCATTCTCACATAAAATTATGTTATACATGAACATGAATGTGTATGTACCAATTTGTATAAGAACATATTTTAATCATCAAAAAACAGGACCCTACAAAATGTATCATCCGTGACTATTTTTGAAAAATATATGAATATGAGCCTCAAAATGTTAAAATGATATTCAATATGTAAACTGCTTTTAATGACAACGATCACTACAATACTCTCCGAACATATTTATATGTCAGCATTGTCGTAGCTTACACGGGCATAGTAATCATGCAATACATGTAACATAGTAACGCTAATTTTTATCTGTCCTTATTATTTTCACCATCTTAAATTTGCAGTTATTCCTAATGACGGGTTTGTACAATTACAGTCTAAATTTTAAGAATAAGATAAATACACTATTTTACTTTCTTCCACAAGAGGTTGAGATAAATAGAAGTTTATTTCACATTAATGCACACGTAAAATGAAACATAATTTTCAAGCAAACTGATGCTTACTTTTACTTAATATTCGTCCTTCAATAATATCGTGTCACATCAGAATTTAAAAGTCTGATAATGTGGTAATTAATCCGCATGACAAAAATGAATACACTGTTAACTAATAGCTTTCAATGTCAATTATGTGATGTTTAACACATTTTAAGTCCAAATCCAGGTGAAAGATGGATAAAAATATTTAGTTCAACATAAAATGGGAAATTAAAGTAATACGGAACTAGCTAACCTTTTCTTTGAAAGATCTATGAATGCCGACATAACAACGCTTTTGGAAGGCAATATTATCAAAAAAATCTGGAGTATTGAAGTTCGGAGATGATAGTCGGTAATCCTTTGATATTTTAATTGGCCCAAGGAATGCATGAACAGTTATAGTTGTGGTACAGTTGACGAAACTGAGCAAACATGTGGAAATCCGGCTCTGAATCAAGGAAGTTTCATGTTATTTCACGTTGCATTGAGGTTTGACAAAAGTTCTTTGGATCGACGATGACCTGTGTATAAGTTGCATGCTCTATCATTAACGAGGGCTAATGTCATTATATGACAAAATCAGATTGCATGATAACGCTTTGATAACGTGAATGGGTAAAACAGAAAACAACTGGAATTTTACTTCTAAGACCTAGGCCTATACTCATGTGTGGATCTAGTTTAAACACGAGGTAAGAATCACTGTAGTACAAAATGTACACACACATTACACTTTTAAAATATAATGATATTATCACCATTTTGTTTTCAATAAACTTTAGTAATTATTCTTAACGAAATAAAAAAGTATTTACAGTTTTGTATGACGAAAATGATGTGTACTAACGAACTTGCGGTTAGTTATAATTGTATTTAAGAAAGAACGATCTTTATCCAAAACCAATTTGGATTTTATTACAATGATGTATAGGTAGATGGAAACATTATGTTTCAAATAACTTCATTTCATACGCTGATACGCCCTTAGAAAACTTATGCAGACAGTCTTTTTAGCAACGGGTTCACATTGACTCACGAGTGTTATCGTGCTCGACAATTGTAATTGTATTTCTAAGATCCAACTGATAGATGTGGTAATTAGACAGAGCTACAATTTGCTAACAATTGATCTATATTTTTTTCGATCAATGATGTCAATCAAGCTTTATTTAGAGGTAGTCAAATTATGAAAAGAATAATGAATGCCGGCCCGATATCTAACCAGACCAAATTTAGCCTACTCCTCACATTCCAATTACCGGACGTTTTTTGGACATTTTCAGTGATAACTTTTTGTTTTAGCATGTATTAAACTGAAATTTTGACATCATATAATTCGGTTCCCGCTCAGTACATTTAAATACCAAGAAAAAGTAATACATTTTTTTACTTCAAAATTGGGTCTAAATCTCGCGAGGAAATCGTCCGTAAAATACGGACGAGCGACATATAAACCGGACGTTTGAGTCGGCGGGAATTAGAATCAAATTCCTTCTTAAATAAACACAATACACTTAAAATTATTTAGCAACTCGATAAAGTAACAATATATCGCATACTGTGCAAAATTTGAGTTAAAAAACGACCATCACTTACTTCAAAATACAACATTTTCTCCTCTAGTATACATGTATTTGTATATGAAAATTGTGACAGCTGGATTTGCTGTTCAAAGTAAGCCTACGGACTGGTAAACACTAATTTGGTAATAAATTCCATATTTCAATTTAAATGACCATTTTAAATATAAACGACAGCAAAACAATAGCAATATCATATACATGTTTGCATTCGATGCACATGTGTCTAAGAAATAACAGATCTAAACTAAAAGTCTAAAAGCCCCAATGACATTTCACTTCAGAAAGGGACGACATTATTCTAATTTTGCATTACCTATTCACAAAATTTCCAGATCAAGCTAAGATTTTAAGATGAACTGAATAAAAAAAATCAGAATAAAAAGTACAAGTCCGCATTTAACATTATAGCGTGTGCTGTATTCAGGGGTGTGCATGTATACCCGTAGTTACGAGTAAACAATTTGATGGCGAAGCGTGTAGAGGCTGTATCCATCGTCAATTTAAATCAATTATACCGAAATTATGCGTGTAATTCTCCCTAAAAATATAATGGTAGCTTATCTATTTAGCAATCCAATTTTAAATCACAAATAAAACAGACTATTCTAAATGTCAAGTTACAAGTTAGCTTTGTTTTAAAAGTGTCAACACCAAACGGCGGCTCGGCACGTTGGCGAAAGTTGGATGAAAAAACAACTCATGACGGTCAACAATCCTTCCTTTTTACGCTATTTGTTATTGATTTCTTGAAACATTGATACTAAGACATTCATATTTTGCAGAACATATATTTATTCCCTTTAAATAATGCAATAGAGCCAGTTAAATCGTCAGTATAAACAATGCAATATTCACTGACGTGACACATGTACGCTAAAATTGACCTCGATTACGTTTGTGACGTTTACCGCAAACGACGTCAAAGAGCTTAAGGGCCCTTTTCTCGCGTTGCGCATCATATATATATATATATATATATATATATATATATATATATATATATATATATATATATACAGGGATTATTCTGGGCCCAGATTTTGGTGAGAGAAAAAATCCCATTTGACCAAATTTGGTGAGAGGTTTCAAATTTTGATGAGATTTTTTTACTTCAATAAAAACGGCAAGAATTTTATTACATTAAGCTACTACATGTACACAAGATGTAAATGCTTATTTTAATGATGGTCAATAAAACAAAAGTTTCAAAGAATGTTAGTTTTATTGGCTTTTATTTCACAACCTGAAAAAACTTAACACTTTATTGCAAACAGAGTAAACTCAGATAATGCAGCTTCTCCAGGAGATATGATCAGAGTCTAGACTGTGTACTTATAAAATTTATTTGTTGTGGCATTGAAAGAATAATTATTTTATATTCATTTAACAACAAAATTAAACTGTTGAAAACTTAAAAAAACACCCAACTGTCAAGTGTAATTGAAGAACATCTGAACACCTGGAACTAACAACTCTTTTTAAACAAAATCCTGGATTTTCCAGACCTCCAACATTTATAATCAAATTCATTTTCAAAACCTTAGAAACCTTGCCGGCTTTGGAAGCCATTTTGAGGAGAGTGTGGTGAACGCTTGCAAGCATTGGAAAAACGAATACGTTTTATCGACGTTTCAGTGAGAGCGTTGACGAGCAGGACGGTATAAAAGCCGTTTCATCGACTCTGGTTACGTCCTTTCCTCGCGGGTTACGTCCCCTACACGATGGTCATCGGAAAAGACCGGCAGATCAAATTGTGAGATTTTTTTTGTCCCATTTAACGAACTTTTATGCGATTTCTGCTGGGAAAATGCGCAAATATCGCGAAATCGCGCCCCAAAATAATCCCTGTATATATATAATATATATCTTCTGTAATGTCAACCCTTAGGAAACTACAAATAGATGTGTCAGTATATTAATAGCAATTCAAACAGATTGTCTGCTATTACAGGCACAATAATTTCTAAACTCTTAAAGGTACTAATTCACAGATTTCAACTTAAATATCAACTTTTTCTAAAACTATCAAAATTGTATGGAAATATTTTTGGAAGCAATGAAAGTAGTGCAAATTGACATACAACTACAAATGATGGTGTTTCATGCAGTTAATATCTACACTGTATGTCAAGGTATAGACACTTTTAGTGCATTTTTGTGACTTATATAGTAAATTTCTTGCAACATTTAGGTCAGTTTGTCTTAGAATAAAAAGATTTGATGCGCAACGCGAGAAAAGGGCCCTTAAGCTGTTTGACGTCGTTTGCGGTAAACGTCAATAACGTTATCGAGGTCAATTTTAGCGTACACGTGTCACGTCAGTGATTATTTCATTGTTTATACTTATATTTAACTGGCTATCTTGCTTTAATTAAAGGGAATATATCGATGTTTTGTAAACTATGACTGAATTACTATCATTGTTTGAAGAATTTGGTAACACATAGCTAAAAAATAAGGATTGTTTATAGTCGTGATTTGTGTTTTCCGTCCAACTTTCGTCAACGTGCCGAACCGTCCTGTGATGTTGAATTTTCTTTAACTAGAGTAACTTGTTAGACGTGTACTGTATTAGTTTTGCTTTAGCATTGGATTACTAAATAGATAAGCAACACATAAACGTTTTTTCCAGAGAATTGCACGCATAATTTCGGTACTATAGCTTTAAACTGACGATAGTTACAGCTTCAAAACGCGTCGCTAACAAATTGTTTACACGTAACTACGGGTACACATGCACACTCGGGAATAGAGCACACGCTATAATCTTTAATGCGGACTCGACCTTTTTCTTTAGAATTTTGATTCTGTACAACTTATAATCTTTGTTTGATCGTGAAATTTTGTGAATAGGTTACGCAAAATAAGAATAAAAACGTCGTCCCTATCGAAATTGAAATGTCCTTGATGTTTTAAAATGTTTAATCATCAGTCTAGGCATATAGAATCGGATCTGTTATGACTATGAAGAGATTAAATCAGGCCTATGCATCTATTGCATCGAATGCAAACATGTGTAATCACTAGCCTACATAACCTGGTTTTGCTGTTATATTATATTGCTATCGTCTATAATACAAATGGTCATTTAAATTAAAACTGAAATTTGTTACCAAAAAGAAACAATGTGTACTTCAGCAGCTCGAGCTGTCACAATGTAGGCTTATGTTTGGCCTTGCTAGATATCTACCTACATTCATTCTTCTTTTCTTAATTTGACTTAATAAAGCTCAACTTTACATCATTGACCGAAAAGTTTATCACATTGTCAGCAAATTATACTACTTGCTAATTACCTTATCTAGCAATCTCCGTAAACAGATATCATGTAGAGCATTGTCGTACAGGATCTCTACTTTCTCAATGCAGGGTCACGTCGAGATGACCTTTATGTCGACTACACGAATCACTATTAATCAAATTTTGATTTTGTAATTTCTAATTTTAGACCAATGTTTGCAAACTAATTCAACAGCGGTATTATTCACAGTCTGCCATTGGACGGCTCATTTCAAATTGCGCGACGTAGACGATATAAACAAGTTATGTATCATAACAATTTCGTCATTAATATTATGATGAGAAAAGGTCACCTGAACGTGATCCTCGTTTGAAAAAGGTCAGATCTAAATTAGTGAGTAGGCGAGCGGAAAATTTTAGATCGGGTTTTAATCAGATTGCTTATCTAGTAGTTGGATCTAAGAAATACATTATATTTGTCCAGCTAGGTAACACTTGTGAGACAAGGTGAACCCATTGTTAATAAATTGTCTGTTTAACAAGGGTGTAACATCGTATGAAATAACAGTATTAGATACGTTGTGTTTCCATCTCTCTACCATGGTAAGAAAACACCAAATTAGTATAAGTATAAGGCGTGTTTCTTTCTTACCATGCAACCAACCAATAGTTTGTTAGAAAACATCATTTCCGCCATACTAAACTGTAAATAATTTTTACTTACCTATGAATAAATAGTTTATTGAAAACAATGATGGTAATATTAAATGTATTTTATGTGTACCACAGTGATCTTTTATCTTACTTCATGTTTGAATCTGATAAACACATGAACAGGCCTTACAATAAAAACCTTAAAAACCTGATTTTGTCATAAAATGGAATTAACCCTCGCCAATGATGAAGCATGCAACATAAACACAGGACATCGTCGATCCATACTTATGTCAAACTTTAATGTAGCTTGAAATAACTTGCAGCTTCCATGATTCAGAACCGGATTTCCATAGTAATGCTCAGTTTCTTCAATTGTACCACAACCATATCGAGGGTTGCCTCAAACTCCCCGCAGCGGTTATTTCCCTTTTATTTAATCAATAACCACTGCCACCACAAGTAAATTCGTCCCTTAGAGAGCCGATTTTTTTTTCATCTTTTCTGTTACAATTCAATATTTTCTACAAATTGAGTCTTACAACGTTCAAAGTACATGAAGATAAAAAATTAAAAAATATATTTAATTTACAATTTGTAAAAAAAACAAAGCGTTACGTAAGCACTGCGAGGAGTATGGATATTCTATAAATAAATGATATTACTAGCGACACGTAATTTACCTGTTGGCAGTGGTTTAGTAGCAAAGCGTGACGTAAGCACTTTGAGGAGTTTGGGGTTGCCTGCAAGACTGTTGTAAGTGCATTGCATTAAAGGGTGAGCTACTACAGTCTTGAGGGGAACACTCGATATATGCTTATGCATTCCATGGGCCAATTAAACTACCAAAGGATCACCGACTATCATTTATAAACTTCAATACTCAGATTTCTTTGATAATATTACCTTCCAAAAGCGTTGTTATGTCGGCCTTCATTGATCTTTCAAACAAAAGGTTACCAAGTTTCGCATTACATAATTTTCACATTTTAAGTTGATATAAATATTTTATCCATCTTTCACCTGGGGCTTGGACTTAATGTGTGTTAAACATCATATAATTGACATTAAAAGTTACTTGTAAATATTGCGCTCTTATTTGTAAACGCAAGTAAGCCAGAAATTTTTGCAAACACGCCAATACTCGCAAAGACGGCAAAAAATTAAAAGATAAAATCATATTTAACGTTAATGTGTTATTGCATGATTACACGCCACGTGTACAGTAAAGCTATGCTGACATAAAACATATTTTCAGAGAGTATTTATATTTGATCTTTGTCATTAAACACAGCGTTCGGAACACCTCAACCTTTTATAGGGTCCTGTTTTTGACGATTGAAATATGTTCTTGTTCAATTTGGAACATGCGGGTGTTTAACAAATGTGAAAGTGAATTTTATAAACAAGATGTATGTTGCTCTCTTTATTATCTGTATATCATATATTTATTGTGACAACTCGAACTTTTGCCTACAGACTGGCCAGTGATAATTGATAAAAAACGCACTTACAATAAATTCAAAGGAAATTTGGCGTCGATGGACATCGACAACAATAGACCTCCACAATGTTTTTGTTGTACCCTAAAAAAACAATGCCGTCAGTTTAAGTCTATAATTGTTTTACAATAATAATTGATGCTAATGACATTAAAGTTATTTGTCGGTACTACAAAATATAGTTGCTTATACACTGTCAGTAAAGACTGCCACTTGTTATTTGGACTCATTTATGAAGACATATTTACGTCAATCGTAAACTCTAAATCAATTCAAATGTAAGCTGTTTTTAATTATTAATGTAAAGAATATTGAATTTTTAAAAAACTTTGGTGTTAAAACTAGTTCCCAATGCTTTATGCAGTGAAATGATTAAGTTATTAACCTGCTATATAACTTACGAAAAACGCGACGTTAACATGACGTCGCTATATTTTCTTGTACCGATTATCGAATTTCAAATCACCATAGCAACGTCATGAATTGAGGTATTTTAATAAATTATACATTTTTGGAAAGTAAAAAGCCTACTCTTTCATTTTCTGTAAAAATCTCAATTTCGAAAAATTTGACCTTAAGGGCCCTTTTCTCACGTTGCGCATCATTTATTTTTTTTACTCTGAATGGTATTTTGAAATTACAGAGAAAAAATAAACCAAATCTGTGAACTAGCTCCTTTAACACAACCTAAAAACTTAAGTATTTGCTTCACAGAGCCAAATCACCAATAAGTGTGATGAATTGTGCATTCATTTATACATGCTTTTACATTACTAAATAAATGCATAATGTAGAATGTTTTAACAATAGTTCTGTATTTGGTAGGTTGAAAGATTGTAATTCCAGAAAGTAAAAATCCGAATCAGAGTTGATGACTTTAAATGGCATCTAAATATTGTTGTTTTCTTTTTATTTTGACCAAGAGTAACTGAATAGAAACATTGCCAAGGACACTTAGGTCATATTCTTACTGATGGAAAGATATGTAAAACAAACCGTAAACCATAACATACTTACACAATATTAAAGACAACACCAAGTACAGCTGTAATCAACATTTCATCAGGTTTTACATCTTTATAATGTTTATGTACAATTCTTTCTATAGCCACATATACTAGCACACCAGTAACTGACCATATGATGAATACACTAAACAATGCACCAAGTACTTCTGAAATAGATATAACATTTTATCATAAATCATCATCATCATCATCAGCAGCACAGGGTTCGACACTAACAGTGTTCCGGGATACCAGGATCCAAACAACTTGGGTGGAACACCTGTGATTCTAACTGAGGATTCCATAAGGATCCCCCAAAAATAGCATTGTGCTTACATGAATTTAAGATTTGTTTATTACAATTTGCGCCTACAAACATGCATCCCTTTACTTTTTCATTTAAGGAATCCCTAAAGCCAAGTAGGAATCCCTGACCTACTGACTAGGGATTCCTTAGGGATCCCTGGTAAAAAGTTAAGTGTCATCATTATTTTCATCATTATCAACAATACCATCATCAGTGATCTAATTATCATGCTAGAGAGGATGTTTCTCTCTTTAAGGAAGCTAATTGGCTGCATGGTAATCATACATGGCAGATCTCACATACAGTGAAACTTGGTTATAACATACTCGGTTATAACATACACTCGGTTACAACATACCATTTTTCCAGGCCCATTCTTCATATTTTGTATGTAACATACTTAGTATGCTACATGGATATAACATACCTCAATTATAACATACCTTTTCTCTTTGGCCCAGCTAGTATGTTATAACCGAGTTTTACTGTAATTATATAATGTGTATGTTAAAAGATATTGACAATTCAATTATTAATTTTGAAATTCAAATTAATTACGGTAAGTCAACCTCAAATCCAAAAGTATAGTTGGGCATTTAATATATAATAAACAATACAATTGAATTAGAATAAGAACACTTAAAAGGATGCAAAAACTTTAAACAAGAGAAACTACATGTAATATTGTGCACACAACCCTAATGCAGTGTAGCATGATAAATCTTCATTTAACTTTGTAAAATGCCAGATTTTTTTAGCATTTTGTAAATTGCCCAGTCAGTTTTGGCATTTTGTAAATTGACTACACCATGAACCCTGCGCTGCCGCCACGGACACTGTAACACCTATATGTCTTATAACAAAGTCAGGCGACACAATAAATAAATTAGGATGGGTATTGCTAATTAAAACTCAGCAACAAAGTAGGTGGGTCAGGAAACTGCAAACAAACTTAAAAATACGGGTACTTTAAGGATGTCCCAATAATCCAAGGTTACACTAGGCCTATTAGGGCTCTATATTGGTCAGAATGATCAATACGATATTCCAATCGAAACAAAATGATCGATATTCAAATATCATATATTTAAATAATAATAAATAATGTTTTATAAAACAGCAATACAGTGTTGTTTTATTCATTTATTTTAATTGTAGTAGCACCGTACTACTAAATGCACAGTCTTATTATTATTTTAAATGTTATGTCTTCGAAGTTTGTGTTTTTTTAACTAACATCATTGCAGTCTGGATCTAGATATGATCTTTTTGCAGACTTGAGGTTAAAAATACCCGTTCAAAAGCTACTGATGTGGCCTGAGCAACCAAGTATTTAGCAGTTGAAGTGTACAAATGTGGGTGTCTGTTACCGATTTTCAACGTAAAAAAAGCAAAGGATTTAAATTTTTTGGCATGTAAACTTTCAATTCTTCATCAGCCATTTCCTGAAATCTGCTACTTAACATCCCCATTGATTGCATTCATTAATCAATTGTTTATGTAATTGTGAAGGATTTACATAAAATGAAAACATATTGTTGATGTTTGATATTAGTTAGATTTATTTCCATTAATTCATATTTGTATGGCACTAAACAGAGATCGGCAAAAGGGAAAACATATGAAATCTGTTAAACAAGGGGTCAAGTACTACTGAAAACTGTTTCATTAGTATCTATCTTATTGACCTTACCCCAGAATTTGATTGACAGCTCCTATTAGCCAATCAGTGTCCGGCATATGATACACTGATGCTTATCTTAGATAAGGAGCGTATCGGCTGCCATTTTGTATGACATCTGTTCTTGACGGACATTAAATTTCTTATGTGGTAGCATGGACCCTATGTACAGTTATATGGGGTATTTTGTGGTAGTTAAAAAATAAACTCAATAAAACAAATTACAATGGTCAAAATATGTAAATATGGAGGTCTGTAACATGGACTCACAGTATCCAGATAATGAATGGCAATTAATATAGAAATACCTGACAATGACTTCGTCTATGAAAGACCACAAGAACCGTTCAATATGACTTTTTGTCAGATCATTCAAAATCCAAACGAGTATATGTTTGTTCAAGGCAGGGATATCATATAACATCCTTGTTCAAGAGTACAACTTGATTTTTACACAGTTAGGTTTAGGGATTTTAGTAAATTTAAACGACCTTTACATGGACCGGACTGACAAAAGAATTTGTGGACTGTTTAATAAATCCATCGCTTAACTTTCTTAAAGATGAATATATTTTCTAATATGTAGGTTCTGTATGAAAGCTAAGACACTTAACTTGATAAAAGTATAAACTACATAATAATCTGACAACAATAAATGCATGTATACATATTATGTCTATATCAAATCAGATTGATAATGACTTTTTTCACAAAGATCCATAGACCCTCCCCTTAATTTTTTTATTTCTCAGCATATTTTTATCAAATATAAACCATTTTAAGGATATTTTTTGTTGGAGCAAATGAAACTACCTTTATTTTTAATATTTATAAATGGATATTATTAAACATTGAATCATTTGAAAGTTGTGACAATTAATGCCATTTTCAGACAAGTTAATATAAGGGAAATATGATAGTTCGTAAATGATGGGCATGCACTCGAACACAACTTCGTCTAATGCAAGTTAACTAACAACCATAGTCCCCCCCCCCCAAAAAAAAAATATCCCGACCTTTAATTTTCTTATTTCTCAACATATTTTTATCAACTCGACATCATTTGATAGCTAAGGTAATGTAGTATTTTTTTCGTGTTTTACTTTTTAAAATCTGTACATCCAAAAGATTATTACCAATGTTCAAATTTAAGTGTATTCTTTCAAGTAACTCATTCTTTGCGCGTATATTTTTTATTGGAGAAAATGAACCCCCCCTTTAATTTAAATATTAATTAATGAATATTCATTAACAATGTACCATTTGAAAGTTTTGACAATGCCATTTTCAAAAATATTAAGTTGAACGAAATTAGATGGCTAGCAAATAATAAGCATGCATTTGAACCTGTTAATTTCAAAACATAGATAATGTCCAGAGACATATATAATTCCCTGATTATGTCGGACAATTCATCACATGACTCGGTGGGAGGAGCATAGGTATTCTGGCGTAAGGTAAATTCTTTTACTTGAATTGATATAAAGAAGATTTGTCAGATGACATAAATATCATATTTTGAAACCTCTGATAATAACAATGTTAGAAGTAAATGTATATTTGCTGATAAACAAAGGATAAAGTCTACTACACTCAGCTGATCCACATCATACAAGCCACTTTACTGTTATAGTCAACTAATTTATCTTATTTTTGTTATCATTCAAAAATGATTAAGATTTATTAACATCCGATAACTTTCCGACAAATGATTTAACTCTGGTAAGCATTTAATAACCAACAACACAAGAGATCACATTTATCCACTTGATCCTGTGTTACCATTAACAAGCAAAATCTTTAAACAAGAGTTGCTTGGATATATAAGCAATAATTGGCAATTCTTTTCCTGAACATGCAGGGCTACTTCATGATGTTCTTATTTCATAAGTAATTAAGTGACAGAGGTGCAACTTGACAAATATATTCCCCGGCAAACGTTTTTCAGAAGAGCTTAAATTGAATCTTGATGTCTATTACCTCACCAATAATAATGCAGAGCAAAAGAAACAAAAAAGAAATCTTTACTTATTTTCACCCCTCAATAAAAATTTCATTTCAGCTATATTATACCAAAAGGATGTCCGAAGTCCTACAAAGTTCAGAGGCCACCATTTTGTGCCACTTTTCTGCTCTCAATGACCACAGGCTATTTTGAAGACTAGCTGAGCAATAAAAAGCAAACAAACTTACCTGCTCTATGATAACCAAATGACATATTCCTTGTAGCTGGTTTCTTGGCAAGATACATTGATAGTAAACTAATTAAAAAACTAATTAGATCACTACCTAAATGTAATACATCCGTAAATAATGCTAAACTGTTTGACAATATACCACCTGAAATTACACAAGTTATTATATATTATGAACATTTAACATAACTCAGATTTATGGGACTATCACACAGTCTGCAATGGTATACTAGGTCTGTCATGGTATACTGGGTCTGCCATGGTATACTTGGTATGCCATGGTATACTGGGTCTGCCATGATATAGCCGATCTGCCATTAAACTGGGTCTGCCATGGTATACTGGGTCTGTCATGGTATACAGGATCTGCCATGTTATACTGGGTCTGCCATGGTATACTGGGTCTGCCATGATATAGCAGATCTGCAAATAAACTGGGTCTGCCATGGTATACTGGGTCTGCCATGGTATACTGGGTCTGCAGTGGTATTCTGGGTCTGCCATGGTATACTGGGTCTGCAGTGGTATACTGGGTCTGCAGTGGTATTCTGGGTCTGCCGTGGTATATTGGGTCTGCCGTGGTATACTGGGTCTGCCATGGTATACTGGGTCAGCAGTGGTTTACTGGGTCTGCAGTGGTATACTGGGTCTGTCATAGTATTCTGGGTCTGCTGTGGTATACTGGGTCTGCCATGGTATACTAGGTCTGTCATGGTATACTGGGTCTGCAGTGGTATTCTGGGTCTGCCGTGGTATACTAAGTCTGTCATGGTATACTGGGTCTGCCCTGGTATACTGGGTCTGCAGTGGTATACTGGGTCTGCCGTGGTATACTGGGTCTGCTGTGGTATACTGGGTCTGCCATGGTATACTGGGTCTGTCATGGTATACTGGGTCTGCAGTGGTATTCTGAGTCTGCCGTGGTATACTGGGTCTGCGGTGGTATTCTGGGTCTGCCATGGTATACTGGGTCTGCAGTGGTATACTGGGTCTGTCATGGTTTTCTGTGTCTGCCATGGTATACTGGGTCTGTCGTGGTATTCTGGGTCTGCTGTGGTATACTGGGTCTGCAGTGGTATACTGGGTCTGCAGTGGTATTCTGGGTCTGCCGTGGTATACTGGGTCTGCAGTGGTATACTAGGTCTGCAGTTGTATACTGGGTCTGCAGTGGTATACTGGGTCTGCAGTTGTATACTGGGTCTGCAGTTGTATACTGGGTCTGCAGTGGTATACTAGGTCTGCAGTTGTATACTAGGTCTGCAGTGGTATACTAGGTCTGTCATGGTATACTGGGTCTGCAGTGGTATACTAAGTCTGTCA
Organism: Mactra quadrangularis; assembly: GCA_025267735.1. Taxonomy (NCBI): domain Eukaryota; kingdom Metazoa; phylum Mollusca; class Bivalvia; order Venerida; family Mactridae; genus Mactra; species Mactra quadrangularis. Next base: position 30,380,439 of record CM046299.1, on the reverse strand, counting down.
TGGTATACTAGGTCTGCAGTGGTATACTGGGTCTGCAGTTGTATACTGGGTCTGCAGTGCTATACTGGGTCTGCAGTTGTATACTAGGTCTGCAGTTGTATACTAGGTCTGCAGTGGTATACTGGGTCTGCAGTGGTATACTGGGTCTGTCATGGTATACTGGGTCTGCAGTGGTATACTAGGTCTGCAGTGGTATACTGGGTCTGCAGTGGTATACTAGGTCTGCAGTGGTATACTGGGTCTGCAGTGGTATACTAGGTCTGCAGTTGTATACTAGGTCTGTAGTGGTATACTAGGTCTGTAGTTGTATACTAGGTCTGCAGTGGTATACTAGGTCTGTAGTTGTATACTAGGTCTGCAGTGGTATACTGGGTCTGTCATGGTATACTGGGTCTGTCATGGTATACTAGGTCTGTAGTTGTATACTCTAGAGGTCTGCAGTGTTATACTGGGTCTGCAGTTGTATACTGGGTCTGCAGTGGTATACTAGGTCTGTAGTTGTATACTAGGTCTGCAGTGGTATACTGGGTCTGCAGTGGTATACTAAGTCTGTCATGGTATACTGGGTCTGCACTGGTATACTAAGTCTGTCATGGTATACTGGGTCTGCCAAGGTGCACTGGGTCTACCATGGTATTCTAGGTCTGCCGTGGTAAACTAGGTCTGCTGTGGTATACTAGGTCTGCCGTGGTATACTAGGTCTGTCGTGGTATACTAGGTCTGTCGTTGTATACTGGGTCTGCCTAGGTACACTTGGTCTACCATGGTATACTAGGTCTGCCATGGTATACTGGGTCTGCCAAGGTACACTGGGTCTGCCTAGGTACACTGGGTCTACCATGGTATACTAGGTCTGCCATGGTATACTGGGTCTGCCAAGGTACACTGGGTCTATCATGGTATACTAGGTCTGTCATGCAATACTGGATCTGCCTTGGTACACTTTGTCTGCCATGGTATACTGGGTCTGTCATGGTATACTGGGTCTGTCATGCTATACTGGGTCTGCCTAGGTACACTGGGTCTACCATGGTATACTAGGTCTGCCATGGTATACTGGGTCTGCCAAGGTACACTGGGTCTGCCTAGGTACACTGGGTCTACCATGGTATACTAGGTCTGCCATGGTATACTGGGTCTGCCAAGGTACACTGGGTCTATCATGGTATACTAGGTCTGTCATGCAATACTGGATCTGCCTTGGTACACTTTGTCTGCCATGGTATACTGGGTCTGTCATGGTATACTGGGTCTGTCATGCTATACTGGGTCTGCCTAGGTACACTGGGTCTACCATGGTATACTAGGTCTGTCGTGGTATACTGGGTCTGCCTAGGTACACTGGGTCTACCATGGTATACTAGGTCTGTCGTGGTATACTGGGTCTGCCTAGGTACACTGGGTCTGCCGTGGTACACTTTGTCTGCCGTGGTATACTGGGTCTGTCATGGTATACTGGGTCTGTCATGCTATACTGGGTCTGCCTAGGTACACTGGGTCTACCATGGTATACTAGGTCTGTCGTGGTATACTGGGTCTGCCTAGGTACACTGGGTCTACCATGGTATACTAGGTCTGTCGTGGTATACTGGGTCTGCCTAGGTACACTGGGTCTGCCGTGGTATACTGGGTCTGCCGTGGTATACTGGGTCTGCCGTGGTAAACTGGGTCTATCATGGTATACTTGGTCTACCATGGTATACTTGGTCTGCCATGGTATACTCAGGCTGTCAAGTGCCCTTCTGTAAAAAAGTAGGGCTACAGTTATGAAAAAACTAGGGTAAAAGTAGGAATTTTAGCGTTGAAAAGTAGGGATAGTAGGGTTGTTCTCATATGTTGATTTTGTAAAAAATTAATTAACCCTACATAGTACATTGCTTCAAATGGCTCACACAAGACTTGAAATTAGTGTTTTTAACTGTATTTAGTGAACTTCACTAAAGGTAGGTTGCCTAAAAATGACATCTTTTATGCACACATTCCTCTACTTTTAAGTGTGACTCTACCATCAATAATGTTTCAAGGAGGTCCCTGAGGGAGGTCCTATTCTGTCACTGAGGTTTGAACGAGGTGCAGGAGGTCCAAAAATAGCCAGAAAATAAGATAACATCTTTTAAGTTGATGAAAATTAGTAGCACTTAAGACCTACAGTTAAGAAAATGTTACTGAATAAAAATGCAAATATTGGATCTGAGATAATACATGTATATTGTAAATAAAATATAAGACTCATACCCAGTACACACAAGAAAGATGATTCAGTATTATTTAATAAAAAGCTATTCTACTGCTTTCACAGTAGTAATTACAGTTTAGATTTGCTAAAAAACTTGATCATATTGCATGCATGTTAATGCCTCAAAGATTTTATAAAGCATAGCAGAATATCACAGCAAATTACATGTATAACTAAGTGTATAATAATATAACATTGTTTTAAGGACTATGTAATTTACGAATGTTCTTCATGACTTTAAAATGGGTGTGGTTGCAATAATTGAAATTTACAAATAATTTTCATAAATTTCAGTTTTCATTTTAATCGTAATGAAATAAATAAGTAAGTTTAATAGAAAAATATCAAAAAAGTGGTTTAGTAATATTTATTTTTTATGAAAAAAGTGAGTTTAAACATGTAAACTTTTGTGCAAGTTTACATGAAGTACAGTGAAAACAGTTAAAATAAAATCTTCCAATAAGATTGTGTACACCCCCGTACAGATGCACTGAGAGTTAAAAATACAAATTAATTTATACATTGTCTGAAATCAGTATAATAAAATATCTCTATATACTAAAATTCATAATTTTCAACATGTCCAAAATACAACTTTACACAAAAGAAGTAGTACAAACAAAAAGTACGGTGTCCATTAATGGACACAGGTAATGAAAGGTACACACTTAAAATAGGTATTATTCACTAATGTCATTATTGAACGGTCTGATAGTGGAAAACGTTTCAGGCAAACAGCTAATGGTTTAAGTATATAGTACGCGAGTATGTAACAGCCTGAAACAAAATAGTTCCAGTATATTGTGCAAATTAGTAACTGCCATTACAACGAAGTCGGCGGTGTTACTCCCGTTGATTAAGATCAATAAATTTACAATAAACAAGTAAACAAGAAAAGAATTTCTCCTCTCCGAATTCTTCTAATAAATTAAAGTAAAGATTCTCTTGTCCGCTATCTTTAAACGTTCGCCCTTCAACGGATCGTTCAATCAACCGTTCATAACGGTAACGGTGATTGACTAACGTTGAATGCTTACTGAACGCAGGGCTGATAAAGAACTGGGACTGTTTCATAAGAATCTCACGTAAGAAATTTCCGAAATTACAAACTTCAACGAACAATTTCACAAACAGAGATTAGAAGCTCTCGAAGAAAATGCACGAGGGCTATACCGAGCCACCATACTCTTGATTTTTCAATACACGGTCAATTTAAACAAAGGTGGTATGACACAATAAATGGTCATCTGCTAACAAAACATCGACCAATTTAAGACGGAACACATGGATGTCAAAATAAAGTAATTAGGCACAAAAAAGTTCCCATGTGGCGTCAAATAAATACCTTAAAACAATAAATCAACAAATCTACAGACATATATAGTAATAACTTCATAAAAACTAAACCATTCTTAAGACATTTCTTCGAAATCTTGCAATCTTTAGATAGAAGTTCAGTTCGCGTATGTACACACGTTTTTGTGATTATCCCCTGACTTCCGCAAAGATGTGTAATGAAGAAGTTTTTAATACACACAAAATGGACGCCCAAATTTTGATTACAGAGCCCACTTGTTTGTTAGTTCATATATGTAAATTCAGTTACAGATATAGAAAATGTAAGCCTCAGTGCATCTAGAGTAATATTAGTGCATTCAATATCTGCATATGTATTTTGAAATTGTTCGCTAGAATTAAAGGAAACTTGAACAGAAAATAACGTATTTATTTCTGTATTCACAGGTGATGTGAAGTACCTACGATAATATTGCCTGGTCCAAAAGATTTCAGGCAAGAGGGATGATTAAACATTATGATATTTTTAGCACTGCATTTACCCTAACCAACTTTTTGAGGGCCGGTACTTATAGGTGCCTTTCTGTAATTTCAACTATTACATAGTCCTTAATTTGTACATTGTTTGTAACCATATTTAATTAGGTCCCTTATAATAGATGTACATGTATATAATAGTTCATTTAACTTCAGCGTCAGTATGTCATTGATATGACAAAGCCTAAGATGATTTTTGATCATATGTTATTCAGGATAGCTTGAGACTAAACACAACGCAATATTGGACTTATTTTCTGGACAAGAAAATGCAACAATGAGTCATTAAATACTCCAAAACAATGAAGTAGAGTTATTTTAAGGTTCTTGTGCACTGCACTTTACCACAATGAGATCTTATCTACCAGAGAAGTTTCAAGTTAGTAGTTTGTATAGAATTGGAATTATTTTTATGTCAATCAAACAGGTTCCCCTAAACTTTAAACGCCTAAAAGGCAACACAAATATTGAGCATTTTTATGTGAAAATTTCCAAATGTGTAATTCATTCCAGCCCATGTTCCTCTACTAATTAGTTTACATACTTGTTTGGCATAAATTATACCATAAATTGTTTGTGAATATTAACCCCGAACTGATGAATACATTACACTGTAGTTGTACACGCTTTGTTTTCTTACCGCATTTTACCGTGAAAGATATTTATCAGTTTGGGGTTAAATAAATCGCATAATACTTATTAAATGCCTAAAACCCAAACAAACAAGCCATTTTAAGCAATTCATCATAATCCAAGATATGAAAACATACCTCATTCAAGTTTTCTTAAAATTAAATAACCTAAAACCTAAATATTTTCACTATGTTCTTGAAGATTTCAGCTACTTAGGGTTCAAGACTAATTTACATCTTTAACTTATAAATTACTTCTATTAGTCACTGCTTAAGCCTTATACACAAATCATTTAAAAAAGAAATCTATGGTAGTGTGATTCTTCACCAAATGGCATCAAAGAGAATGCCAAGGAACTGAAGTAAAACATTCAAAGACCTTCAATTATTTCTTATATAATTTCTGATCTAAATTTTGATATTGAAATGACTTACTTTCTGTTAAAGCCACTAAACGAAGACAAAATCTTTATCGTCTATTTAAAAACAAGTAAAACCATCAAAAAGACAATAGAATATAACTGCCTTTGGATTATAATAACTCTCTCTAGCGGGTTCCCTTTTAGGGGTAAGGTTATTCAAAATATCAATTTCTTATAAAAGTAGGGTACTTTTATAACATGCAAATTAGATTACGGAGATATCCTCTTAGCCAATCAAGTTGCTTAAAAGGTGTTTGATAAAACTTACACAAAATTGTAAAGTGTTGGATATGTCATATTAGACAACGGTGACCCCCTCTCAGCCAATCAAATTGCTTAAAAAGTGTTTGATAAATCCCATAACACACGGTAAAGTGTTTGATATTATCAGATCGTTTTCTCCATGCGATAAACTCGAGAAAACATTGACTGAAAGTATGAGGTGGATCCAGACTTTTTTTAAGTGGGGTGCACACTAAGAACAAAATGAAATGTTATAGTTCGTATACAAGCGGCCACGAACATTGGAAAAGTCTAATTATGATCTTATTTGTTGACAAGCGTAAGTCATTAAATAGTACAACCCCTTGTTAAAAGTCTAGATCCGCCCCATAATCAGTTTAATACAATTAACTGAAATGCTTCAATAAGCTTATCTGTATTTAGTCTGGATTACCAGCCCCTTACCACTATCGTTATCAGGTCAGGCAAAGCTCGATCATGGCTGCACTCCCAGGTTTTTTTTTCAGATAACAAAATTATTGTATACGTCTTCTTTATCTGCATGATCATTTGCTGACAATTGTAACTTTAGTAGGAAATCGGTACAATATAAGAAATTCAAAGTCGATTTACTGATTGCTCGTGCCCAATTTCTTTACATTACCCAAGTGTTATATCGTGAATTAACTCGAGATATAACACCCGGTGTGTTTCTTTACCTTCGAAATAGTTTAATCCTCAATTATAATCCTGTTAGGAAATGATCTGAGTGTATTTGGTAAAGTGCGTTTCTTTAAAAATTCTCAGATTAACTCTGGGTTATTTGCCTATTGTTAAAATAATCCAACTATAGGGATGGTTTAATTCGAGTGTAGATTGGAATCTGAACTAATATACTGATTAATTTAATGAATGCGGCTGCTGTGGATCGTAGAATGATATGTTATTATAAGGTTGAATTAGGGATATTATTACATAATGCTCTTTGAAACTTTAAAATTGAGTTTGTTATATGGGTATGGTCATGTTGTGGAAGGGGAACGCTTTATATGCTAGCGTTCTCTGATAAAAGAATAAAATTCCAGGCTCCCAGCCGCGTAAATGTACAGCCATACCAAATGTTATCTAGTCGGTAATTTGTGAAATGAACACACCCATATCAAAACTAACTCTGTATACTGACTACAAAATATATTTATCCCATGGAATTGATACAAAGTGTTTTGTATAATTTCAAGTTAAAATGTAATTGTGTCTGAAAGTCTGTTAATGTTGTTTCTTGCATTAAAAATGATCGAAACCGAAAGCAGAATTTATTCGTCGGTGCTAAAAATTAAAATTCGACCATAAGACAATTAAGTTTGTCGTAGATACTACCTACATATGGTTCAATGTAATTCTAACAATATTTTAGATAATGAATTCTTGAATTTTATCAAAAGAACGGGTATATTTCTCTTTTTGAAAAGACACCATTAGAAACCAAGAAAAACAATTATCATAGTGCGAAGTAATTAAGATCGTATCTGTATACCTCAGATTTCCTAAATTGCAATACACCCATAGGTTCACAAGGAGCACCAGCGACCTTTAAAAATGTGCGTCTATTTTTCAGTAAACATGATAGATAGTTTATTTGTGCTTTTATATTAATGATATTTATCACTGACAATGATGTATGAGGACAAAACTATATAATAAAAGATGGCAAAACATGCATATCAGAAGAATACATATTAAATTAAAACAATTTACTGTATTATGACAAAATAAATTATAATCTTAATTATTAAATTGATTTTCCATTAACAAATCAATACATTCTTGTGATGTCATCAAAGTTCGTATTGACAACATAGTCACATGGTCACCTAAGGGAATCATTTTCAATTAATTCACGTGAACTTTGGTGAGTAAATCTATACTCATGTCAATTATTTTCTACACTCGAATTAATCTCGGGTTTGCTAACTTTTTAAAAGAAACGCAATAGAAATAACCCCGAATTCAAAACAATCTAAGATTATATAGCGGGTTAGCAAACCCCGAATTTGTCAGGAGTTAATCCTCCAGTAAAGAAATTGGGCATTATAGCGAACACTTGAGCAAAAATCATGTCTCAAAGTGAACACAATTCAGACGTGAATCAGTCTCATTAGAATTTCTGAAACTTTATTTATCATAAATGTAACCGAACTACTAAAAAAGATATCCACTGTAATTCTTGTACAATGATCTTTAAATTTAAGCCCATGTAGTGAGAAATATTCATATGAAAACCTTATTATCCAATACCTAATTCATTAATATGTCGCGGCCATCATCATGCTTTGCCTGACGTTCTTTTACCTGTCAAAATACGACTGGGAACCAGACAAATCTATTTGAAAGCTAACCGAAGTTTTGAGAAATTAACTGTCCTTATTGCTTATTACCGGGAGACAAGGAAGCGCATTTTTATAAGTCTAAAACTACTGCAAACGAATGATTTATTTGAATTCATACGATCAAGTTAATACAACATGTTATGTTATTTTAAAGAAAACCAAAATCTATATTTAAGATGAAAAGCTTTTCGATCAATTGCATTTTTGGATAGTTCATACTTTCAACAAAACAAATGTTTAGGCGTCATTATGCACAAATGTTTATAAAACATAATGTATTTAACAAATTGAATGTACATGTACTTGAGATTTTCTACCATTTTTGTTCACGACAATCGTCTTGATGGTTTTAAGCAGGTGAAAAAAATATTGGTAGGGGTTGATTCAAAGGTCCACTTGTTCCTACATAATAGAACGACCAGTATTATGTCTAGGGCTCTATATCGGTCAGAATGATCGATACGATATTCGTATCGATACAAAATGATCGATATTCGAAACATCATATGATATTTTAATAATAGATATACTTTTTTAAACTGCAAAACAGTGATATTTTATTCATTTATTTTGATTGTTGTAACACCATACTACTAAATGCACTGTCTTATTAATATTTTAAATGTTAAAGTCTTTGACGTTGGCATTTTAAGAAATATCATTGCATCTAGTGATTCTCATTCTCGTACCCAGAGATTATCTTCTCGATCTTACTTATGAGAATCTTGATAGCCTCTGGGTATGAGAATATGTGAGTCTGTGTCTATACATAATCTGTCTGCTGACAGGGTGACATGCACGGCCAAGTTTGGTGCATTGCCTCCTTAGCTTGCAATATTTTTGCGGCTATAGCACTCTCTGGTCCATCCATTTTTTGTATTAATACCCAAAACATTTTTTTCTCGGAGGCAGCATATTCTCGGACAAATGCAATGTTGCAGACGAGTTTTTGTGACACAAAAAGTGTGTGTATTAACATCAACATTGACTGAGTGTGTTCGATAATGGATCCTTTTTGTACTTGTGTGCAGGATTTACATAAAATTAAATCATTTTGTTGATGTTTGGTTTTAGTTAGATTTATCTCCAGTAATTCATATTTACATGACACTCATTCTGTACACAAACGGTCTGACTGACCTCTGTACGGAGACGCCGCGCATCACGGGTAAAACTGTTTATTTACCTGAAAACACGTGGCAATGTTTACATTCTATCAATTTCCCCCTTCAAGTATACTGAACAAAAATAGTATGAATTTTGTGTCTACTCAATAAAATTTGACTATCCAACCAACTAACCTCATTAAATTACACTTTTATACCGGTTGTTAAACCTTCGTCATAACGTGTTTACATCTGTCATTCTTTACACAGTAATTTGAATTCGAAACTAGGTTACACGGTTTAACTATGCACCTATACCTACAGAGGTTTAAAAGTACTTTGTATAGATAGATTTATGATCCTGTAGCTATGAGTGATCATTTATTTTACATTTCAACAACGAGTCTGTCAAAAAACGAAAAAATGCAACGATTTTGTCTTCATCCGCCGCACTTTATTCTGTTGCGTACCAAACGCCGAATTTTGAGACGGTTGCGCGTCTTAGTATAGAGGTGATATCTTCACCGTCTATTTATAGAATGCATGACACTAAACAAAGATCGGCAAAAGGAAAAGCATACTCTTTCAGAACTTCAGCTATTAACAAGAATATCGCTTCTAGTCATTCAAGTTCTCTTTACATTGTGGATCTACCCGAATAAATCCAAAACACTTCTGGCTCCCAAAATTGATCTGTATTTTAAATAAGGATCGTTAATGGTTCCCAGACTAATTGCAAACGAAAATACATATAATGGATATTCAAACCGCAACAGTTACTTCCCTTTGATAGAAAAGGACAAAACATGACGTATCCGGGGTAAGACATTTGCTTAAAGGAATATCAAATAATGATATTGTTCGTCCACATATCATTACATACCGAATTGGAAACAGTAGAATGTTTATTTGGCGATGCATAATACCATATGATTCGCAGACCATGAATTTTATTTGTATGACCGTCATTGATCGATATTTTATTCGATACGGAAACGTTCGATCCGATATATCTATCGAACCTACAATACCGGTATTCGATATTTATTGTATACCGGTGTAGAGCCCTAGTATTATGTAACACAATGCAATTCACATCTATCCACTCGCTTGATTACATATTAAACCGACTATATATGAGAAGTATTGTCTAAATTGAATATTCGCATGTTTATTGGGTATAACAATGCAGAAAATGATGAAATTCGTAAAACAATAACATGTACTTACAGCCTTATAACACTCTTGGTTAGCCAAAACACTCTTTAGTTCTGCGATAAAGAATTATTCCTAAGACGACTCACCCCTGTGATTATCATTATTTATCAAAAATGATTTTTTATTCATTGTTTAACTGTCGATATGTACATGGGCACAAATATTTATATCTATGAATAACACAATCTAAATGTTGTTCATGAGTTTTAATTAGCTTTCGCACGAAATTCACGACACAAATATCGTACGCTTTAGATTAAGGCCAACCATATTTCTCTGCGTTTTGTATGGCTTTAAGGTGACAGTAGTATAAATATGTGACAAAAAAAATGAAAATGGACATTATAAACATATAATTTCCTACCCGTTGTCTAAGTCGGATAGAGTACTCGTAGCAGTTTGATATGAGATTTATCAAACTGCTACTCATGCTCTATCCTATACTCGTTTTTCCAGTGATTTACTCGAGAAATCAGTGCATGCAAATTTTGAGTATGCAAACATCTAAACTGATGCTAAAAAGAAACGCCTCATTTCAACTAGGTACATAATTTTCGTGATTAAGAATAATATAAGGAAACATTAATGTTGTCGCCCAGTAAGAAGTCCTTGGTGACATGCGCAACCTGAGGTATGTTGTTACTATGCTGATAGACACAGTCATAACATTGCCCGAATATAGAGACACTCACAGAGCATAAAATCTAGTATATGTGGTGTGTCCTCGAGATTACGTTAGCCAACAACAAGTTGTGGCCTAAACTCGTTTTGAAACATTGATAAATCTGAGGGCGTTACATAAGCTAAAACGTGAATCCTTACTGAGCTCTTCATTATTTCAACACCACACCCGCGATGATACAAACAGAGAGATAAACATTTATGACGGTGGCAGATCTTAAGAACTCTTTACGCCAAACAAGAAGATTTCCGTTGTTTGTCGACTTATTTGATAAACACAGTTATCTTTCACCACACATGACATAGATACTGCCAGGAAAATCTGTCACGCGAATGTCATTGGCGTAAATATAAATTATTTTAAAAATACTGCTTTTCAACAAATATACACCAACTTTCTATTTTTTCCTCAAATTCACGACAAAAAATTCCAAAAAAGTAGGGCTAGTAAAGCATTTTCAAGAAAAAGTAGGGAAAAAGTAGGGAGAGAGTGGAAAAGCAGAGAAAGTAGGAAAAGTAGGGCCCACTTGACAGTCTATACTTTTCACCATTTTTCAGTCTTATTTCAGCGGTAACTTTAGACTCATTTTATACTTGATGTATAATATAAAAGAAGTGTAAAGCTTTAAACTTCACACAATGCACATGACAAACTCCACAATTTATACCTCACACTCCTTATATACTTAACATCAGGTCTAAAATGTAAAGTCTAAAGTTACTACATGTTGTCTTCAAAACTAATAGATAGAATGCATATTTTATATTGATTCATATTTAAGATAAGGTTTGTGTCACTCCAGTACTATGACTAAAGAGATATATAAATACATTTATGAATGTATCCAAGTTATAAAGCTTTACAACAATCTTTATAGTTTACATGTCATTAACTCCATTAAAAAACAATCAACAGTTTGATAATGCATGTAATTTGTAATCAATATAATCACTGTCATGTAGCTGCGTACGGGGCAGTCAACCAAGATGGCGGACCGAATGCAGGTGAAAAGGTAAACATATTTTATTTTCTCAATTTCTCTAACTTAATCCACATGTATTGCTGTATAATCTTCAGTATATATATAATACTTCTATAATTTTACAATTGCTGCCGAAGTGTAGAATAGGCTTGATACTGATTTTCGTTGGGACATGTGTAGATAATTATTAGATGCAAATGTGAAAGATCAGATCGGGGTCAATTTTTACAGCACTATACTTGCAAGAATGTTGACTATACATTTGTACTCAATAAGCTTCTTGTGAGAATGTTGACTTTTACCCTACTCAGATAATAATGTTGATACACCCATTAATTCAATTGGCCTCAATAAAATGCCAAGTTTCTCAAGGACTTAATTACAAATTTATGAATTTTCTTTTAATGAAAATATGGAGTAAAATTTTTGATATCAACTCAACAGATATAAAATTTGTTAAGCAGACTTTCACACAATATAAACTGCTTTATAAGAAAATATATTTTAAATCATCTAGTACTCTATACAAATACATAAATATTTCAAAAAAGTAATGCCTCCAGAAATTGATACCTATTGGGTAACATTGCCACCATGAGAAAAGAATTTGCATTCATTGTTTACCTAGTCAACTTATGTAAATAATGAAAATATTAAGTAGACCAAAATTACCTAAAATAAAAAGCATATCATGAGACCGTTTAATACATGTACATGTAATACATACAAGTGACTACATGAATATCAGTAATGATAAATAACAAATTGAAAGCAGATATTATCAGTATATATATAAAGGCAATTATTAAAGTATATCTGCAAGCTAAGCATATTTTAAATCATATACTGTACAATTTATATTGAATTATGTTTACTATCAAAAATCTTATAATAATTTATAGGACAATTACAAGACATCATTGGGGACTAAGCAGACTAATGTGAAGTCATGGTGGACCATATGAGGAAAGAATTATTAACAGTTGTTAAACAATTTTTTTGAAAATTTCACGCACTCGGGGTTTCCCTTGAAAATCTTTTTAGGGGGTCACAGTGTCCCCCAAGGTTTATGATTTGGGGGTCATTGGTAAATTCTTTGTCTTTAGAAAAATTCCCATTTCTGTAAAATACATCGCCCAGAATATTTTAAAGCTGAGGAGTTTGCTCCAAAGGATGTCGGTTTTCATTGATCTTTGCACTACTTCAGAATTGTAATGGGGGCAATGTCTTTGATGAGGGTTGCTTAAATGGAGAAAATGGTGGACTAAAAATTAAAGCATTTAATGAATACAGGTTGCTTAAACCTTTGTTCTGATACAAATTAAAATTGCCTGACTTGTTAATGTGATGTAGACATGCACGCCTACATTATTGAGAAATGACTCAGGAGGTTACTCTCTAGTTCATTTGTTATTTTAAAATGTGATCACAAAAAATACGGGACTACATTTTTTCTCTCAAAAACGATAAATGCTTTTCAGAAAATGGCAAAATTCGATACACCTTTTTTCTAAAGCAGGGGAATTTTTCTAAAGACACAGAAAAAATATTTTTAGGGTTGGGAATGGGGCCAAAACTCGGCCCCAAAATGGTTTGAAAAAACACTGCTGATAGTTGATAGCTTTAAATTGGCATCTCTAAAAGGAGAATTTAAAACCTAATAATGAGTCACATAATTAAATTATGATTATCTTACTAGCATTATACCCTATTTCACTTTGCTGTGATTCATAATAATAAATACAAAAAAAAAACTTTTTAGCAAAAGCTGGCTATATAAATAGGCATGGTTGTATGTTGAAGATGGTAAACTTAAGATAAAACACCCCACCCATGGGTCAAAACTTCAAACAACCCATTTAAAAGTGCAAGACTTTTAGTAAAGTTAAGGGGTTGCAGATTTTGGTATATGACCCACAAAATTTACCAATGACCCCCTAATCATAAACCTTGGGGGACACTGTGACCCCCTAAAAAAATGTTCAAGGAAAAACCCTGAATCTGTGAAGTTTTCAAAAAAATATGTTTAACAACTGTAAATAATTCTTTCTTCTTATGGTCCACCATGTCCTCACATTGGTCTGCTTAGTCATTGATCTTTGCACTTCAGGACACTGTGACCCCCCTAAAAATAATTTCAAGGGAAAACCCTGAAGTACATGGTACTATTTTGTTACTTCAAGACAAGTTTAACTAATGTTAAAACTTATTGATTTCAAAGTGAAAGACGTTTTGTTGATAATTAGCTGCGGCTAACTGAAAGAGCTAGCTTGTTAATTTATTTTATTGCTAACTTTTTTTTTTAATAAACACACAATTCATTTTGCTTTGGGTCCTGGTTTGTTCCAACTTTAAATTTGTGTAAAGTACTTCAATAAAACATAATAAAATTATGCATACTTAGCATGTGTTGTTACATATTTATTGTAAGTTTGTATGTCAGTGTTTACTTATTGTGATTTCATATTTCTATCACGTTCTATATGTTGTATTTTAATAGTATTGATATATTATAGAATTTATGATAAATTAATAATTAAGTGAATAATTATTACAGTTTGTCTTTATTATCTATTCTCTTTTATTTGCTTTTTTATTCTTAACATGAGCATTACAGAGAGTATTACAAAGTGTTATTTCTGGAAGAACATGTATGTAATCATATAATCCTTTTCCAGCTCTGGGGCGGACAGTACATATAGAAAGAAACAGTGCTTGACTACTTAAGCAACTGCTAACTTAAATCACTCTCAAGCAAATTCTCCCTCACAAGTACCAAAGTATTAGCTCATGGAAATAACAAGGAGGACAATGAAAAGCATTCAATTGAACATGGCCTTATTAAGACAATATTTGCTGCAATAGATGTAAACAAATAAACTTATAACAAATTTTTGAAAAGATGAGCTTTTATTAAGTTCTGAGGACAATTCCTTGGGTTAGTACTGTGAAAATAGCAGTGAACAGTATAATACCAACTAATTTAGGATAGTAATTCTCAATATATTCATGCAAAATGTATGTAATCAATGTTAAAATGAGAATATATCAATACCTACTGCCTCTCCAACCATGAATAAAAAACACAGGATAGAAACAATGATAAGTTGATTCCTTGCCATTTTATCTACTGGAAAACTTTTGTTAGTAGAATGACAATGCCAACTTTTGTCATCTTCATCATCAACCTGTGTTCTCAACAAATGTTCCATGTCACCACCATTCATCATCTCCCCATTTTCTGATTCTAAAACCATCACAGTATGATCTGTTAATAAATCTGAGTCATTAGATTGCAGCGATACCCGAGATTTACCAACACTCAATAACGGATTATTAAAACTATCTAACAGTAAATGATTCCTATCATTTGAGACATAACCATTTGAGACACCAGAATCACTGACCGATCTTTCAGTCCGAGGACAATCACTGACTGTCACTATGTCACTAGATAATTCATCTTTATAAATCCGTGACACATTTTCCACTGAGTCATGGAAGACTAATTGTGGGAGAAATTTAGCAGAGTTATTGCTATCATTAATATTTAGATTCAAACAACCTCTATCTTCAGCGTCACAACTTTTTTCTACACCGAAATCACAAGAACCAAATGTAGATCCATAACTTTCCGCCAACCTTTCATGAGGAGTTCGTTCACCTGTAAATATATTTACTGTATCGTTGAACGCCTGAGTGGTAATTCGACTTGCAACTATATCTATACTACCGCCAGATCCACCCGACTGAATATCGTGGAGAGAAGTATTGGTCTGATTAACAACAGATTGTTCCGCTCCATGATCTGCCATTTTGTTGCAATAAATGTAACGTGACTTTATCACGTGACTGGATAGAGTGATTCGTCCTTTAAATAATCGCCATAATGTCCTTCGCTGAATCGGTACCGGGACAAAACGGACCATGAGACGAAACGGACCATGCCAAAACGGACCAAAGTAGGGACGAAACGGACCATATTTGTTGGACAAAACGGACCATAGTCGGGACAAAACGGACCATTGTCGGGACAAAACGGACCATAAGAAGAAATGTAATCATTATTATTATAAATTATTTATTGTGTGATTAATAACATTATACATATCTTTTATGTCTTAGTGTAATTTAATTGTGTGTAAATAGTAATTAAAATAGCCTCAATAGTGATTAACAGTTTTCGTGTTGTTTGTGCGTTGTTTTTAAGCTATACTGTGTCCTCCTCGGGACAAAACGGACCATTGTCGGGACAAAACGGACCGTAAGAAAAAATATAACCATTATTATTATAAATTATTATGTGTGTGATTAATAACATCATATATATAGTTTATGTCTTAGTGTAATTTAATTGTGTGTAAATAGTAATTAAAATAGCCTCAATTGTGATTAACAGTTTGCGTGTTGTTTGTGCGTTGTTTTTAAGCTATTCTTAAGCTATTTTAAGCCGTTTCATTGAGCTAATTAGCTAATACATCAGAGTGATTTAATTTGAAGTTGCTTTTATATTGTCCAGCACAGGTTCTTTCCTATAACTCTGGGAAATGATTATATGATGACAAACTTGTTCCAGATAAATTATAATTACTTATACGCACAGTTACATAGATCATTCTCGTACCCAGAGGTTGTCATGATTATAGATAGTTTTTAAAATTCTTATAGCTGCTGGGAACGATAATGACTCGTGATAAGAATAAAAAATCAAAGCACTGGAGTGCTGGAGGAACGATGTCCTGAACTTATTTTTTGATTAAAGAATATGTAATTATGTATATCATCTATAAAATAATGTATTAAGTATCAATTAACAGAATTTAACAAAAGCATAGCACTAGACTTCTCAAGTGGTTTGCTCATGGCGAGGTTTATCTTACTTTATCAAACAAAATAAACCAGTCAAAGAATTAATTTTCATCAACACATTTTAGGGTCATGTACAGCAGCCATCTCATCAAACCAAAGATATTTCTGGACTATTTTCTTTAACCACAAGGAGCTGACAACTTCTCATTTTTGGTTATCAATGGGTATTTTTTAACGAGATCGTTAATATTTTCGTTAAAATTTTAAAGATTTGATGTGGAATGACAAGCTGCATTTTTTCACAAAAACATCGACTTTCTAAGCTCTTTTGCATCAAGCTACATTCCCATTTTTGTTCACGAAATTTAAGTCAAATTAACGTTTTGCACTTGCAATTTATTCACAGTTAAAATTACTCTAAGAATCGTCTATTTCCTATAAATATTTGCTTAAAATTCCGTACAAAATTATACATATTCATTCCAAATTATAATCAAACTCTATAACTTAAAATCGCTCAAGTAAACTTTTAATGTGTCACTTTGAAGACGACAACGTCATATCGCCGTATCTTAAACACCCGGTAAGAGTATTAGTCATATCCAAAATGGCGGGTGTAATAACAATTGGATAAGTCACGTCGGTAAATATTTGTTTATTTCGAGTAATAATGAATTTAAACAAGTTTTTCGACGTTTAAAGTTGAAACATACGCATGTTATTTGACTTCCGTAACTCTAATCAACCCTGGCAGGGTTGTCTACAGTTACGGAACTTCCGTAACTCTAGAACCTGGGCCTAGAGTTACGGTACCGTAACTCTAGCCACTGCCTTATTTGTAACGTTGACGTCGAGTTTTAGATATGCACAGAACGGTGCGCACAAAAACTACCAAAATCGTCCTTAATGTATTGACATAAGTATCATAATATAATACGATCATTTAATATTGTTTATAACTATCGAATGATGTAATTATGCTACGCATTTAACAGGCATTGTCAAAAACATCGTAGGCCCTTTTTACTCCAACAAGTAATCTTTGCAGTTGTTACGGTCTGAGTTGTCTACGGGTTGAGTTGTCCCGTCTCCATTGCAAAATTTGTATGTCCTGAGAGTAACCTCCCTTTTCCTGAAGAGTTTCAAGAACGACAACACAAGCCAGCGTTGTATTACATTTAAATGAGATGTTAATGAGTTTCACGCTTGAACTACGCCTCTTTGTCTATGTTGAAAATTGTTGAAGCGTGAAAAGAGTAATCTTATACTTTCTTGTTACCATTGGAACGATGTCTTAGGACATCGTTCCAAAAAAGAGAAAAACTGTTATAATTATATACTTTATTATAAATTCATCATCAACAATATAACAAAACATACTTATACTTATAATAATATCATTAATTATCAAATGTAAGGATATCACTTTGAAGTCAATAATTGTCATAAGTTTGATGTTATTGAAAAAAATACAATGAAATAAACTAACAAAACATATTTTTCAATTAATATTAGATCTAGTCAATAATTGTCATCAGTTTGGTGTTATTTAAGATAAGAAGTTTTCCATGAAAAAAAAAGAAAAAAACCACAATTACTCAATAGCTATTATTGTAATTGTTTGCAAGGGTGAAATAAAGATATGTTATGTTTTGTTATGAAAAAATATCAATATTTTTACTCTTTACTTCTTCAACTTTTATTTCATTAAAATATATTTATTGTCTAGTAATATAATCTATTTTTTCTTATGGTCCGTTTTGTCCCGACAATGGTCCGTTTTGTCCCGACTATGGTCCGTTTTGTCCCACAAATATGGTCCGTTTCGTCCCTACTTTGGTCCGTTTTGGCATGGTCCGTTTCGTCTCATGGTCCGTTTTGTCCCTAATTCCGAAAAAATATACCATACAAAAAGAACAGCATTCAATTCGAAAATGGGACCTACGGGTCCACTGTTTTATCCAGCCAATAGACTAAAATAAAATTCACAATTTATAACTGATGTAGATGTCGATGAATCTAATGCAATAGAAAATAGGACTCAGTCTTGATAAAATAAGGGAAATAACCGCTGGTTCTGTTTGGCTTGGTGAACTAGGAACGACAACTCTGTCCGGAGATTTGATGCATGCGGCCATTTGACCTTGCAGTTAAATAAGGTAATTCGTTTTTAAGGATTTTTTCTTTTATATGAATGATTCGTTAATCGTCTTATTTATTCAGCGCTCGTTGACTGACATTGTTTATAGTTTGAATTATTCCTTGACCTAACGTTATTAAATTTGTATACCAAGAGGTTGTTTTTCGGATCAGTTCCATTCGGCTAAATTGTAGATCTACCTTCAGTTTTATCCAATCTGATTGAAACCCTATCTAGACCAAAGACTAAATTTTTGCGACTTTAGACAGTCTTATCTAAAAGCTGCTTGTCATTAAAATGTTATTAACTTAATATCAAGTCCTTTAGTTTTTGCTGGAGCTGTCATTGATTGAGCTTGAAGCGTATCGATTGTACGAATCTACGATATCAATATATCAAGAAATAAAAATTAAAATATTGACGATACATCGGTATAATCGTATATTATATGGATACATTTATTGAAGTACTATACAGACCATTAATGTTGTCATAAACTCATAATGGATGTATATTTGTCAAGAATGTTAAATAGGTGAACTCCATTGTATCAATCTATCCTTTGTATCGTGCTATTTATTAAGGTTCATGTAAAGTCTTGGTTTGGAAAATAATTCAGTGAAAATGAAAATGCTCTAATTCTGTCATATCTCCACTCAGAGTAGTGTTTTATACATCAAAATTTTTCTTTTGAAACATACAAAGTGATGCTTGTCATCAATTACAACAGAAATATTTAACAAAAGATGTATTTGCAAAATTGTTGCTGTATAAATAAAACTACTAAAATGTATTAATATTTTCTTACAACAAAATTTAACGTTAAATCCTTTACAGAACATTATAGTTCATATTCCCATGAAGGTACTCCAATATTTATAACAACAATAAATGTTAAAACAAATTTAAGGCAAATGAAAAACTAAAGTGAAAGTAGAAACAGGGTCGTGAAAACCCATTACACTTGCATCTGTCAAAATGTTTTTCATATACCGTAGTTTTGTTTTAACATTTATTGAGATTATATATTTTGGAGTACCTTTATTGGAATATGAACTATAATGTTCTGTAAATGATTTAATGTTAAATTAGTTTGTAAAAAAAATTGAATGTCTTTTAGTATTTTCATTTTTACAGCATCAATTTTGCAAATACATCTTTTGTTAAAAGTTTTCATCTGAATTAATTGCCAGCATCACTTTGTATGTTTCTTAAGAGACATTTTGATGTATAAAACATTGCTCTTGATGAAAGTATGACAGAATTATAGCATTTTTTATTTTACTATTATTAAAGCAAATGAAGACTTTACTTGAACCTTAAGGCAGTGGCTAGAGTTACGGTACCGTAACTCTAGACCCAGGTTCTAGAGTTACGGAAGTTCCGTAACTGTAGACATCACTGTCAGTGACGTATGCGTATGTTTCAACATTTAAACATCGGAAAACTTGTTTATATTCATTATTACTCGAAATAAACAAATATTTACCTATCCTGTGTTCTCGTATTCTCGTGGGGTTAAGACTATACTTGGGTATCAGGCACAAATATAAGGAATGTCTTAATTCTATATTGTTGCAAAAAATACACAAAACTTTCGTCTACAATGTACAAGCAACAAAAATAGCGAAACTTCGGGATAAATAGGTCAATTTGACGTTTTAAAATGATTACCTGTTACTCTGGATCACTAAAGAGCTTTCTCATATTCTCGTGGGTTTTTGATTGGCGGTCAAGGCTCGTAACTATGTGACATATTTATTCTACAATTCAGTTCAGATATCCAAATTCACTCTAAATAAAACATTTTGGCGAGTTTTTGAATCTGTGGAATGAGTTTTTTTACATTCTAACGGACATTTAACTGTGCTATGGTACTGAGCATGAAGAAAATTAGATATCAGGCTTAACATATGCATGAAAAAATGGCAATTTAAGTGCAATAATCATAAAAAACTATGGAAAATTGTGGTCTATTTTCATACAAATTCTTCTTACTGACAACAGATGCTCAGAAACTCACAGTGTAGCTTGAAAACCCATGCTGAGGTGCCAAATCTAAGTGGTACTCAGTGGTCACAGCTCAATTTTGATTCAAAATAAGGCACAACAATAATCGTGTAATTGGATTTTTATTATCCCCCGCCGATGAAATCGGGAGGGGGATATAGTTTTGGCGTTGTCCGTCTGTCCGTCCGTCCTTCCGTCCGCTCTTAGGGGAGAGACCTTGTGGGGTATTTTTTAAGTCTACATGGTATTTATGGGGTTAAAATCACATGTGGGGTCGACCCCACATGCTGATTGAGATTGATCGTTATTTTTGTTGTTCTGGGGTCTAGAAAAACGACCCCACAAGTAAAGATCTATTGTTAATTGGACTCGGAGTACGGACAACACCGTAAATTCTACAAAAATTCCAAGGGAGACTAATCTTACAAGTTTTCTAAACACGTGGTGCAAAACTAATCGAGTGCTTCGGCTTTTTCCCTGGGGAGGTTATTTTGAGCATGCGCACTTCGCCGACGTATGCAACAATGGCTGCCTTGTCACGGTAAGTTTGCTTGTGCTGTTTTATTTTTATTTTTATGTACTATTAAGGTTTCTAGTGTCTTTTAGGAAATATTTATGTTTCATCTGGGTCACATTTATCCTGGTCAAACCATGAATTACTTCTGTCTCGCCATTTTTCAACGCGTCCATATGAAATTCAGAGTGGGTGGAGTAGTGTTAAACAGATAAAATTTGTATACTGCTAGCGACTATACGCTAATAAAAATGGAAAGTTCAAGCATTGATTTTTGAATTCAATACTTCTGTTTATAATCGCATGTATTTTACTAACATTTTGATTGTATTCCATTAGTTGGAACGAAGTTTAAATCACCATGGCTCTAATTAGGTCAATAGAAGTGCTAATTGTATCCAAACCAGTTGTTTGGAACTTAAAATTGATGATGTCCTACATGCTCTTTAATGGATTAGGTTGTAGATTTATATCTCGGTTCATTAAAAATGAAATTCTCCAAGAAATGTATGGGTTTGAAAAAGATAAGCAATCTGAAATTCAGGAAATAATGGCATTCTGTGAGTTTGATAACATTAATGTCATTATAAGTGCAACAGTTTGCAGAACTTGCCCTAAGACAGCCAACTACTGGTATATATTTGAATGTGTGATATTTTTCTTTTGCTATTTATATTTTTATACTTACAAAAAAAAGTTAAAATGTTATTTAAATATATGCCTTTTATTATGCATATTTTTTTGCCTGTTATTGACAGTGTGATCCCTGGCATCGTAAATTATGTTGAAAGTCTCTCAATCTACAGGGTGTACTATGTGCAGGAAACAATTATTATTTTCTACTCTTACTTCTGGGGCTATTTGTCCACAGCGTATGGGGTTAAAATTTTTTGTCAATAGTAAGTGTGGGGTTCATCAGTGAACTGAATTCTAAATAAATTTTGTCTATAAAGTTTTAAGGCTATATGTCCATAGTGTATGGGGTTAACATTTTTGTCCGTAAGTGTGGGGTTTCATCTGTGAACTGAATTTTATCATTAAATAGTTAATTTTGACTTTTTTGTCTATAGGTTGTTTGGTAATATGTCCATTATCATATTTCGGAATTATTCCCTCTTGAACTTGGAATTTATGTTAACAATTTTTTTTTCTATAACTAAATGATCCTTTTACACATTTTTTTCATGGTTTAAAGTCATAAATATCAACTCTAAGTCAAATTTTCCAATATGGTGAGCTCAGATCAGGGTAGGAATCACTACCAGGGCTTTGTTATAACCCTGGCTACAAAACTGGATAAGAAATATCACATATATTTTATTATTTTCATATTGTTGAGATTTTCAGCTTTCTGGCAGTATATAACATTGTATGCCTTGATAAAAGGTAAAGTCAGTGTACTCGATAATCCTTTAAAAATATAGCATTTTTTAGCAATTTCAATGTTGCATCCAATTTTTACTATTTTTTAGAAAGAAATGTAAAAAAGCCAAGATAATGTGTAAAAGTAATATTAAGATTTCTGGAAAAATGAAGGTTCTATGAAATAAATACTTTTTACCGTATTTAAATCGGGCAAAAA
Source organism: Mactra quadrangularis (assembly GCA_025267735.1). NCBI lineage: Eukaryota > Metazoa > Mollusca > Bivalvia > Venerida > Mactridae > Mactra > Mactra quadrangularis. The sequence goes on along the minus strand of CM046299.1, from coordinate 30,357,664 downwards.
TTGTGGCAATTATATAGCATAGTATAAATGTATTTATCGTTATGTTTTGCCATTATTTTGACCATTATAGATAAGTCATGATGAATTGTACTTAAAACAAGACAAACACCCACTTTTCAATTAGATAACTACAAAACAACAATGTAGTTGTGAAAAAATTTAAGTGGTTTTGTCAAAACTTTGGTTCATTTTATTTCCTCAAACCTGAAAAGTAGTGATTTTTTTGGTAGAGTCTGTATACCAACTTTCAACTTGATACAGAAGTATCAATTGCCATTTATATCAAATGATTCTTTCATTATCTATTACATAATGATGAAAAATGAACAGAAACATGATTATACAGTAGTTGCAGAAAACTTGGGGAAAAATATTGTGCGCAAAACTTTGTCCGTAGACCGTAGAGTCCGTAGACCCATTATTTCAGGACCTATAAAACTAGTTAATCACACCTTTATAACATTTTTTTTTACTGATTTTATTAAATCTTTTCATAAATAGTAAGTTTTAACTATATATTTGTAACTGTTTCAAGTGATTCTTGATTTTTATAATTATGTGTCAAAGTTTAGACGATAAACAGTAAAAAAATACATTTGATATACGCTTTAAGTGCCAATAGTATGAACCGAATTGTTTGTAGTATACTTATTTTACATCCCAATATAAACTAAAACCGTAGGGAAACAAAATGAATTATTAATGGATGTTTTATGTGCTTATAAATGAAGATAGTAAAAAGGTCTACGGACTCTACATAAACTAGATTTCTGCATTTTATCTTTATTTTTAAGCTTATGTTTAGTTTGATGCCTAAACATAAAAAACAATGTTGGTTAATCAAAATCTTTAGCCATTGTCATAGCAACTGGTATTCATTTTTTCTCAGTTATTTTCAGATAAATTATGATGATTTTTTCTCAAAATTGACAATTTTGTGACTTCCAGACCCTATTCTTGTAAGTGATCGCCATTCAAAATACAACTGTAAATGTATGTACTGACTTAATAAATTATTCTAAAAGCAAGCAATCAATTCTAGTTAAGTTTATTTTAATTTAACAATTATTTGAATACCACTACCTCCACATTTTTCACTTTTTCTCGCAAAATGTATGACAGAGTGTTTCATAAATATGCTGTAAAACTAGTTTGCTGCATTTTTGACATTGTTAAACCATAAAATAAATTAGTACAAGGGTTGTCCTATTTAACTTAATTAAAAAAACTTTTTGGGCCTCTCATATTTGAAATAAGTTACAAATCAATGATATTTGGTTAAAAGCATTAAAAGTTATGATTTTGTTCTATTAAAGTATTCAAACTTATCTTCATAATATTAGTTATAACATAAATAAGAAATAGCAACACTGCTTTAATATCAGCAACTATAAAAAAACTTGTAAAAAAATAAATATGTAAAAATTTAACACATAGCCAGTTTCCATGGCAACAATTTAGAAAAATAGATTTTAAATTAATTGTGTATTTTTATGTGAAATGTTGATGAAAAAAAGGATTTTCATTATCAAAAAGTATTGTGTATGAAATGTGTTTCAAGAATCAAGATAACCTACATATAGTCAGATATCTAGTCTTATCAATATGCCTCTGTACTCATAGGAATTTTAATTCAGAGTTCTAAGAAGGAAGTGTTTTTCTTAATTAAGTTAAATTAAGTTAATTTCAAGTCAAAGTCTCGTGAATATTGTTTAACTACTATCTGCATGCTTTTGAAAGTTAATGTCTGAAATATAGAAAAAAAATTTGAAATATTGTTTTGTCTAAAAAGGATTTACATTTGACACATTTCATAACCCTGTAGAGAAATCTACAGGTGAGAGAAACAAATAGGCTTATACTAAGCCCGCCGGTTCTCGGCACTTAAAGCACCAACAGTAGGGTTTTAGTCAAATTCAGGTTAGTTTGGGAAATTTGAGAACCTGCCATTGTAATCTATGAGAGGAAACTTTAAACTGAAAGTGCTCACTGATGATTGTTTCTTAATATAACTTGTTTGTGTCAATTTGTATTACATAAAATGATCCATTATTAAGTTAGAACCTGGTAAATTGGAAATACTCAATTTGAATTTTGAATATTGCTCAATCTAATGCTATCTGGAGGAGATAATGAGTAGTTTACTTATTTATAAACTGATATCAATTATTTTCATGTCATTTAGCCATCTACCAATAAAAATATAAAAATTTAAGTTTGATCTAAACTTTGTTCATTAAATGTCACTCTAGTTATTCATTAATATTTGTAGAGTCCGTATACCAGGTTACTTTGTAGGTTTAATTGACTGAGACCTTTTTCTGTATTAGATGTGCAGATTTTTTAAATAATTATATGATTTGTTATTGTTGAGGGTGATAATGACACCATGATATGCTAATTTTAACCACATATGATAGTTTCAATTTGATTGTTGACAATGTCAGTTTACTGAATTTTCTTTTTATTGAGGATAAATACTTAACAGTTGAGTACTTAAAGTATTTTATTCATGAACTATAATCAACTGACTTGCCAAAAAAAAAGAAAAAACTCACATAAAATCAATAATAGATTATATGTTTTGTGAAATCTGTTCATGTACAATATTGGTAGAGTCCGTATACTTTTAAAGTTTAAATGTAAAGTCCTAATTTATGTCAACACAATACAGTTTTTCCCTTCAAAGTTTTTATTTTTCCAATCTATAATGGTCAAACTGTTTGTCTTTAGTTGAATTGCAACATTATCTTTGTTGTATATTGCATACAAATAATTAAAAGATTCAGTGTAATTTTCATAAAAAAGTGGCTTGACTTCCATAACATACATTTTTTATTTTTGGAAATAATTTTTCACTCTGAAGTATTAATCACGTTTGTTACATCATGTTTCAAATTTTTAAACTGCTCCTAGTTCTTAAACAATAGATGTTTTGTGAAAACAGCTTTGATTTTGTAACTATTGTAGAGTCCGTATACTTAGATACCTGTCTTATGATAAATGGTGATAATTTGTTTATCTGACAAGGTTTTGTTAAACCGTTTGAAAGAAATATTCCAGACACCCGATACTTTCATTGCAATACAAAATCAAAGTGATCATACAAAGTTCATTTTTTTGCAATTGTGCAACATGCTGTCCTACCCTGATCTGAGCTCACCCGAATAAGATATAAATGCATGTAATTTATTGATTAAATATAATGTGCATAAATATTTGCTGTACACATTTAACATATTTGTTTTATTTGCATAATTATAATTCATATACGTATATAATTTTTTGCAAGTGTGGTATACACACAGTAACAATAATAATCACAAAACACAGGATCTTTAATACATAATTGTTTTTTTTTTGTCTTCTTACTGCATCCAGTATTTATAAGTCATGCTTCGCTGTCTCTTGTTTGTCTATAGGTTGTGGGGTTATATGTCCATAGTGTGCAGGGCTAACAATGTGGTCCATAAGTGTGGGGTTTCATCACAAAAATTCATTTTATATAATTTATTTGACTTTTATGTCTATAGGTTGTGGGGCTATATTTTTGTCCATAAATGTGGGGTTTAATAAGAAAACTTCCATTTTAAATGATTTATTTTGACATTTTTGTCTGTAGGTTGTGGGGTTATATGTCCGTAGTGTGCGGGGTTAACATTTTTGTCCATAAATGTGGGGTTCAAGAAGAAAACTTCATTTTAAATGATTTATTTTGACTTTTTTGTCTATAAAGTTGTGGGGTTATATGTCCATAGTGTGTGAGGCTAACATTTTTGTCCATGAGTCTGGGTTTAATAAGAAACTTCATTTAAAATTATTTATTTTGTTTATAAAGTTGTGGGGTTATATGTCCATAGTGTGCGGGGTTAACATTTTTGTCCATAAATGTGGGGTTCAAGAAGAAAACTTCATTTTAATTAATTAATTTTGACTTTTTTGTCTATAAAGTTGTGGGGTTATATGTCCATAGTGTGTGAGGCTAACATTTTTGTCCATGAGTGTGGGGTTTAATAAGAAACTTCATTTAAAATGATTTATTTTGTCTATAAAGTTGTGGGGTTAATGTCCATAGTGTGTGAGGCTAACATTTTTGTCCATGAGTGTGGGGTTTAATGAGAAACTTCATTAAAAATGATTTATTTTGTCTATAAAGTTGTGGGGTTATATGTCCATAGTGTGTGATGCTAACATTTTTGTCCAGAAGTGTGGGGTTTAATCAGAAAACTGCATTTTAAATAATCAATTTTGACTTTTTTGTCTATTAAGTTGTGGGGTTATATGTCCATGGTGTGTGAGGCTAACATTTTTGTCCATGAGTGTGGGGTTTAATCAGAAACTTCATTTAAAATGATTTATTTTGTCTACAAAGTTGTGGGGTTATATGTCCATAGTGTGCGGGGTTAACATTTTTGTCCATAAATGTGGGGTTCAAGAAGAAAACTTCATTTTAAACGATTAATTTTGACTTTTTTATCTATAAAGTTGTGGGGTTATATGTCCATAGTGTGTGAGGCTAACATTTTTGTCCATGAGTGTGGGGTTTAATCAGAAAACTGCATTTAAAATGATTTATTTTGTCTATAAAGTTGTGGGGTTATATTTCCATAGTGTGTGAGGCTAACATTTTTGTCCATGAGTGTGGGGTTTAATCAGAAAACTGCATTTAAAATGATTTATTTTGTCTATAAAGTTGTGGGGTTATATGTCCATAGTGTGTGAGGCTAACATTTTTGTCCATGAGTGTGGGGTTTAATCAGAAACTTCATTAAAAATGATTTATTTTGTCTATAAAGTTGTGGGGTTATATGTCCATAGTGTGTAAGGCTAACATTTTTGTCCAGAAGTGTGGGGTTTAATCAGAAAACAAACTGCATTTAAAATGATTTATTTTGTCTATAAAGTTGTGGGGTTATATGTCCATAGTGTGCGGGGTTAACATTTTTGTCCAGAAGTGTGGGGTTTAATCAGAAACTTCATTAAAAATGATTTATTTGTCTATAAAGTTGTGGGGTTATATGTCCATAGTGTGCGGGGTTAACATTTTTGTCCAGAAGTGTGGGGTTTAATCAGAAACTTCATTAAAAATGATTTATTTTGTCTATAAAGTTGTGGGGTTATATGTCCATAGTGTGCGGGGTTAACATTTTTGTCCACGAGTGTGGGGTTTAATCAGAAAACTGCATTTTAAATAATTTTGACTTTTTTGTCTATAGGTTGTGGGGTTATATGTCCATAGTGTGTGGGGTTAACATTTTTGTTCAGAAGTGTGGGGTTTCATCAGAAAACTTTATTTTAAATATTTAATTTTGATTTCTTGTCTATAGGCTGTGGGGTGTTATGTCAACAGTGTGCAGGGTTAACATTTTTGTCCATAAAAAGTGTTTGTTTTATTAGAAAACATCATTTTAGAAAATTAATTTTGACTTTTTTTGTCTGTAGGTTGTGGGGTTATATGTCCATAGTGTGTGGGGCTAACATTTTTGTCCAGAAGTGTGGGGTTTAATCAGAAAAATTCATTATAAATGGTTAATTTTGACTTTTTGTATTTAAGTTGTGGGGCTATATGTCCACATTTTTTGTCAGTAATGTGTTTGTGGTTTCATCAGAAAACTTCATGTTGAATAATTTTATTTTGTCTATTAGTGGGGTTATATGTCCTTCATGTATGGGGGTAACAATTTTTGTCCATAATATGTGTGGGGTTACACCAGAAAACTTCATTTAAGAAATATATTGTCCATAACATTTTTTCTAAGGTAAGGTATGGTTTCATCAAGAAACTCCATTAAATCATGTTATTTTATTGTGTGTTTGCACATCCTTCTGATGTTGATTGATTACTCTTTCAGACCCGATTGTTTGACAGGATGTATGGTATGGGCCCAACTGCAAAGCATTCCTAAGACAATGAGATGGCCAGTAAAAGTTGTGATTTTGCCACTTGTTTACTGCAATTCTGATCTTGCCTGGTAAGTTTAATATATGATATGCCTTTTTTTACTTTATGAATTGACCCTTTATTGATACACATAACTTTTAACTAGATTTAGTTACTTCCTGAATTTATGGATTTGATTTATACTTGAACAAAAGAATACTTATGACAAAACCTGTATATTGAATAATTCTTATATTACCTTGACCTTTAATTGAAATAAACCATTTGTGAATTTATTATAAGATGTATTCTACTCAAATCTGATATTTGGAAATATTGATATTTTCTACACACTCTATTAGTATATAGCTTCTACAACTTGGGCTGTGTCTATAGTATATGTAAAATAAATTTGTTATGAGTACACACTGAGAATATATTTTGCATTGTAAACTTTATACATTATAAGTAAATACAGAATTAATATATATTGTCATTAAAATTCATTTGTTTAAGCTCCTTTCTTAACATTCTTTAAATAAAAACCTTGCAATTGTATTTGATGTTTTTTTACTGTTTCAACATGTAAGATGATGGAAAACACCATGTTTGAAATAATTAAGTTATATATGGAACATATTTTCAGATGTTCTCCAAGATGTAGAGTCTGAAGAAGGCGTAAATGGAGCCGATGATGGATCTTCTATAGCGGTTGATAGTGGGTTGTCTAAAGAACTTGAAATAGGGTCACTTAACAATAACGTTTCTGAAGAATATATCCCAGATATAATAGATGAGGAGGAGGAAGATGATGATTATGAAGAAATCAATAAACCTAGTAAAAGAAAACCAAAAAAGCCCTGTAATAGACAAAAGTGGAGTCTAGAGAATGAGTTAAAGGAGCTTTTTAAAGAGGAATTCAAATGTCCTAAACTACCAGGACAGAAACGAATAGAAAAAATAATGAACATAAGCTTATCAAAGAATGGAGAAATACACAAACGAATGAGAGACACCATTAAGAAAAAGCTAAGCAACATGATGATAAAATTAAGAAACAAGTAACATTATGATTTTCAGGTTAAAGTGCTGAAAATGTGAACACGGAAAGTTATTTTTTGCCTCGCTGTCTCCTCTGACACTCATGTTAGTCTGAACTGGATTATTTGTTCATTTTTTCAAAAAATAAAAAAGTCTAGGGTTGCCTTCCCAGAATTTGTTCTTGTTTTTGTTGTTTAGTTGAAAATGTTAAATAAGCTGTTTTCAAATGTATGAAGAAACAGTGGTGCTTTATAGTTTAAATATTTAAAAACAGTTTTAGAGAAAGTTGGCAAGAAGCACTTATAAACAAATATTTACATTCTGCAACAAATTTAAATTTGTTTGTGTTGGTGCATTCAATAACTTAATGTTAATAATTAATTGTGAAATATATTGAAATAATTTCATTATTTATTGTTCGTTTTTTCTCAACTGTCAAAGCATGAATAATTTCACGGTGAATGCGTTTGTTAAAATTGTTGTCGTAATACATCCTTGAGTTTCCCAAAGTGTGTATTATGATAGAGTAAAGCTTCTTATGCCATATGAAAAGTTTTAGTCAAGATATTTTTAATAAAAATTAGGCCGCAAGTAATAAAACAATGCATTCTGTCACCGTGAAATTATTCAAGCTTTGACTGTTGAGAGAAAACAGACAATACCATAAACTTGGCCTTTATTTTGTTAGTATTCAGTAGAAAAGGTATTTTGATTACAAGGTGACCTTCAATTTTATGTATTGTTTTTTTTAAAGGACAACAGTTACTGCTTTGCCAGTGGTATAACAGTTGATTCTTGTTATTGTTGCATATCACACTTTAATGTTTATGTGCCTTTATCTTAATTGAACTGTGATGACTGATGCTGGGCAATGCATTAAGTAAAGAGTTAAGTCTATTGAATCAAAATACCTTTAAATTTTTTCAGGGGCATTTGTCACTTTGCTCAACAGCTTTTGTTCATTTAATTGATTATGTTAGATGGATCAGATTTCAAAGATTTTTTCTTATATGAAGAAAGGAAAATAAACAAAAAATATATACAGTAGAGCCCCATCTTAAACCACCCCATTTGCATTACCAGTCTGCTATTACGATCAATTTTTCAAAGATTTTTTCTTATATGAGTCTTAAGACCCACAAGCGGTCTGGTCTCATTAGTGGGGTTCTACTGCATATTTAACCCCAGAGTGATCTTTGGAAGACATCCAACCCCAAAATGTATCATTTATATGATTTCCTGATGTCATCCCCAGAACAACCATTTGTGCAAACATTTGGAGACCTCACAGTGGTTTTGGACATCAGACTCCACAATGTCTCTCCTGGCTGTATGTCCGTCCATCCGTCCGTCCGAATTTCGTTTCCGGAGTAGTTCTCTGCAACTATTGGCTGGAATTCAACGAAACTTTATGGGAATCATCAATATCAAGAGGAGATGCGCATGTGGTCAGCTTTTTTTGGATCAGACCCTTTAACTCAGAGTTATGGCCCTTGATTAGTTATGTAGTATGCATATAGAGTAAAAGTCGTTTCCGGAGTAGTTCTCTGCAACTACTGGCTGGAATTCAACGAAACTTTATGGGAATCATCAATATCAAGAGGAGATGCGCATGTGGTCAGCTTTTTTTGGATCAGACCCTTTAACTCAGAGTTATGGCCCTTGATTAGTTATGTAGTATGCATATAGAGTAAAAGTCGTTTCCGGAGTAGTTCTCTGCAACTATTGGCTGGAATTCAACGAAACTTTATGGGAATCATCAATATCAAGAGGAGATGCGCATGTGGTCAGCTTTTTTCGGATCAGACCCTTTAACTTAGAGTTATGGCCCTTGATTAGTTATGTAGTATGCATATAGAGTAAAAGTCGTTTCCGGAGTAGTTCTCTGCAACTATTGGCTGGAATTCAACGAAACTTTATGGGAATCATCAATATCAAGAGGAGATGCGCATGTGGTCAGCTTTTTTTGGATCAGACCCTTTAACTCAGAGTTATGGCCCTTGATTAGTTATGTAGTATGCATATAGAGTAAAAGTCGTTTCCGCTCTACTTCTCTGCAACTAATGGCTGGAATTCAACGAAACTTTATGGGAATCATCAATATCAAGAGGAGTAGCGCATACCGTCAGCCATTTTCGGGTCAGACCCTTTAACTTAAAGTTATGGCCCTTGATTAGTTATGTAGTATGCGTATAGAGTAAAAGTCGTTTCCGCTCTATTTCTCTGCAACTAATGGCTGGAATTCAACGAAACTTTATGGGAATTTTCAATACCAAGAGGAGATGCGCATATCGTCAGCTTGTTCCGGTCAGACCCTTTAACTCAGAGTTATGGCCCTTGATTAGTTATGCAGTATGCATATGGAGTAAAAGTCGTTTCTGCACTACTTCTCTGCAATTACTGGCTGGAATTCAACGAAACTTTATGGGAACCTTCAATACCAAGAGGAGATGCGCATATCGTCAGCTTGTTCGGGTCAGACCCTTTAACTCAGAGTTATGGCCCTTAATTAGTTATGTAGTATGCATATAGAGTAAAAGTCGTTTCCGCACTACTTCTCTGCAACTACTGGCTGGAATTCAACGAAACTTTATGGGAACCTTCAAAACCAAAAGGAGATGCACATATCGTCAGCTTGTTCGGGTCAGACACTTTAACCTCAGAGTTATGGCCCTTGATTAGTTATGCAGTATGCATATAGAGTAAAAATCGTTTCCACGCTACTTCTCTGCAACTACTGGCTGGAATTCAACGAAACTTTATGGGAATCTTCAATACCAAGAGGAGATCGGCATTTCGTTGCCTTGTTCTGGTCAGACTCTTTAACTCAGAGTTATGGCCCTTGATTAGTTATGCAGTATTCATAATAGAGGAAAAAAAATTCTGCGCTATTTCTCTGCAACTAATGGCTGGAATTCAACGAAACTTTATGGGAATCATCAATATCTAGAGGAGACGCGCATATCGTCGCCTTGTTCTGGTCAGACCTTTCAGCTCAGAGTTATTGCCCTTGATTAATTGTGCAGTGTTCATATAGAGAAATATTGCTATTTCTTTGCAACAGCTGGATTGATTTCAACGAGATTTTATGGAAACCATCAATACAGAAAAGAAATTTGCATCTCATTGGCATGTCCTGATAATTTTTATTAACATGGAGTTATGTATGTTCCCTATTATGGTTTTATGGATTTTTGTATTTATTAATAAAGCCTTATGTCTCCAGTTGTTGTGTTAGTAAAAACAAGTATTCGGCGGGGGATATTAATTCAACGAATTTGCTTGTTTTAATTGGCGTGGAACACAATGTAGAATTTATTGGGGTTTAACCTTTGTGTGACAAAGCATCTATGTGATAATGATGCATGACCTACTTTAAAAGATGGTGTCGCCTTTTGCAAAAAACGAGTCGTTAAAACAGTTATTTTGGGGGTAATATGAAGTTTTTCATGTAAAATTGCTAATATAATTCACTTATTCACTCATAATTAGGGTTTCAAGCGGTCTTTTGTCGTTTTTTGTACTTTGGGCGAGTTTGATATTGATCATCTGGAGTAAAAAGTTGACGTATTTTCGGATATTACCAATCGTCGCGTGCGTCGGTTCGGACCATTTTTATTATGCCACGAGAATATGAGAAACCACGAGAATACGAGAAACAGGTATACATGACTTATCCTATTGTTATTACACGCGCCATTTTGGATGTACTAATAAACTTACCGGATGTTTAATATACGGCAATATGACGCTGTCGTCTTCAAAGTGTCACATATTAAGTTTACTTGAGCGATAAGTTATAGAGTTGGATTGTTATTTGAATTGAAATTGAACTGAATATGTATAGAATCTAGTTTTGGATGGAATTTAAAGCAAATATTTATAGGAAATGGACCATTTCTAGAGTAATTTTAATTGTGAATAATTTGCAAGTGTCTATAGTAAGAAAGTCTGCGATTTTCGTTCGTTAAGTATTACGGACTCTGAAACCTCGTAATTTTCCGTGTTCTTTCTCGGAAGGTCACATTACCGATCACATGACCATGAAAAAATACCACGTGATCGTATAAAAAGAACGAAAAAATGGCGGATCGACAAAGTGATAGGCAGGGCTCGCTCTGCCGATCGCCATTTGAGCCATTGGCGACAATTTATAAAATTTGGCTCAAATAAATAGAATTTGGCGAAAATCGTTAAAAATCGTATTTTCGCCAAATCAAAAGCCGGATGTACGTCGTCTCATAATTTTTCATCTCAAGTCTTATATACACAATAATTATGAATTACGTAATACACCTTGATCAATTAGAGACTTTAGTCAGTTATCTTTCCTTGATAAAATCTGAAGCAATCCAATTGGTAAGTAGGTCCTTGCAGTTGGAATCCTCGGATTTTATCATTGAATTCCTATGTAAGGATAACAAAATATTCAATCTGATATCAGGGCTTTTTCAGTGGGTTTTGGGAAAAAGGCCCCTGCCCAAATTGGGAATTTTTAACGCTGTAAATAGTCCAATTTGGGGAAAAAATATCGACAAATCAAACCAATTTGGAAATTTCATCATTAATTTTTCTGCATTCAATCTTAAGATGCTTTGCTTTAGTGTCTCTAAAAGTGTTGCAGAGCTCTTAAAGAGTTTGTTCTGACAGTTCAGTGAGGCATTCAATGCAAATTCTCATGTATTTATTATTTTTACGTGAAATCTCGTGGTTTCTTTTGTAAAGGCAAAAGTCATCCTGTTCAAAGGGAATTATTTAACAAGATTGGGAATTTTTTTCTTGAAATTGGGAAAAATTGTCCTTATTTGGCATTGGGAACGGGGCCCATATTCAGCCCCGTGAGATAGGCTGAAAAAGCCCTGGATATCTTTCATGTTAATGAAGATATTAACAGAAGTGATGAAATTTAGACAGTACTTTACCCTAAAAATACTTAGCTTGAATTTCAAACAAATTAGATGATTTACAAAAAAGTTATTTAAGATTAATTTAGGCAAATTGACATTGAAAAGTAAGGGTAAAACCCAAGTAATCCAACTAATAGGACCTACCTATTTGAACAGTATACAAACTGAAATAACTGACTAAAGTCCCTTATTTAACCCATATCGGGTCGTGTTTAACGCCCGTATTGGCCGTACAATCTCCGTAATAGTGATCGTTTTCCGCTAATAAAAATCAAATGACAGCAAATTTCGACTTTTTGTGCGTGCATAGAACATGTATACAACATGTAAAATAATATTTACAAAAAGTTCATTAGCAGAAACGAATAATTTGATGAAAATGAATCTCTTAAGATCTATTCTTTTTAAACAAAGAAAGGTCAAAATTGATGACATTATGAACACGTTTTCCAAAAATAACAAGGTCACATTGCACTTTCTGTTTTTAACGAAGCTAACATTCTTACACATCAAGTTTGCAAAGGGTTAATTAAAAATTTAGCTGGTAAGTAGGATAATTATCACAATTAATTCTAAATAATTGTGAAAATTTCACAGTTTTAACTGTAATACCATTTAGTCTGATAGGCCTTATTGTTTGGGATTTTTAACCCTTGATCGTATTATCAACAAGTATTTATTTGGTTTTTTATGATCTTGTCAAGAACGTGCCCTTGCGTCATTGCCGCGCAAGAGCCGAATGTCGCATAATTATTAAAACAGATGCGCTATCGTTGCGTCAAAATTCAATCAGCGAAATTCGTATTTGCTAGCGTTTAAAATATACAAATCTGACTGTTCGTTTACAACGCAATAATCAAATGCATAGGACAACTAGTTTCAATGCTTGGTGACGTACAGAACATACGTTGATCCTCGTTATTTCACTGAGAGTCTTAATCATTTTCGTGGGGTCGCAAAAATACGTTACAATTGCATTTTGACGTGTAAATTTCTTTTTTCATCATCAATAATTAGGGTTTCATAATCGGAAAAAAATCATAATCGATCATCGGAAATAATCGGACAACCCTTTTCGATCAATCTTCGATTATATAATCGAAACATTAACAATAACAGTAAAAATTCGCACATCAATAGAATTGGTGACAGATAATTGTATAAATGCAATATTACAACTTATTAGTAAGCTACACATGAGGGTTAAGGATTGCCACTTCCTTCCACTCATGCAAAAAGGTGAACTATCATGTTTGGGATAACATTGCTTCATTCTTGTATTTATTCAATGTGTTCAATATATTTGTTTACAGTGTATTCATAATCCATGTTTTTTTAATGTATGACATAAATGAACAATATATATATATAACAGTTTATAACAGCCATCATTAGTTTGAAATACTTTTGTTCTACTAGAACACCAAATTTCATTGAACTATAATCTAGTGATCACAATAGATTTGCTGATGTATTTCTTTTCCAGTATATTGTTTATTATATGCTGGTCAAAGTAATAAAATTATGTGACTTGTTATTAATTGTATCTTGAATTCATTTAATCTATTTGTACTATGCAAATAAAGCATCTTTCAGTGACTTTGTGCCTTCATTAGCTAATAATTGTATTGAAATCATTTCAAAGATTAAAATGCAATTTTACCTAATAATTATTATTGTGTATCAGTCTTCACTGCTACAGTGAAGTATTTATCAATTCAAGAATATAAGTGATCAAGTTATGGTTTTAATTTGTATTTTTGTACATATTTAACTTTGCTTAAATTTGATTTTTTTTCACTCAAAAAATATAACGATCGGACCCGGGTACGAAAGTTATCGAGGACGAATGTTTCACGAGTCCATCGCCTTTTTTCAGGTCAAATATATGATCTGATCAATTGTGTAATTGAGAAATCATTGTGAAATGAACTGGGTTTTAATTTCTGCATTTAATAGCCACAATATATCATTATAGTGAAAGAACGGACTGTTAACGGGAATTAACTTAATTCGTTTCGTCCCCAATATGAGACAAATGGAATTGTTTGTAAACTAAAATTTGACTGCTTTGCTAATTGAGTGATAAGCGTATCGATTAATGTGTGAACTGGTTACCATTGTCACAAATAGCGAGCGCATGGATAGTGTCCATGACATAACGAATCTATTTTTAGTAACACATTTTGTCATTTATTGTGTCGTTTTCAGACTAAACACTTAAAATTAAACTTTTTCTTCTTTTGATAAAATACGCGGCAAATGATTTTACGAGGGGAAAATGGTATGCTAGCATTGTTTTGGGAACATGTGAAAACCTCGCTTCCGCAAGCTTCTACCCTTTCGCATGGCCGACTGCACATTGTATTGTTTAAGTTAGGGGTACAATTAGTGGGTCAAGCGTGTTATTTAATCCTCGCCGACGTGTCATAAACATAATTAGCTAGTCACGATCATAAAACTGCCTAAGGCAACGTTTTACTGGAGTTTGCTAGATTATTACGTATCGTCGATCCTGATTGGCTAATCGACTTTCGATGTTGAGAAACGACGCTCTGATTTGCTGTGGGTGTAAACTAGGCGGAGCGTAATCAATAATTGACGTCCTCACGATATTATTCAATCGCCGAAATCGGAAATACTCGGCGAAATGGACTTATCCTTGGTGTTTTGACAGGGCGATATAGTAACACACAATGCGACATTTTCGCCCTCGCGGCCGAGCCCTGCGCAGTGAGTATATATAATGGAAATAAACTAACAAAAACTAGCGACAATCGATTATTATATATTTGTAATCGATTGTCGCCGATTCTCCTGCAAACGATCGATTTTCGATTATACTCGATCATCGTTTAATCCCTATCAATAATGTACACTGCTTTATAAGAATACAAGTACATTAGTTAATTTTACCAGAAATTCATGTTAAGTCTGAATTGTTAACAATATTAATAATAATGTCAGTTATGTTTATGTCATTCATAGGCATTGGTTCTATTACTAGAACATCAATTTAACCATTTTTGTTTTAATGCTTATGTATAGTACAAATCAAAGAGCTCAAAACATGCTGATAGTGAGGGTCAAAAGGTGCTGTATATCTATGTCATTTGGCTTTCAAAAGACATGTGAAAGGGCTTCAGTGCACACAATGCTATTAAAACATGTAGAAATATGCTGTCCTAAATAGACAAAAGCATTGAATTATTTATCAAAGATTTAAGTAAACAACAAAGTCATTGCCATTGAACATGTATATTCATAGAGAACTAGGTACGTTAACCTATTCATATCATCATCCAATGAGACAAGTAAAAGCTCCAAGTTCTTTGTCACAACTAAATTTTTTGTCGCGACTTAATTTTTGTCGCGATTTCATATTTTGTCGCAAAATTGGCTCAAAGAAAAAAAAAGCCAGAGCTAGCCCTGAATACCCATCATGTTGATCAACCCCAAGTACTTAAGCTGAGATAACAACTAGAAGGAGAGCACCCTGGTCTACCACTTGCTGTCAGGTTGTCTCAGGGTTTTTTTTAAGGAATTTGCTTCTACTTGTCCAGTGGGCAAGTATTTTCAGTTTTACTTGCCCCCGGGGAAAACAGGTTGCCCTGGTTTAAAGGTAATATTTTGTAATGTAAAACACAACATATGTGTAAAATTCAACTCTATCATGTATCACCCTTTATTAACCCAAAATGATGTTTGAATAAAAAATATGATTTATCTCAAATGTTGTTTTATTTGATTGAAAATTCAAACAACAACAATATACCTGGTAGACAGAATTCACCTGAATTTTACCTCTGTGACATGTGCGAACATAAACGATCTCTGTCTCCTGATAAGACGCATCGGTGGAACCATCAGAAATAACAGCAATAAATTTACATATTTGCTTTTTCAGAATAGTCTAACCACTCAAATTCTTTGAGCCAATATGATAGAAAGAGTTTCTGACGAGATTCTTTTTCATATTTTCCTTTAACTAATTCTACCCGAAGATAAATACACCGATATTAACCTATCGCTGTTTTACCGGTCTTTACCTAGTACATAAACTCCCTATCTTCCTCTGTACACCTAGACAGGTTTAACGTATACATTGTTTTGACGGTGTCATGTCAAAACTTTTTATGGTTCATTTAATCGTTTATGGAATACAGATATTTTTACTAAAGTTAACATTTTTGGAAAGAAAATTAAATTATGCATCCAATGGCGTTACTTTTAGTTTTGAATCTTCCTTTACAAAGAATAGCTAGCAAGGTCATTGCAAATTAGAAATGAAATTATTGCAAAATAGAATTCGACGTATTTTGGCGATTTTTTTTTTCTGAAAAAAAAATCAGCGGCAACACCAAAATCGGAAACGTACATAATGTGCATGTTTTAATTGATTTTCTTATGTTGAAAACAGAATTAAAATATGCGCATCAGAAAAAAAGTTACATGTGTATTTGTAATGCGATGTAAAAAATCCGATTTTACCTAATGCCTTTTAACCCTTAACCGCTCAATCCCGCATTTTTACGTGTCTAGACCCCCCTCAAAATGGCCGCCACAGCCTTGAAAATGGTGTTTTTTTACTGGATTAAGCGAATTTCACTAAAGGATAGTTGTCCCAAAAAAATGAGCTCGTTTTCGCGCGCCGCCCCCATCAATTGATGTCTCAGGGGGGTTCTGAAGGGGGATGTGCCCCCCTTTGTTGCTGGGGTTTGAAGGGGGCGCAGCGCCCGTCATCGCCAGAAAAAAAATCGGGGTCTTTGAGTGCAGAGAAATGGCGCCAAATGCTGATAAGGAAACATGTTTTCAGTATCTGAAAAGACCTGGCACTTTAGACCTCAATTTCGGAAAATATTACTGTTTGAAGTGCAAACGTGGGGCGGAAAAAGAGCGAAAATTGCATTTGTCGTTTTTGCTCTGCCCCAGCGTTGCCATGGTAACGGGATCGGGGCTCAACTTGGTTTTTCTGTAAGACATTTACCCAGGGAATAACTTGGCCAAGTTGCATAACTGTATGATAATTAGTAATGAAATTAGAGCATCTTGAAATAGCCCTAGCGCGTAATGGTGAAAAAATGGCTACTTTTCACACATGTTGCAACCAGTAAAGGGTTAAGTTTATCCACACATTTTACACGGACATCATGTCCCATGACAAACTAAACTAATTTTAATAAAATTTCAACTTATTGCTTCCTAACATGATAATTAATACATCCCTCTCCAATTGATTTCCTGTCTATCAAACAAAGATAAGCGGCGGCGATTTTCTTTTGATCAGAAAAGCACCGCACCATATGACGTATTTGGCGTGTGCAGGGACCAGGAAATTGCCGGTTTGTCGGTTTTCGGACCGGTTTTTTCAGTTTGGACCGATTGAGATTTCAAAATCCTTAAAAAAATCGGTCCGGGAAAAATTCGCTAATTTTGACCTCAAACCATTAATTTCCATAATTTTCAAGAAAACGTATCGATAAAATATTATCAAACAACTATCAGTTGCTAAAACCCACTGTTTACTGATGTAATATCCTGCTTAATTGTCCACAGGTTACACATCAAGGACCCTGTATAACGTATCCATGGTTACAGGTATCATGTGGGGTTGAGGCAGTGATATTTTTTTTGATCGAGCACAGCAAGGTATGCTTGATTTGCACTCGATTAATTTGAAGAACAGTAAAAGAATATGTTCTTACTTAATCGTGTCCATCGAACCGATTACGTTTTTCAATCGGTCTGTTTGAAACCTGTAAACTTGTAAAAAACAATAATCTTTTATAAAGAATGTTTTATGAATAATTAAAGAAAACAATTTAACTGCTTTTGTTGTCAATTCCTGATTGATGTATTCGTTTAATCTTTAATTTGTTTGACTTGATTCATGAGTTATTTTTACGTCTTAAATTGAGGTGTGAATAATAAGAAATTATCTTAGGACATGTATCTACGCAAATTCTTATTAATCGAAGGTACAGTTGTTGATGATCAAAATTCAACCCTCTCTTCTCCCTTCTTTGGTGAACAAAATTAATGATTACTATCAAATTCCAAATTCAACGATAATAATTTTCAAAACGAACAGTTTTGTCATTAAACCATCTATAAATGGTGTACTATGCACGATTTGATAATCTTTTGTGTTAAAAGAAACCGCTTGAACCATTGTGATGAGATGTCATACATTTTCGAGAATCACGCTAGATCGTCACTTCGTATGAGAAACGTTTTAATCTACGTGTGTAATTAAAAAAGCTTATCATTATTTTACGTTTTCTTTCTTAATTTAGCAAACGACGCTTAAATGCGAGACATTTACTTTGGACCCGTTTTTCTGCGCATGCGCAGTTAAAATAATTTCCCCACATGACAGAGTTTTCCAACAACATTAGAACCAGATGAAACAGCCTTTTTTCAAGTTCTGTTTATTGAACGACCGACGATTGCGGGGAGTAATTTCGGAAACCACGCTTTTATGCTAGATAGAAGTTAAGTTTTGTAAAAAATTAAACAAACAATGCCAATGTACCGTATGCCTTCCTAATAAAAGGGAGCAAAAAATAAGTACTAACATGGCCGTGAATAAAGTACAGTAAACGGTCGGGTCCGTACGGTACACGTTAAAACCCGTATCCAGTACTCGGACGGCTTTGGACCGATTGACTTCGGCGAATTTCCTGGTCCCTGGGCGTGTGCCATATTGAATACTTCAAAAACGCACCGCAAAACAAGTTAAACTTTGGGACCACATGTATGATAGAAAATTTATTCGTCGGCGACAATTAATTTTATGAAGGGTACGTTTCAACAACTTTCCGTGGTGACATGTCCCAATAATCTCTCCTCGCGTTGACATTATAACAGCATACATAAATAAACAATAAATAATATTCGGTCATAAAGTTTATCGTAATTGTTCTTTGTCATAAGTTTCATTAGAACATTTTTGCGCATATTTTTAATTAGTCATTATTTAAATAAAATTTAACAGCAATTTTTCAAGTCGCATTTTATTTGCATTCTTCACATGTGATTGTCGAGTCAATGACTTATCATAATCACATAAACTATTGTTTGTAACAGTTTATTATACCCATGCTTCGAAGAAGAGGGGGGTATACTGTTTTACTCTTGTCCATGCGTGCGTCCGTCCGTCCGTCTGTCTGTCTGTGGACAATTGCTTGTCCGGATGATAACTCAAGAAAAGATGTACCTAGGTTCCTCAAATTTTATGTGTGGATAGCCCTTGGGTGGAGGAAGTTCCCTATCGATTTTGAGACCCCAGGGTCAAAGGTCAAGGTCACTGGGACTTAAAATAGGTAAAACTTGTCCGGACAATAACTCAACAACGACAGTACCTAGGTTCACAAATTTTATGTAAGAGTAGCCCCTGTGTCAAGGATGTTCTCTTTTGGTTTTGGGGCCCCTGGGTCAAAGGTCAAGGTCACAGGGGCATCAAATAGGAAAAAAACTTGTCAGAACAATAACACAACAACGACTGTACCTAGATTCACCAAATTTAATGTGAAGGTAGCCCATGTGTCAAGGATGTGATTCATAGGTTTTGGGGCCCCTAGGTTCAAAGGTCAAGGTCACAGAGGCATCATATGGAAAAACTTTGTCCGGACAATAACTGAACCACCAATGTACCTAGGTTCACCAAGTTTTATGTGAGAGTAGCCCATGTGTCAAGGATATGCCCTATTGGTTTTGGAGCCCCTAGGTCAAAGGTCAAGGTCACAGGGACATCATATTGAAAAACCTTGGCCGGACAATAACTCAACAACGACTGCACCTAGGTTCTCCAAATTTCATGTGAGAGTAGCCCATGTGTCAAGGACGTTCCCTATTGGTTTTGTGGCCCCCGGGTCAAGTTTAAACCTTCAAACAGAAGATATCAAATTACCAAGCAGTGACTTCAAATGTTCAATCAATATGTTAATAAGTCAAAATGGCAAACAATGAAAAACTTGTCCGGACAATAACTGAACCACCAATGTACCTAGGTTAACCAAATTTTATGTGAGAGTAGCCCATGTGTCAAGGATGTACCCTATTGGTTTTGGGGCCCCTGGGTCAAAGGTCAAGGTCACAGAGGCATCATATGGAAAAACTTTGTCCAGACAATAACTGAACCACCAATGTACCTAGGTTCACCAAATTTTATGTGAGAGTAGCCCATGTGTCAAGGATATGCCCTATTGGTTTTGGGGCCCCTGGGTCAAAGGTCAAGGTCACAGGGGCATCATATTGACAAACATTGTCTGGGTAATAACTTGACAATGACTGCACCTAGGTTCACCAAATTTCATTTGAGAGTAGCCCATGTGTCAAGGATGTTCCCTTTTGGTTTTGGGGCCCCCGGGTCAAGTTTAAACCTTCAACCAGAAGATATCAAATTACCAAGCAGTGACTTCAAATGTTCAATCAATATGTTAATAAAGTCAAAATGGCAAACAATGAAAACCTTGTTCAGACAATACCTGAACCACCAATGTACCTAGGTTCACCTAATTTTATGTGAGAGTAGCCCATGTGACAAGGATATGCCTTATTGGTTTTGGGGCCCCTGGGTCAAAGGTCAAGGTCACAGGGGCATCATATTGAAAAACATTGTCCGGGTAATAACTCAACAATGACTGTACCTAGGTTCACCAAATTTCATGTGAAAGTAACCCATTTGTCAAGGATGTGCCTTATCAGTTTTTGGGTAACAGGGTCAAATTTAAACCTTCAACCTGTAGATACCAAATTACCAAGCAGTGACTTCAAATGTTCAATCAATATGTTTATTAAGTCAAAATGGCAAACAATGGAAATAATGCTATATTTAATAAGTAACATGAAATTAGTTCACCAAATTTTTTGTGAGGGTAGCCCATGTGTCAAGGATGTTCCCTATTGGTTTTGAGGCCCCTGGGTCAAAGGTTATGGTCACGGACATCATATTGAAAAACCTTGTCCGGACAATAACTTAATAATGATTGTACCTAGGTTCACTAAATTTTATTTAAGGGTAGCCTTAATGTCTAGCATATGCCCCTTTGGTTTTAGGCCCCTGGGTCAAAGGTCAAAGTCACAAGGAAATCATGAGGAAAAACCTTGTCCAACAACCAACTTTATCATGATCACCAAATTTTATGTATCAATACTCTTTTGGTCAGGGGTGAAAACTTGGTTCTGAGGCCCCAGGGTCAAGGTCACTGAAAGTTTGTATGGGAAAACTTTGTGTCGGTGATAACTTAACCATGGCTGTACCTAGGTTCTCAAAATCTTTGCTTTGGATAGCCCTCCATTTAAGGATGGTACCTATTCCGGGGTCATTGGTCAAGGTCACAGAGACTTCAAAATATCTGTGTATTGATAATAGACTGACAAGCAAGTTATTACTGAAACATTTATGCTTGATGTTAATATTTATATGTTGTTTATTTGCAGGTTGATGATGAATGTTGATAAATTGTAGTGTGTTCTCCCAGTAAGCATATACTGCTTCTAGGACAGAAATCATGTCAAGACTATACCAAGGAGGCTTATGTCACATGAAACTATGTTTTAAGGCTTTACCTGTCTGCCGTTTACCTTCTAGGGTATGTTATTGTATTCTGTTGTTATAACTCACCTAGCCAAAATAAAGGATACCTCTTCAGTCTTCACTTATGGTAATTTTCAGACCCCATCAGAGTAGAAAACAACATGAATGAATAGATTTTGTGAAAATTTATAAAGAATCTTCACCTAACAAATATTTTTTTCTTTCACATTTTAAAAGCTGTTTGTTTGGTTTTAAGTGCTATTATTCATTAAAAAATATAAATGTCTTTAGTTTTCTTTGTTTTTCTGTTATAATTCATTTTTTGCAAAATTAAGAGGTTCCATTATCTTGGCTTACCCACCAGACACAAACTGCCTAAGTTGGCCTATTGTGGCGTCCATTTGGTGGAGTGTGTGTGCTTGTGTCTGTCTTCAACTATTTCTTAAAGTGTTGTTTTGTCCAAAGCTATCACTATTAAGTATACAATTACCAAATTTTATTTGTAGCATCACCTGAAGCTAAAAAAGTTAAATACAAACAAACAATGCTGTTAACTTTATTTTCTTTTGTAGATTTGCAAGGTAAATCCTGAGATAGTTCAGACTGTTTTCAGACGATGTTTAGCTGATTCATTGAAGTCTAAAAGAACCTTGAAATTTGACATTGATGATGTGAGCAATGGGAAGACAGAAGTAGATAAAGGTGTTGATAAAATAGAAGAGAAAGCTGAGGTGGAGAATGAAGTTGTTCATTCAATCAAAACTGATAAGTTAAAGGATGATTCTAGTGAATCTAAACCTGTTTTTGATAACAAAGTCACTCTAGATGATGTGTTAAATGAGAAAAATAAAACTGACAAAACTGATAGGAAGGCATTGAATATAAAGGCACTTCAACTTGTGAAAGATTTATATACAGCTAGTAGTGAAGAGGTATTTAATATCCTTACTGAAGTTCTGAGTAATCCTTACAAAAGAAAGGATACTGCAACAATTATAATGTTTTCAATCAGAAGACTGACATATCTAAATGAATTAGGTCTTAACAAAGAAGTGTCTGCACTATTAGAAGATTATTTTCGTGCTAAAAGTGATCATTTAGATAGATTGAGTGATGCTGATTTCTTGGTTTTGCTTTCGTTTCTCATTAAGGTAAGTCTCATTAAGGTAGGAGCAGTAGTCCAGTGGTGGGGTGTGTGCTTAGGGATTGAGAGGTCCTGGGTTTGAATCCCACTAGGGGCACTTGCTAATTTCCTTCAGCAAGAAATTTGCCTGCGATTGCTTCACTCCTCCCAGGTGTAAATTGGTATCTGTAAGAGTCATGCACTGTATGCTGTAGCTGCAATTTGCGCCTTATGTTAACAGTTGGTGTGACTCGATGATCAGGGAAGTTAATGTCAAGGTCGACTGAGTAGTGATGCTAAAAGTAGACTTCAAAAATCTTGCTTTAATTTTAGTTTTAAGTCTGTTGATTCAGTTTTCAATGTAATTTTGAAGAAGATTTAGATTTACATAATTTTTGTTGTGATTTTTCTGCCTTTTACAAAATAGAAAAATGATAGTTCATAAAATTATCATCAAAATTTCACAATAAGCAAGATTTCTTGGTGCACATTTTGTGAGTGTTGTTATTCACTATCTGTATTCTGTTTGTAACTTAAGAAATAACTTACAGTTGTCTCTATTTTGTTGTCTAATAAAATATAGGCACGAGTTGTGATGCGCGTATGATTAAATCACGAGTGCTTTAGCACGAGTGATTTAATAAGCGCATCAAACGAGTGCTTATATTTTATTAGACAACAAAATATAGACAACTGTAAGTTATTTCGATTCTAACATTGTAAAATACATCCGTAAAAACGATATATTTATAGAACTATTTTTAACTGTCAGAAACGTCATGCAGTTAAAATCCACTCCAGTGCAAAGACCGAAAATAGCGTGTATTTACACAATTCTCACAGATAGGTGTTTCTTATTCCGAACAAAAAATATTAAAATCTTAATTATAGAATAGAAACCAAATTGTAAAAGTCAACCCTAATAAACTCGGGCGCCATTTTCAGCTTTGCGCATTTAACGTAGGGAGTAAAATTTCAACAGCCGTCACAAGCTATATTTTGTTGAATAATAAAGCATAGATGACGTCACATTAAATAAAGAGTGTAAACGCACGTGCCTATGTTAGAATTGATTATCATTATGTTTCTTGTAGTGCTTTATAATTATGACTGATAAATGAAAGGATGAGATTTTTAACCTGGTTTTCGTTGAAAACCAGGTTATTGTAATGTCGAAGTCGGCGGGCGGGCGGGCGTCAACTTTTGGTTTCCGCTCATTAACTTTAGTTTGCTTTGGTCTATTGACACCAAACTTGGTGTATAGGTAGCTTATATCAAGAGGCAGCTTGGGATTGCTACTCAGGTGTCTGTGATCAAGGTCAAGGTCACTGACACTAAAAATAGAATTTCAGTTTCCGCTCAATAACTTTAGTTTGCTTTGACCTATTGACACCAAACTTGGTGTATGGGTAGCTTATATCAAGAGGCAGCTTGGGATTGCTACCCAGCTGTCTGTGATCAAGGTCAAGGTCACAGACACTAAAAATAGAAATTCAGTTTCCGCTCAATAACTTTAGTTTGCTTTGACCTATTGACACCAAACTTAGTGTATGGGTAGCTTATATCAAGAGGCAGCTTGGGATTGCTACCTAGGTGTCTGTGATCAAAGTCAAGGTCACTGACACTAAAAATAGAATTTCAGTTTCCTCTCAATAACTTAAGTTTGCTTTGACCTATTGACACTAAACTTGGTGTATAGGTAGCTTATATCAAGAGGCAGCTTGGGATTGATACCCAGGTGTCTGTGATCAAGGTCAAGGTCACTGACACTAAAAATAGAAATTCAGTTTCCGCTTAAAAACTTTAGTTTGCTTTGACCTATTGACAACAAACTTGGTGTATTGGTAGTTTATATCAAGACACAGCTTAGGATTGATACCCAGGTGTCTGTGATCAAGGTCAAGGTCACTGACACTAAAAATAGAAATTCAGTTTCAGCTCAATAACTTTAGTTTGCTTTGACCTATTGACACCAAACTTGGTGTATTGGTAGCTGATATCAAGAGACAGCTTGGGATTGCTACCCAATTGTCTGTGATCAAGGTCAAGGTCACTGGTGCTAAATCAGAAATTCAGTTTCCACGTAATTGCTTTATTTTGCATGTATTGATTTTGTTGCTTTCAAATGAATCATTTCTGTCACATCCAAATTTGGTCGTTGAAAACCTGGTTTCGTCGCATAGCGGCGCTTCTTGTTCAAAATTTTAACTTTTTCTGGCTAATTTTTCACGGTGTTTGGAGAATCTCATGCTAAAATTCATTATTTGAATAGAAAGAGCTGTAGCAAACATTCTGATTTTGTTTAAGGAAAGCTGTAGTGTAATGACTGGTAGCACAGTAGAGCTGTCATCAATTACAATGATATTGCTGTATCATCGAAATTTATTTTCCGATCAATAATTGATATGCAAATTTGAAATATCGATAATAAAGCCTATATAGGTTAATGAATAAAAGTCACTCTTAAGGGTCAAATTTGTGGGACGAACCTTCTATCATAAGCATAACAGGTGCACTGTCATAATATGAACTTAATATTGACGGTGCCCCCATTGAGGAAATAGCTCTAGTCAACAGAAGATATAACATTCATGACAAATATACATCTATTAATATGAGTTTATGACAAGATAAATGGTCTTGTTTAGTACTGCAGTGAAGGTATTGATATATATTGGTGTATCATAGATATTAATTTCTCGATTATATCTATATCGTCCATACACTTCAAGCCCAATCAATGACAGCTCTATAGCACAGTCTTAATGACACATTTTCATTAGCACTGGATATTCAATGCAGTAAAATGGTGTTTTTACTGAACAGAAAGAAAGTCCGCTGGACGGAAATAAAATCTTAATCATTTGTTTAAATATGTTGTCCATTTTAATGATTTACCAAAATATATTGTACAATTGACGTAACTGTATATAGGGAATATACAAACGGAATTTATATGTGTTTTTTGTTCATATGTAACATTTCTCAGTAATTATATGATTGTCATTTAATAAGGAAATTGGGGGCTGTAAAAACATGGTGGTCCATCGGACCATTCACATTCTAAAAGTCAGTGAACCGAAGGCTATTTTGGTTGACTGGGTACAGGGTTCATTGGCTAAATTCAAAGAATAGTAGCATTGACTACTTCAATGATAGAATTATTGTCATAGCATTTTTTTACACAATTTTACTTAAGTCATAAATAGATGTTGACAGTACACCCCATTTTCAAAGATATGTTGTATTGCTAATGTCTTTTGGGTTATTCTCCAGGACAATAAATGTTTATTTTGGAGACATGCAAAGGGGCATGTTGCTGCAGAGGACTGATGTTTTAAAGTAACTTTGGGTACAATAGTGAATTTTACCTTGTGGTCGAGTGGTCACCAAAACAAACCATTTCTTTTCAATTGAGAATTTTGTTAACAATGTTACTAACTAACACGTATCATTGATTTTGTTAATTTAAGGAAAGTAATAAAGATTCAAGTCTTGCTTTGATGATATTACATGAAGCTTGTTGGAGAATTAGGAAAGGCAAAACAAAGTTTATTATGGACATTTACTCAGATGTTAAAAAACATAACACTACTGAGAAACGACAGGAAGTTTTAAAGGTAAGTGGTTGTTTTTATTTATTCAAATGTGACATAACTAAGTTTTAAGCTATAACCATAAAATTATTAGGTATAACTTACATCATATACAACAGACCTTCCTCCCATATGGTTGTTGTTATATATGAAATGTCAGGTATTTGCACACTTTAAGCATGGACTTCTCATAAGTTTTCTATCATTATTTTTATGATTAACTTGAGGAGTGTTCTTTTATGCTTTTATTCACTGCACATCTCAGCTGTGCCTTTATATTATGATATTAACCTGTTGATATGTCATCACAATTATATATTGATTAAATTTACATGCTGTATGTTGTATTTTCAGGAGGCAGAAAAAAAACTTAATGAAAATGTTTCATTTTCTTCACCAAATGAGTTGTTAGAATGTATGTATACATTTATGAATACATCAAATATTCCTAAGAAAATAGAAGAAGAACTCTCTGTGATGGTATACTGGATGGATCCGAAGCAGACAGCTAGTGTGTTGTTTCTTTTAGCCAAACATAAATCTAAAAATAGGAGTCTTATATATAAAACAAAAGACCATCTAGTTTCTCGACCTATTGCACTGCCTTTTCATTCATTAGCTAAATTATTTTATGCTTGTGATGTGCTGAATGTTTTCGATACCAAATTTCTTAATGAGTTATCATCTAATGCTATTGAACATTTGAATTCCAACACAGACATTTCATTGGCTGATGCTATGTCTCTTTTGATATCATGCTCTAGAGCTAGGTGGGGTAAGATAGAACTTATTAGCTCTTTAATGAATTTATTAGGCAATAATTTAACACAGTTACTTGAGACTTCAGGGAAATCCCATCTTGCTCATCTGGCTGTATCAGCTGGCTATTTAAACTTATTACAACACAAGGACTTTAGTTATAAACTTAGTGAAAGTTTGCAATCTATGAAAACAGACTCACCACTCGTATGGTTAGATATTATACAGTCATTGGCTTATATCAATAGTGCTGATGTTAATGAAGTGAAGAGTTTACTAGATGAAGATTTCTATTTACCTTTGTTGGAAACTATAAAAGGTATTATTACAAGTACTATTTAATATTTCTATATGTATCATGTTTATGTAACATGCTTTACTTTGAATCTTACAAAATTGGACAATTGTCCTTTGTGTCCAAAGTCCTCACAGTGTTTACGTCACACTTAGCTACTTAACCACTGCCAACATGTAAATCACATGAAGCTAGTAATACCATGTGACAAAAATGGCGACCACCATGAAATCACCGTGGAAACACTGTTATTCTTACAAATTATCAATTAAAACTACTGCATGTAGTTTTTATCTTTATGTACTTTGAACATCATAATTTACTACAAGAAAACTTATTTATAGAAAATATTGAAATGTAAAAGAAAATATGAAAACAAAATGTTCAGCTCTTGGAGGGAAGAATTTACTTGTGGTGGCAGTGGTTATTGATTTAATAAACGGAAATAATCCTGGCGTGAAGTTTGCTTTGTGTTAGGTAAATTTCTCTGTTGAAGGGTAATCAAGTACAAGTAAAAACAGTTATTTGACTGGTATGTTGGTAAGATGAGACTGAGCCAGCTATTGTAAATGAAAAAATAAAATAGTTTATATGAAATTGTCAATTTCCATTCAAAAACAGCCTATAAAAAAGATTGTTTCATTAAATATTGTAATGTTTTTATATTTTCTTCTAATTAGAAGAATGAGTATATAATATTATGCTCTGAAATGCCATAGTTAGACCTTAAATTGTCTTTAGGGCTAGTCCAGTTTATAATAATTATATGTCATATAGTAAATAGAGCAAAATTATTAACAAGCCTGTCTACATGATATAATTAATTTTCAATAGGCTGAATTGATTTCACTAGTCCTGGGCTTTAGGTTAGTAGATTCGGGCAATGACTGAGTTGAATGAACCAATTTTTAGAAATATACATGTCTAACTACTATTGGTTGACAAATAATTAATTGTGTTATTTTATCATTAAGGTAACTGGAAGGAAGCTGTTGTACAAAAAAAGTTACTGTCATTATATGGTTATCTACAAGTGGATAAGAATGTATCTTTGCCTAACTTTGATAGTCAGGCTGAATTATGGAGACGACAATTACAGGTAGACTTTACTGAAACTAGGGTTGGGGATAATACCAGTATATTGCAATACGTTTCAAACACAATACATACCGGTATGGTCCCACAATATATCACAATATTTTTATCTTAATCTAGTAGACTGATATTGCATACTCGAACCTGTTTTGCATTATTTGTGGCAGAATCTGACAGTAAACTATTTCATTTTTTGGTTTTCCTTTAATCTTTTTTTAGCATAAAGGTCTAGTAAAAAGGATTGACATATCTATATGTGACGACTTTAACATTAATATTGAACATTGAACTGATGAATATTTTTCATGAATTAGCATTGAGTTAGATACAAAAAGACTGATGACTATCTATATACACATGTATTTTAGAGTGTTGCTGTGTAACAGGACAATAAATGAAAATAGTGGCACTTATAGTTTCTTAAACTCATGCCAGCTGTTAGAATCTATGAAATTCTTACGCAATGTGTTTAACACACCCCTTGAAATGTTTAAATTGTTTCAATAAGTTGTATAAGAAATATATGAGTGAACAGGAAATTTTGTTTCCTACATCTTTTGTTCATATTGTATTATAAATAAATTGCTACAAACCATTCTAAACCCCTATAAAACTGAGAAAGTGTTAAGTTTCTTGCAAAACTTGAACACTAGTACGTACCTCCATGCATACATTGTTTACTACAGTGGATGCTTTACCTATTATTTGGCAGTAGGCAAATCAAAGGAAGCTCTATGAGTCAATGGAATAATTCGTATTATGTAATTCACAATTGGCATGCTGACACTATCAGTCTATCAGCATATTGTCGCAAAGTAACATTCGATTTAAAGTAAGATTTGTAATATTACTTAATTTACTGGACAAAAGTTGAGTCAAAATGTTTGCAATAGCTTTAATAAAGGTTTCACAATGTATAATTGTGTTGAATCTTCATATTGTCAGTAAAATACAAGCATGGGTGCTGAAAAAAGCCTATGTTCTAAACTCCCAATATATCGCAACATGTATTTCAATACGCTGTTGCGTATCGCAATATATCGCAATACAAAATTTCCGACGATACCCATCCCTAATTGAAACCTTATATCACCAACACTACCTGCATATTATTACTTATCCATGGTGGGGGGGAAATCCCGGGATCGTATTAAATATATATGGGAAACTAATACACTATCTTATTTGTGTTGATTATTGACAAGAAAGGCGATTAAACTTCAACATTTTATTTATATTGTATGTAATGACGGATTTGTTGATTTAAATTTAGATTTAAATATATTTAGAGCTATTTATTAACTAACTTGAAATGCAACATTTGTTTGGTATTTTTTCATGACATTATATCAAACTTATTCCAAAAGCCCCCAAAAACATTTAAATAATAATAAATTAATAATATAATTTAAACTTTATTTTCACTCAAATTGTAGTATATCTAGTATATTTGTTATTAATTAAACATAAACTGATTTTATGTGCACCCTTATTCATAATAATCTCCATGAAAATCATTAAAATACAAAAATATCATATCCATCAAAAATAAAATCATTTAACTGTCACTAGCATATTAATTTTGATAAAAGGCATGAGATAATAGATACTTTATTGATGACACCGACAGCAGGTGGTCAATTCCCCGATTTACTATATGTTTAATACCATCCTGGGTCCTGGATTATCGATAGGTGATCCCGAGATTTTCTCCCCGTCCTTATCCATTGTTACACATGATACAGTACCCACCAAAAGTTTGGAGACATGATCACTTTGTTAACCTACTACATAAGTTTTATCTAAAATTTGGTAACTGTTTATTTTTACATGCTTTGTAGTTTTACATTATTTTTTTGATTATCATTATAATTATAATCGAGACTACAAAAATAGCACAAAAGCTATGTTAAGGAAAATAATTACAATACACATGGTTTTGGAGGCTTTAGGATGTCAGATGCTGAATCTTATATATGTGGTACAGGTGTGAAATTTTCCTTCTATAAAAAAACGTACTTAGATATCTAAAAAATAATGATTCAGCAAAAACAATTGTCGACATTCAAGAATTGTTGTAAATATCTGTTGTGTCCAAACTTTTGGTGGGTACTGTAAACTTGTCTCTAATTCAAGGCAGTGTACAGTCAGATCTCGATACAACGGCATTGTTCGTTTCCAAGAAATGTGTCATTATAACGCATATGTCAGTGTAATGAATTCTTCCGACCATGTACATGTTGGTATTGGTTCCCAGAAAATATGTCAGTATAACGAGAATGTCGTTGTAACGGATGTCGTTGTATCGAGATCTGACTGTACCAGATTGTTTAAGTAAGTCATGTGTCATTCCTTTACATTTAAGAAAAACAATAAGAACGAAGTAGGCAATTATCATTCTGTTTCTATTTCTAAACATTATTTCCAAAATTTTAGAAAGAGTTTTTATGATCAGCTTGAACATTATCTTACATCTTAAGATCTTTCATTTCAATATATTTAATACAACCTAGTTGGGGTGATTTTACTTGACCCCCAGAATGACTTTGACACTGTTACTCATTCCATACTTTAACTTGATGAAACTTGAAACGCATGGTCTTACTGATTTTGCAGTGCAATGGTTCTCTTCATACTTGTCTGACTGGCAGCAATAAGAGGATATATATATTTTCTTCCAGTGTTGACATGAATTGTTGGGTTACTTAGGGATCTATATTGGGCCCACAGTCTTTCAGTTTGCCCATCAACCCACTTAACCACCCACATGCCTGCCAGCCAGCCAGCCAGCCAGCCAGCCAGCCAGCCAGCCATCCATCCATCCATCCATCCATCCATCCATCCATCCATCCATCCATGTGTGTGACACTTCCGAGGATCGGCGGATTTCCGCGTTTTTGGAAAATCCTGGCAACTATTTTTTGAAAATCAAGAAATTTCCACGGAAAAGCAAAAAAAAAAAAGCGAAAATTTTGACGGCCGAAATACTAACTGTTTCGCTGATATTAACGAACGCAAAATATTAGCGTAAATCTGACAATCGCGCATCCTATGACTGTAAAGAAGACAATAATGCGTTTCTTTCATAAATATCAATAGACAACGTCATGCGTTCACCCTTTCACGATTAGCAAACGACATTGCGCTTTTACGCTCATCGATAAAATACGTTTATTCGCTCTATAATAGTTGGTTAGTTTTTTCCCACAAAATATGAACGAACAGAGTTATGTTTTAACTTTATAAAAATAAAACGATAAAAAGGCCGTGTAAATGACAAGTATCAGTAAATTTAAACAAACATTTTTTGTGCAATCGACGATAGCCTTTCCCTTCATTACCGGCAATTATTTGTTTAACATGTAGTCAACAATTAAAAAACTAGGTCACGCTTGTGTTAAGAAATTATTCTGAATAACAATCAAATCATATTAGACTCAATTATTCACTATAAAACTTACGCTATCAAACATCGACTATGTGTGAAAACTTGCCGACACGTATTCGTTGTCGAACAAAGGATTAATATTGATTTCAATTGCTACAAACAATTAAAATATAGACTCTCACGATATGCATGACATTTTGTTACGTAATATTTGAGAACTCTGTGGTCGGCTTTAAGTAAATTAACTCTTAATAAATAACTGATCGTATGATAACGGGCGTTGCACCGTAACGGTTAAGCGTGTTGCACGACTGAGTAAAATTATGCGATCTTATCAACTTTCGATTTCGCCGAAAAATCGGCCATCAGTTTTTATTTCAACTTTGCCGAAGAAATCGGCCTGGTTTTTTGTTTTTTCGCCGAAAAATCGTCCCATTCTCTCAATTTTGCTGGAAAAAAAATCGGCATTTTTTTTATTTGACGCTAAAGAGAACATGGAATCGGAAGCCGGACAAAAGGTCCCATGGACAAAAAGTCCCATGTCATTTTTGACACGGGTGGACAAAAAGTCCCATGTAGTTTTGCCACCATGGACAAAAAGTCCCATCTCAGTTTGTCAAGGGTGGACAAAAAGTCCCATCTCATCTCTGTTTGGTCCCATATTTTATATGACTTAAACAAGTAACAAAGTTATGATTTGTACTCAATGACCTCACTCTACTTGTTAACTTTTATATTATGCAAATTAAATCAATTAAATGTTGCAGTCAAACTTACCACAATAACTATTGAAAATGTTATTGTTTGTCACAACAATAAAAAAAACAAAGCTAGATGAAAATCAATTAAGATCCATTCAACAAGATAAGTAGTAATAACTAGGAATTGGCAATCAGTTATGCTTATTATGAATTAAATAAGTTTATCAGCTTTAAAAAAAAGCATCTGAAGACATCTGGATAAGATAGAAGTTGTTATTACAACTATTAGAATTAATTGATAGATGTAGACAGTCCACCTATCACTGGGACAAAATATAACAATAAAAATGTTTAATTTTACCAGTTTGCATTAAATGATAATATATTCTATTGATCACCTAACAGTGGGACTTTAATGAATGAGGACCTCATCATCACATTAGTCAAATTGAGATGGTACCAGTTGTTCAGTATGTAAAATTGACATGGGACTTTTTGTCCACCCCTGTCTAACTTAGATGGGACTTTTTGTCCAGGGTGGAAAACTACATGGGACTTTTTGTCCACCCCTGTCAAAAATGACATAGGACTTTTTGTCTGTGGGACCTTTTGTCCTACCATCCATGGAATCATGAAACTTTTGTCTCATTTAGTTTGTGCCCGGGGATCGTAATATTTTGTGTGGATGTGTGTGAAACCAATCTTAAAGATGGCTTATGCGCATCCTATAACAAATTAACCCTGATTTGGTTTCATTTCCCACGTAAAGACAATATAAAAATGTAGCCGATCAAAGTCTATTGGTTGTCAACAGGCCACAGAAAGCCGAGTTATGAGCGACTGAAAATAGCGCATTTTGACTCCCTCTCCAATTGCCGACATTACCCGATGCTAAATATATGCATGTGACCTGTTTAATGAATTCACCAGAGGTCGCACGCGCAGGTCACGCGGTAAGCGAGATTTTCATGACAGGTAAACAAAACAATGACGGAAGCGACGTTTATCTATCGATTCTTGATACTTTATGTAAGTAAAGCTATTTATTTATTTTGTGTTCGTGAAATTTCATTATGTTGACATTATTTGTTGTGTACAGATTAAAGAAAACTCAGTTTGGTTGTTAATTATGCTAAAATCAGGCATGCAAAATCGAATAAGCGTATACGATATAATCAAAGATAATGACTCGCTTATGTCACTGTGTTGATTGTTGAATATAAGTTTGTTCTTTCGATTATGATGCCGTGACATATAGAAAGTTTTTAACTGCCTACTAGATCATGTACTCGACTGATCATGTACATACTATTAGTTAAATCATGTTTGCTTATTTTCAAATCTTATTTGTGATGACGGTAGGAGTATTAGGTTATGCATATAAATTTATGTTTAGTCCAATCACTTGGTGATGCCAAGTTGAAAATCAGCAGGACAAGTCTGTTACATTAACTGATCCGCCGGGCAATTCAGCATTTAAGGACTTTGGACAAAATTTTGCATATAGTCATTTTTAAGAGTTTTATTTGCTGTTCTCTGACTGATTGCTATATTTATTGGATCTACTATAATTAGCCAATCTTTCACAGCTACAAAAATTATATGTAGGTATAACAACTTTCCATAGGTGGATCCAGGGGGAGGGTTTACACCCCTGAAATTTCCAAAATGTATCTGTCCATGAGTGTATTTTTTAATGTAAGCCATTTTTAAGTAGCAAGATGCAATTTTCTCATGCTTGCTTCACTCACCTTAGTGTTTAACACAATGAAGATTTTTTTTATATGTTGTTTTATTCTGCAAACAGTGCATAATGTGGCTGTGGTTTAAAAGTTTGGAACCCCCTTAGAAAAATTTTGGTCCCCTCTAGAAAATAATTCTGGACCCCTCCCTTGTTTCCTATAAAAAGAAAATTAAAAGATGAAAGTGAGTTCTGTTAAAATGTTTATTCAGTCAATAAATGAGAAAAATATATGGTAAATATTGGGGCAGCCTAAAGCTATTGTGGGCAAGTTAATGTAAAGTTTATCATGCCCCCCCCCGGCCAAGTTATCTGATAAATGAAATCTAATGTTGAACTTGACAGGTGATAATTTAGAGATACATTTTTTACAGACTGAAATAGAATAATTGTCAAACTGATAAAAATGCATCACCATAAACGGTCATATATAATGGACTATGATAAAGTATTGTTATTTCAATTTTAGGTCACGGATTCTAGTTCTCTAGCTCCAAGTGAAGGCACATGTCCTGTGAGACCTGTTAGAGTTTGTGGGAGAAAAAGGATGCTGTGGTAGTCAGAGCAGAAAAAATTCTACTTGAAGGAATGCTTTATCAAGGAGAACTTGTGGAAAGAGTGTATCAGCTAATGTTAAAGAAAAATGAAACAGTATTGGGGTAAATATAAACTCTTTAAACTATATGTATCTTAATAAAACTTCACAATTGTTAAACCAGTGGTGTTTCTTGACTTTGTTAGCCATCCACGCCCAGCATGTATAAGATAACCGACTGTATAAGTGCTTTTCATAGTTGTCAAGATTATAAATATGAATTTTGTGTTTAATTGGACTCAGAACAGTTAAAAATCATAAATTTGATAAATGTTATCGCATTTTATGCATAGCTGTTTGAATAATCATTCAATATATGTAGCTTTTTTAGACTTTTATTAGGTCTAAGTATCATGGTATATCATTAATGACATTCACTTTGGATTTAAAGTACTGTAATTTATAAATTGTTTGATTATTTCAGGCTGAGACAGATGGTTTGAAGGATGATTAATGTGATAAATGTAAAAGAGCTCAATTCAAGATGGTTGAGAAATACCCACCACTGATTATAGAAGTAGGCCAGCAGTGAGACGGCCTGGTGGTTTCTATCCAGTATATAGTAACATAGTGTAATAATCCTTCATATAAATAGTATAAATCTTAAACTTGCTCACAGTCTGTGATGTATGCTATATATTTAGACAAGAACCTATAAAATGACAGAAAGGGAGAAAAAGGGGGCCTGAGGTCATCAAGTTTGAAAGGAACATAGTTCTGTTTTTTTAATCTGTGTGCAGGATTTTATTTCTGTGCAAATAAAGTTAAAGAACACTTTTTTGAAATACCTTATTTATTTGAAAAGCAGCATTCAATATCTTGTTCATCTGTACTACAATGGAGCAATTCTTATTATTATATTTTTTAGAAAAACACAGCTTAAGAAGGACACTTAGTGTAGGCATGAAGTTTGTTCTCAAGCTTGAGCCCAAGAAACCTACCTTCTTATGTATGAAAATGCGTTTTACTTTGATTAGAATAACGGGTTAAATACAATTACCAAACGTTAAAGTATTAAGAGTATATACATGTATGTGTAAATATTGAATAATGATTTTGGCTTTCATTTTCTATGATCATTTATTTATTCTAGCATTTGTTATACTGTGCTAGCCTAATATTACTGTCTCTTGTAAGAATTGTGAAGAATATGATTTTGTCTTTGAAATAAGGCAGTATCTACAAAAATGCTACAATTTCAGTGATTTATAGAATATTAATGGTCTGATGTCATTTTTTATGAAAGTCTAAGGACTGAAATTTCATTTTAAATGCTGCTATGAATATATTTTTACTTATACATAGTTGGAAATAACTGACACTTCTAGTATCAGTTCAGAAGATATTCATTTGATCAATTAAACTTTTTCATTTCATTTGTGACTTGACTAAATGTCTAGTGCTCGAGAATATTTTATAATGATAGTGACTTAAAAATCCTCAATACACACATACATACTTTTGGAACACAATAATATATATCAACTCAAGCTTGTACATGAACATTTATTATTTGTTTGTGATTTAATTCCCATTTCTTTATCATCCATGCTGCCTTTTTACTCTGTTTGCAATATATAAAAGTTAAAAAAAAAGTTAAAAGTTAAAAAAGTTAAAGTGCGGTTTAAAGTCTGCTTCCATCTACATGTTCAGCCGACTTTACAAATCTTGTACGATAACTCCTGGTCACTGAAATCACCTTCAGGCAGGCGATCCCTCACAGTTCCCATTTACACCTGGGTGAAGTGGAACAATTGTAGGTTAATTTCTTGCTCAAGGAAATTAGCAGTGCCCCTAGCGGGGATCGAACCCGGGACCTCTCAATCCCTAAGCACGCGTCCTCACCACTGGACCACTGCTCCTAAGTGAATATATATGTCGTAATTAAAGAAATTTTCTTTTATTTTATTTAATGTGTAAGTTTTGCTTTAGGACAAATAATTAAGATATTGAAATTGGAAAATTCAACTTGGAAGTTTTTTTCACAATATATATGTATTTGGTATATTCCATGTTATTTACTTATAATTAAGGTGGTGTGTAATTATATGATGTAATATTGATGAAGTTCTGTAGTTTTTGGGATTATACGAGGGTCCATCCACTCCATCAAAATGCATTATGTGCAGACATTGTTGTTTTTCTACTATGATTGTTTAAATATACATGTATCATACCATGAATACCTAAAGAACTTAAAAATGTAACAATTTCTCTCAAAATTTATTTTGTCCGAACACAATCTTCTAGATTATAGGTACATGTTAACAATATTTATGTATATTTCCTACCATAGGCGGATCCAGTGGAAGCAATTTTTTTTTACTTTCATGAAATATGATATTTTCAGGAAATATATATATACATGCCGAAATTTTCTCGCATGCTACACATGCAATATAGCATACATTATAAAACATTTCTTCCTCATAATTGTAAGATTAACATGATTCAGCTGCTTTTAAAGAATTATATGATAATAATTATCTAGATGCTTTATACTTTTTACTCTGGATAAGGATAGTTTAGGCTCAGAAAATGTGCCTGAATCCCTAAGAAATAACCAACACTACAGAATTTCCGGGGCCAATGGTCACCTGATCCTTTGGTCAGGGTTTTACCCTTAATCATCCAAGGCCCTTACAGCCCCTTTGAACCCCATTCTGCTTATACATTTTACGCCCCTTCTAACTAGAATTTTTCACCCCCTCCAAGAAATCCTGGATCCGCCTATGCCTACATTATTAACATATAAGGTTATTAAAAACTTGTTAAACTTGTTTAACTATGACTTATACACTTGTATGGATAAATTTCTGGCCTTGTGGAAGGGTAGGTGAGTACTGGTTATAGACAAGGGTCCAGCTAGGTTAGGTGCGCTGGACGCCGTGAAATGACCTAAATTGTGTTGACACAGCGTTAACTTCAATAAATAAATAAACTTATACACATGTCACTATTTGATTATTTTTGTGCAGTAAAATATATTTTACTAAAACTTTTTTATTTCTTTTGGTATTTCTTTAACTTCAAACTTTCAATATATGTTCCTTGCTATCAACCACATCTCATGCTACAAGGTTCATAAATTCAAATACATTCTTTTTCAAAATTATCTCCCCTTGAACTTAGAGATTAAAAAAAAATATTTGTTTTTACTGCAACTGTTTTATTTCTTTAAGTTTAGACTTCAAACTTTCAATATATGTTCCTTGCTATCAACCACATCTCATGTGACAAGGTTCATACCTCCAAATTCATTCTTTCTAAAAATTATCTCCCCCTTGAATTTAAAATTTTCTTTTAAAAAAATTTTGTTTTTACCTCAACTGTTATATTTCTTTAGGTATCAATTTTAAAGTTAAAATAATTATGTTCCTTATCATCAACCCCATCTCATGTGACAAATACTTACTAAGCCCAGCATTCTGCCTCAACTGACAGATCTTGTTTTTCTTAAGGTATCACCTGTTAACTTTAAGTATGTTTGTTATTCTCAGCCACATATAATGTGACAAGGGTCATAAGTCCATACACATTTATATATATATTATCAGAATTACTTCCAGTTGGACTGAATTTTCTTTAAAAATATTTTTGATGCCATTGTTTTATTTATTTAGGTATCAACTTCAAAAATAAAATATTTGTTCTTTATTATCAACCACATCTCATGTGACAAAGTTCATAAATCCATAAAGTTTATTATTGTCCCCCCCCCACCCTTGAACTTAAAATGCTTTTTAAAGATATTAATTTTCACCTAGAATTCTTGATTTCTTAAGGTATCAACTATAAAGTTTAAATAATAATTGATGTAATATTATTTTTTTACTTAAATTTCTCAACAATTACACATACATTTGTTTTGTTTCTCATTACCAAAAAAATAAATAAATAAAATATTTGATTATCCATCTGTATTTGTTATTTGTAACTTTTATTCACCAAGGGCCCGTACTATCAAGGGTCTTATGACTAATTATAGACTTTAACCATTTTATTGTTATGTTAATTTGTCATAAGATTTTTGATAATATGCTTCCCAGGATTGTACACCTTCGTGAACTAAACCATCAGTATTTTAGCTAGTAGGGTAATGATGTAATTAGGAAAGTCGAAGTACTGTGTATATTTGCTGCTTCCCATATTTTTGAAGGCTGTATCTAACAAGTATTGCCTGAACATTTGTTCTTCATGTGTGTCAAAATCCCAGTTGATGAGACAGATACTGTTATAGTATATGATGTTATGATCTATTTAAGTCTACATTACCATTGTGGGTTACAGAACAGAATCAAAAGGAAGTCAATGCCGTAAATCTTTTATCACGTCTTTTAGCCATTTTAATCTCCAGCAGATTGAAATGTGGTAATGGTCTCACCTATGGTCTGGACATTCAAGTTTGCCACAGTCATTGACTGTAGAAATTATCAATATATGAATGTATCTTGGCATAATTGTTCAAGCTGACATATAGCTTAAGTTTCCATTTAAAATTCTATATGGAATGTCACCTTGTGACAATCTTTATTTGTGATACCCCTGATAGGTCTATGAGTACATTTAAAGATTCCTAAATAAGATAGATATTCAGTACCCTATAGTACACTTTTTGGGTGAGCATACTTAATTAGATTAGTTTCCATAACTATTTCAAAGGAATGTTTGTATCAAACACATGTTCATTTGAAATGAAGCACAGTGCTTTCCAAAAGTTCTTGAACAGATAAAATTTTGAGAAAAATGATCGTGCATAATACAAGTAAATTAACTATCATTAGACCTAGTCAATGTAGCATTGTTTAAATCATATGTTAATAATCTAATAAAAGCTGACTTTAGAATTTGCTCAGATGACTCTTTCTTCTTTATATTCATGAATAAGGATGAATCAATTTATCTTAAAACCCAAGATTTTGTTCAAGAATTTTTGAGGGCATTGTATCACAGAACATTTTGTAGGTAACTTTCACATGCTTGAGATAAAAAATAGATCAACTTTTATGATATTCCATTTATTTGCAAATAGTAATACATGTACCATAAAATTTAAAAATCAAATACATGTGTGGCTTGTGTGCTAAAATGCAAATAAAGCATATTCACAAAAAGTGTAACAATATGTATGTAAGCCTAAATGTCTATTTTCATATATATGAGTAATAGTCAATACCTCTTATGTTGTCTACATGATAATATTTGGTTACTCTTTTATACAGTACCCAACAAAAGTATCGAGACATAAGAAATTTACTACAATTCTTGAAATTTGGTAATGAATTTTGTAGAATCATTGTTTAAGATATATCAAAGTATGGTTTGTGATAAAATGGAAACAAATTTCATGAATGATACACAATTTTGAGATTCAGCATCTGATATCCTTAAGCCTCAAAAACCATGTTAATTGTAATTATTGTTCATAACAAATATTTTAAGCTATTTTTGTGGGTTATATAATAATGATAACCAAAAAAATAAAGCAAAACTAAAAAGCATATAAAAATACACAGTGATCAAATTTTAGATAAAAGCTATTTAGAGAGCCTACAAAGTGAAAATGTCTCCAAACTTTTGGTGGGTACTGTACATAGTAACACATTGTATAGGTTTGGTCACTGTGGTCAGTCTACCTACTCACTGTTCTTGGAAGGCTTAACCAACTACTAAGCCCATATTTCCGTCAGTAACTGACCTTTACTATTTACACTCAGTGGTAGGAGGAAGAATGACCATAGAAATTATTTTTACAAACAAGCTCCACAAAATTATGCCCAGTCCAGGAATCAAACCCAAAACCCCTTAATCAGCAGCTTGTATCCTAACAATTGAGCTAACCAGTGGGTCTCAATAAAATTGAAACAGCAAAATAATACATTGGCTCAGACTAAAATACTATTTGCCGAGGTGGCTTCTAAGGCAACAAATTCCAAATTCTCAATAATTGCAAGCCCTTTACTCACATCTTTCAAAGGAAATTTATATACAAATGGATCAAAATGAACAATAGTATTGATGTGAAATCGCATTTTGTTGAATAGTTGGTATATTGACAGTCAATAGAGCATTGATTGGACCAGTGGTCAATACTGGTTTAAACCATCCAATACTGGTCACACTGGTCGATTGAAATTGTCAGGAATCGAACCCACAACCTCCCGATCAGTTAAGTTGTTAGTATGCAAGTCTACTGATCGAGGGTCCTGTGTTCGAATCATGGGCAGTGCATTCTTACGTGAAGCTTGGTCATGAAGTTATTTCTACGGCCATTCTCCTTCCTACCAATGATTTTTAATTATGTAGGGCAGTTGTCAGTCACTGACAAAAGTATGCGCTTAGTAGTTGATTAACAGATAAATCAAGAGATTAAGCCTTTCAAAGAGGAGTGAGTAGGTTGACAGACCCCTTTTATATGTCCCTTTACAATGTGTTGCTATACAAGTTACTTAAAATATTTATAAAATGAAATACATACAGTGCCTACCAAAAGTTTGGAGACAAAAGATTTACTTGAATTTAAATGATCATTTTTGTAGAATCATTATTTTTAATATATTCAAGTATGGTTTGTGATAAAATCAAACCACATGTCAATGAAAGCAGCATATTTATAAGATAATAATAATAAGATTGAGCATCTGACATCCTTAAGCCCCCAAAACTATGTTTTTATTATATCTATTTCCAATACATAGTTTGTATGCTATTTTTGTAGTCTCAGTATAAGTATAATGATATTAAAACAATAATATAAAGCAAAAATAAAAAGCATTTCTAATTAAACATTATAATCACTGTTCTATTTTTATACGCCCGTTTTGAAAAAACGGACGTATTATGTTATGATGTTGTCCGTCTGTCCGTGGACAATTGCTTGTCCGGATGATAACTCAAGAAATGATGTACCTAGGTTCCTAAAATTTTATGTGTGGATAGCCCTTGGGTGGAGGAGGTTCCCTATTGATTTTGAGACCCCAGGGTCAAAGGTCAAGGTCACTGGGACTTAAAATAGGTAAAACTTGTCCAGACATAAACTCAACAACGACTGTACCTAGGTTCACAAAATTTTATGTAAAAGTAGCTCATGTGTCAAAGATGTTCCCTATTGGTTTTGGGGCCCCTGGGTCAAAGGTCAAGGTCACAGGGCCTCATATAGGTAAAAAACTTGTCCTGACAATAACTGAACAACCAATCTATCTAGATTCACCCAATTTTAGGT
This sequence comes from Mactra quadrangularis, assembly GCA_025267735.1. Lineage (NCBI taxonomy): Eukaryota > Metazoa > Mollusca > Bivalvia > Venerida > Mactridae > Mactra > Mactra quadrangularis. The sequence goes on along the minus strand of CM046299.1, from coordinate 30,315,779 downwards.
GAGAGTAGCACTTGTGTCAAGAATGTTTCCTGTAGGTTTTGGGGCCCCTGGGTCAAAGGTCAAGGTCACAAGGGCATCATATTGAAAAACCTTGTCCGGACAATAACTCTACAACCACTGTACCTAGGTTCACAAAATTTTATGTGAAGGTAGCCCATGTGTCAAGGATATGCCCTATAGGTTTATGGGGTCCCAGGTTCAAAGGTCAAGGTCACAGAGGCATCATATGAAAAAACTTTGTCCGGACAATAACTGAACCATCAATGTACCTAGGTTCACCAAATTTTATGTGAGAGTAGCCCATGTGTCAAGGATATGCTCTATTAGTTTTGAGGCCCCTGGGTCAAAGGTCAAGGTCACAGGGGCATCATATCGAAGAACATTGTCCTGGTAATAACTCAACAATGACTGTACCTAGGTTCACCAAATTTCATGTGAGAGTAGCCCATGTGTCAAGGATGTGCCTTATTAGTTTTGGGGAAACAGGGTTAAGTTTAAACCTTCAACCAGAAGATATCAAATTACCAAGCAGTGACTTCAAATGTTCAATCAATATGTTAATAAAGTCAAAATGGGAAGCAGTAAAACCTTGTCCGGACAATAACTGAACCACCAATGTACCTAGGTTCACCAAATTTTATGTGAGAGTAGCCCTCGTGTCAAGGATATGCCCTATTGGTTGACCCCCTGGGTCAAAGGTCAAGGTCACAGGGGCATCATTCAAATGTTCAATCAATATGTTAATAAAGTCAAAATGGCAAACAATGGAAATAATGCTATATTTAATAAGTAACATGAAATTAGTTCACCAAATTTTATGTGAGGGTAGCCCATGTGTCAAGGATGTTCCCTATTGGTGTTGAGGCGCCTAGGTCACAGGTGAAGGTCACAGGGGCCATCATATGGAAAAACCTTGTCTGGACAATAACTTAACAATGATTGTACTTAGGTTAACAAATTTTATGTGGATCAACCCATTTGTCAAGGAATAATGTGCTGATAGCTCTTTTGTAGAGGATGTTCCCTTTTGATTTGGAGACCCCAGGGTCAAAAGTCAAAGTCACTGGGACTTAATTTGTATTGAAACATTTTCTGGACAATAACTCAATAATGATTGTACCTAGGCTCACCGAATTTTATTTAAGGGTAGCCTAAATGTCTAGCATATGCCTCTTTGGTTTTAGGGCCCTGGGTGAAAGGTCAAAGTCACAAGAAAATCATGAGGAAAAACCTTTTCCAACAACCAACTTTATCTAAGATTAATCACCAAATTTTATTTATCAATACTCTTTGGTTCAAGGGTGAGAACTTTTGGTTCTGAAGCCCCAGGGTCAAGGTCACTTGAAGTTTGTGTGGGAAAACTTTTTGCCAGTGATTACTCAACCATGGCTGTACCTAGGTTCTCAAAATCTTTGCTTTGGATATCCCTCCATTTAAGGACCTATTCCTGGGTCATTGGTCAAGGTCACAGGGACTTCATATGAGATAGAACACAGCATGGACTGCACACGGGCGTATAATGCCCCGCCCAGCGGAGCTCTTGTTACTCTTTATTATAAAACAGTGATTATAATTACTATCCCGCTATGGATAAGATGCAAGTAAAAAAACATTAATCAAACTTTAAAGCTACTCAGTAGGCCTATAATGTGAAGATGTCTCCAAAGTTTTGATGGGTACTTTATGGATGTAAAAACAGTATTAAAAAGACAGAAATAAACTTATAAAGTGTTCTCCTTAATTTTTAAGTGTAACATAGGTATGCTATCAACTTAATAGAGAAGATTCAGTATTTGAGTTGAAAGGATAAAATACTTTCTCAAGGTACAATGTAGTTGAACAGTGCTTAAATTTAAATGGTTAACAGAAATATGTGAATGTAGAACCATATTGCTCAAATTGTGGTCAACAATGAAACAAAATAAATCTTTAAAGAGGCTTATTTTACAAAGAATTTATACACTTTTCATAAATGAATCTATCATTGGTGGACAATAAATGTCAATTCCTAGTACACAGACAAAAGTAGCACACTCTTTTGACTTGTCAATGTTGATTACTTATAACATTTTGACTTGAAAACAATATCTAACAAATAGATCTTGCAGGAAGTCCCTTACTTCCAAGAGTTACACTTTCCATGTAGCAGTTTCACAAAATTCATATTGTAATGTACATGTATATATATGGAGGTGATGTTATTATCAAACTGTAGTCATGTATTAGAAGATACAAGTTCATATATGAGAGCACAAGAACAACTATATGATTTAAAATTCACAGATAGACTTTCATATTTGATGATTTGCAGCAGAGCATTTTCTAACTTTCTCTTTATGTGCTGTCAACATTCTTCTTTTTTATTATACAATCTCTAGAGCCTGAAAGATAAATCAAAATAAATCTTAGTCAATATGCAAGGCTACATGATTCATAAATAAATAACATTACTGTCTATTTGAAAAAGATGCACGGAGAATCTATGTGTTGCCTGCTTATAGTTGTCGGTTGACTGCAACGATAATTGAAATTGATCTACTTAAACACCTCTAATGGAAAATAAATATGTGCATCGCTTACTTTTTTTTCATTTCATGCATTGTATTTCCAAGGGAAAGTAGATCAAAACCGAAAGTAGATTTTGATACCCAATACTTAAAACAGTATATTTGATAACAACAAATATAGGAAAAGTGTAGTTAAGTGACAAAATATCATTAGCCATTCATAGACATTCATTGTATCTAGAGGCCTGTATGTGTTACAATGTAAGTGCTACCTACACTAGATCATTCATATGTATGTAGAATATATTGATTCCAAAGTAAGCATACTGAGTAAATTTCAGGGGATGTTAAGCATGCTGTAATATTTTAAAAAACTCATTAATGATACCTCTAGATCCAGCCTTGTTCAACTTAATTTCTCCACTAACATTCATATCGTTATCTAATGAAGTCAGTACATTTCTCTTTCTGTATATGGTTGGTGAATATGAAATATTTTGTCACAATACATCAAAAGAAGATTTTAGACACTTCCAATTCAACTGCACTTCTGCAATTAAAACACAAACAATTATAAAAGCCTGATATCTTTTTATTTATCACTCATATTTCACAATAGTGATGTGTCAATTATAGTTAAACTATAACAGTTACAAGATTATTTCCTGCTCAATTAATCACTATAAACATTATGGAATCCTACTTCAGGTTAATTATCTTATGTGGATACCCATATTAGAACCAAGTTGTTGTTACCAAGATTTACCATTCATATGATAAATGTTTACAAAATGTAAGGTCCATACATCCATAAATATTCACAATAAAAAAAATTAAGAATGGTTCAAAATTAAAATTACCTGCAGTTCAAAGTATGGCAGCAGCTATATCTTTTATTAAATTGGCATCTGAAGAAGCATGCTTTCAGACAAGGTTTATCACATATATTTTCTGAGCTAAATGGTGCTAATAAGAAGTTGTACCATCAATATCTGGTAGACTCCATTCATGGTGGTTTGTGATATGAATCAGGACATTTCACCATTAACTCTGTAAAGAAGCAGATTGTTAAAATAATGGTTTACAAACATTGTTACCATAACTGTCCGCACCATATATGACTCCATGTTCAAATTGCTTAAAAACTAAGACTTGATTCCTCTACTTGATTTTATACACTGTGATATAATAACCTATGCTCATACATGAAATATATACTTTTTTAGCTTTATCAAAGAGAACAATACATTTAAATCATGATAGGAGGATGAAAAAACAATAGTTATTCAAGGATTCTTTGATTCAATATTTTCATAATTAGCTGACCACTTAGTATGCACAGAATAATAATCCACTTGCATGCATATATACACTGGTGAAATACTACTACACAGTTGTTTTCATGGTGTAGTAGTTTGGACACTTGGCTTTGAAACAGACCATTTATATATGTTTTCTTACCTCAGCATGTTATTATATTTTCATTATAACTCAGCAATATGCCCTATCCATAATAATGATTAGATGAAACTAGATACAGCTTTTACATGGTTATTATCTGCACCAAGTTTTTCCATGTGAATTCTCACAGACCTTGGCCTAATAAAACGGAGCCACAAAATCAGTTGGCACTCCCTTGCCCCAAAGCTATCCACAGTTAATATCTCAGTGAACAGACATACAGGTATTGTTAAGTTATTGTTCGGACATGCAATTGATTATGAATAGACAGACAGACAGACAGACAACATCATAACATAATGCAGCCCTTTTTTGAACAGCATATAAAAATTGTAGACCTACTTACTCAAAAGGATCAACAGATGAAGATGACATCTTCTTCTACCTAGTCACTCTACCAAATTAAGACACTATCACAGTTTCACTTTTTAGGTCTGAAAATGAAAATTTATTTCTTAAAATATCATTTTCATGGCCAAACAAAGATACCATGTCATGTGGATCTTGCAGGGGGGGAACAGGGGGTTTGTACGCCCCTGTAATTTCCAAAATATGCCTGTTCATAAGGGAATTTAGAAACTGTAAGCAATTTTTAAGTAGCATGAGGCAATTTTTCTCAGTCTCGCTTTGCTTGCTGTAGTATTGAACATAAATCTGATTGTTATAAGTAGTTTATATCATTAATGTGTTGTGTAATACTGCATAGGTGGATCCAGGATTTCCAGTTGGGGGGAATTCAAGTTACGGGGCTGAAAATGAACAAGAGACTGGGGTTCTAGGGACTGTATTCAAAGACCCACTCTGGGTCCTAAGAGGCATTGACCAGGCATTCAGGGTTGCTGCGACCCCTTAAGGCTAAGCTCATTTCTAAGGAATTCAGGCACATTTACCGAACCTAAACTATCACTTCCCAGGGTAAAGGATAAAAGCATCTTGATATGTATAATATAATTTTACAGCCTTTTGATCATATTAACATCTTACAAATATGTGCCTAGATGAAATTGTTCTTACATTACTGCACGTTATGTCATTGTAATAGAGTAGTTCCAGTCTTGTATTATTGCAGTGGTAGCATGTGAATTATTTTTACATATATGTTTATAAAATTTCCTACAGATATCATATTTTATGATAGAAAAAATCTTAGCTTGGGCAATTTTAGGGGGGCGTACGCAGGGTCTGCCCCCCTTGGATCCGCCTATGTACTGTGAATAACCTGGTTGTTTTTCCAAAGTTTGGACTCACTAGAAAAGTCTAGACACCCTAGAAAAAATCCTGGATCCGCCCCTGAATGATACACCAAAAACCCTAACCATTACATTTCAAAATATAATAAGGGTAAATTGGGTCAAACTTTATGCAAGAGTTAATGAAATAAGAAATTTGACAGAAATTGGTAAGTCTGTATACATACATGAGTGAAGTTTCAAGTGAAAGATCTCTTCAGAGAATCTATATGTTTACTGCTCCTTACTGTTATCACATGCTTATAAATACGTAAACTATTTATGTACAATTTGAGTAGTGAATCATTACTCATGAGTTAGTAAAATCAGTAAAACTAACGCAGTACGTCTATAGACAAGTTGACAGTAAGCTGGTCAATCAATGATTGTTAGTGAATATTTAAGTTCATGTGTAGTTATGTTTAATACTGGCATAAATATTTGTTAATCTTTCACATTTAGAAATATAATATTGAAAGAACACGTACTGCATCACATAAAAAGAGATAAACGTGTCATCCAAATTCTCTAAGTAGTAAACAATGACGGGGTCGAAATGTCATGGGACGAAGCACCATGATTTAAACGATCTACACTACAGCCGTTTTGTAAGCTTTGTATCGTATGATATAAGCAGAACAAATGTCAAAACTTAACATTATTATACAGAACCACTAACGGCACAATGATGTTAACAGTTGATTAGCCAATTTCTTAGTTAAATTTCGATTCGACGGGACCTTACCTCTCATTCTCAAGCAACGATTTTGCTAGATTTCATCCATTTGCAAGGCCATTGACAGCTCCAACTCATGATATCTCACGAATTCCTCTCCTATATGCACTCTAGATGACCCGAAGTTTATATTGTATATTTGTTTTCGTCGCTTAAATGTCGCATGTTCCGTTATTCTGACGCTCTCCTTACTTTCTCTATCGATTTCCACCATTTTGTAAACACAGGTAAATTATGCGTGTCACGAAAGGTCATGGAGTTATCGCCTGTCCTCGTTTCGCTTCGTGTACACTCGGATATCTCCGGTCGGCTTAAAAAAACTGGCAGTTTTTTTAAGAAAATAAAATTTAAAACCGTTTTATTTATATGATAGCGTTGGTTAAGGGAAGTTTATTGTAGCTCAAGGACGTTTGTTAGGGATGTTTTATAAAGCTATTATGTTGATTTTAGCGTACGGGGTGCGTAGAAATGTGCAAAATATGCGCATAACACATCTTTAATCAAGCCAAGTTGAATAATGCATACAAAAATTAAAATTCTAACCATTATAATTATTATGTAAATCAATATGCTAAAATTGATTCATAATTCACCATAACAGTCACCTTCAAGTGATTTAACTACACTTATGTGCTAATTAAGTCACTGACAGATGCTTTCATTTGCATTATACAATAATATTAAGTGAATGTTGATTGTTTCAAAATCATGCATCATTTGAAGGACATGTTTTAGTGAACAAAATCTTCTTACTCATTGTCGTTTGGTAGGGACTCATTGTCTCAAAATATGTGAGTCCCAGTTTGTTAATAGTCAAGTCAGTTCAGTATGTGTTATTTATATGTCTATACTTGTGGAAATAAAATGTGTGTACTGTTATAAAAGTTATGAACCATTTTATTCATCCTACAAAAAGATTTGAAAACTTTTTACTTTCATTTTGTGCCAAATGAATGAGCCCTTATTGAATGAAGAATTGATTTTTTGTTGGTAAAACAGTAAATTCCAGGATCTTCCAGGGGCGTTTGCGGCCCTGCTGATATTTCCTCTTTTTCACTAGCTCCCCTGTCACACCCCTGCCATCCATCCATCCGTCCGTCCGTCCATCCATCCATCCATCCTCGCACGCACGCATGCACGCACACCCCCCCCCCCCCCACAAACACACCCACCCCCACACACACCCACACACATGTATTATCAAAATCTCAAATTTCCATGTGTATGAGCTCATTGTCTTTACAGTAAACATGCTACTTTCAGGAGAAATCATCAAGAAAACTTGTAAGAATGTCTAAACCTGTTGGAGAAGTTTTATCTGACATTGCTCCTCTAGAGAAATATACAAGAATTAATGTTGTCTCTAAATATGGATATAATATTGGTGAGTTCTGTTTTTTATTATCATATTGGTTTTATATTATCTTCAAATTAGGTATATTTTATTAAATTGGGTCAATTAGAAACTTATTAATGATATTGACTTAGTACACTACAACTTAATACAACTTGTCTGAATATCTATGCTTGATAAACCCTAACACCCCTTTAGGCCTAAAAAAATTAGTTATGTTTCTGGTTTCATCTCCCGAAAAAATTGGGTTGGTAGGTCAGAATTTTTTTTAGAATTTTTTTTTACAATTAGTGTCAATATAATGTTACTTATTATTGGTTTTGACTTACTTATAAGTGTAAATTTTAGTTAAGTTCATTATTTCAGGTGTACAAAGTATTAGTTAACAGTTTCAGCTAAACTGGCATTTTACATAGGTTATTGACTTCAAAATCAGTACATCTCACACCTTTAATGCCGGTTAAAGGTTCAAACCCAGTGTAATATGACAATGACTGTGATAAGAAACAGATTCTAGTTCTGGTGAATCTTAATAATGTTGTATTGGTGATTTTTAGTTATACCCCCGCAAACAAAGTTTACGGGGGTATACTGGAATCGCCCTGGTGGTTGGTTGGTTGGTTGGTCGCGCGGTCTGTCCCAAAAAATAAATACCTTTGTAGTATGTTGATTTCTTAACATATTTTAATAGAATTTTGCACACAAGTTCAAATTCTTACAGTTGATGTGTACATGCACTTTATATTAATTCCAATTCAAAATGGCAGATTTGTGGCCATCTTGATTTTTTTAAATTTAATAACTGTAAGTATGCTTATTTCTCAACAGATTTTTTTCTTAACCAATTTTGATAGAATTTTGCACACAAGTTCAAATTCTTACAATTGATGTGTACATGCACTTTATATCAATTCCAATTCAAAACGGCGGACTGGCTGCCATCTTTATTTTTTTATATTTCATATTATAACAGTAAAGCATGCTTATTTTCATATGGATTTTGAGAAAAAATTGCCTACAAGGTCTCACTATTACAGTTGATAAGTAAGACTTTTCTTCACAATTTTATATTCAAAATGGCTGACTGGTGGCCATCTTGAATTTTTATTTAAATTACTGTATAGTATGCTGTTTCTTACTCAAATTTTGCAAACTTGTGCACACATGTCTTTTTAATATCTTGTTTAATAAAATTTTTGCACACAAGTTCACATTCTTACAGTTGATGAGTTTAGCAGTTTATATGAATTCCAATTCAAAATGGCCGAATTGTGGTCATCTTGAATTTTTAAAAAAAAATTTAATAACTGTGTAGTATGATTATTTTTCTCGACAGACTTTTCTCTAAATCCAATTTTGATAGAATTTTGCACACGAGTTCACTTTCTCACAAACAATGTGTACATGCACTTTATATCAATTCCAATTCAAAATGGCCGATTAGCTGCAATCTTTTTTTTTTTAATTTAATAACAGTATTTTATGCTTATTTCTATACAGATTTTGAAAAGAATTTGCATACAAAGTCTTACTATTACAGTTGATAAGAATAACTATTCTACACAAATTTATTTTCAAAATGGGTGACTGGTGGCCATCTTAAATTTTTATTTAAATTTCTGAAAAGTATGCCATTTCTTACTCAATTTTAGCAAAATTTTGCACACAAGTCTTTATTGTTACAGTTGACTAGTACATGGATTTCTTTTGGACACCAATTAAAAATGGCAGACTGGCAGCCATCTTGAATTTGTTTCTTTCAATAACTGTAAAGTATTCTTATATTTCATTACCAATTTTGATGAAATTTTGCACTCAATTTCTTCTTGCTGAAGTTTCTAATGTTCTGCTATTTTTTTATCAAATTCTTATTTTTGAGCTATATATTTGATGTACTGATATTTTTCGAATTCAAAATGGCTGACTGGTAGCCATTCTGATTTTTTCTAAAGCAAATGATTTCATAATTTTTCTACAGACTGCGGAAGATACCAATTGTTTAAGTTGATGGGCTTTGCATTTTTCTTAAGTCAAATTCAAAATGGCTGACTGGCAGCCATGTTGAATTTTCTAATATCTTGTGAAGCAAACATCTTTCTTTCTTAGCCAATTTTCATAAATTGTACTGACTATAATTCTTGTTAATGACAATTATATGTATGTTTTCCTAAATTCCAATTGTAAATGTTGCCGTTGCGGGGGTATTTTCGCCACTGGTGGCAGTTCTAGTTCAATTTGCTATGAAAACTTTCCTCTAATCCCTTACCCATTACCAGGGTTGGTGAAATCTAAAAGATAATGACTTGTCTTATGGACAAGTCATTTGACATGATTTGTCATTACTCCAGAGACCTAGCTAACGAAATATATCTAATTCCCTGATTTCTCTTAACGGTTATAATTGCAGTCAAAATCACCATATTTGGATTATTTAAAACTCTTAACATAAAGATTCATTAAAGGATAATATTATTTCACTATAAAAATTATCTAAAGAAAGTGATTTAAATGTCAGGCTGTCAACCAGTTCCTATATTCCTATATTATTCCTATATTTTGGGTGTCATTCCTATATTTTCAAAAGTGTCCTATATTCCTATATTTATACTATATTTTGACCATCGTTCCTATATTTTTTCAAAACATTTTAATTTGAACATGTAGAGTATGTTTAATTGTACAGTCAAACCTGTCTATAGCGGTCAGCTAAGGGACTGGCTGAAAGTGACCACTATAGACAGGTGACCACTATATACAGGGTCTCTTAAACAAACAAACAAATAAATATATACAGGAAATGTCTTTTATTTATGCTGTTTCATCACAATAATTATACTATAGTCGTATATGAACATTATATATCATTTTAAATATAAATTAATGTCAAGACATAATATTTATTTAAAAATTCATTGGACAATGATTTGTAATGGAAATGAATTTATAAATCAAGCTAGTTTAGTATTTAGTAAAAATAAAAAGCCATTTCTTCAGACTTGATGTATTGTCAAGCCACATATCCACAGTTGCACTGATTGCAATGGAAGTATTCAATAACTTGTCATTTTCCACTTGAAAAGCATATTCATATACAGATATTGCTGGCCATGTCGACAAAAAATCATAACTAACGGCGAAGCAAATAATTTCAATACGAAAATATCTCCTAAGTTGAGAAAAAAAATCTTAATAAAATCGTACATAAACATTAAAATTATCTTATTTGATACATAATTTTGACTCAATCTTGTTTGTAAGAACACACAAAACTCTCTTTAACAGATTAAATAACCATAATTGCCATAATCTATTGTAGTATTATGTTTTTCACGCCTTTAGCGTGATTAAATGTTTACATTCTGTCAGCTGTTGACGGTGATCGTTATTTTTACACATCCGTGAAAATTACTTGTTCCGGTCAATTGACCGTTATACTGACCGCTATACGACGCAAATTGGTCCGAAACTAGTGACCGCTGACCATGTTGAAGAGGGTCACGCTATATAAAGGGTCAAATTAGAACAAAACTGTTCCGGAGGACCCTGAACTGACCGTAATAGACAGGGTCATGCTATATAGAGGTGACTGTTAATGCAGGTTCCACTGTACTTTATTCTTTAGTAATTGAGTGCATACAGTTGATTAATCTAAGTGCATATGATGATTTTTTTTTTGGTAGGTGGCTGTCAGTTTTCACACTTTTGTAACAATTTATCACATCCCTTCGAAAATAGTCAAGAATTTAGAAAAGTTTTCCTTAGCAGGGAACTTTTCAATTATTTTTCCCAAAGAATTCTGTATAATGTAGTTGTATTTTTTAGTCCAGCTTATATATTGCACACTCTATGCAGCCTATAAAATACACTGCCAAATTATACCACATTTTGTTGACATGAAGCAATTATTGGTAGAATATTTCATGTGTCTTACTGTTGTAAATTAGCAGTGCCTCTGGTGGAACCGTAGAATAGGGGACATCTCAATTTGTACTATTTTCCAAAACTTGCAGGGCAAGAATTTTGATAATTTGTGTTAAAACTTTGTCTTGCAGACCTCTTAGATGACTATGAGTGTTCAAATGAATTAAGTCCAGGTTCAAAACTAGCTGTGTGTGGGCATGATTTTTTCCCTGTATGTATTATTGTACAATGTTTGTTATAGTATTTCTACTAGTATATTTAATCATTTTAAACCCCCTTTGATACCATTAGTCAAGAACATCCATACTTGGCAGAGTAAAAAGATTGTTCAAATTACTCTTTTCTTGCCAAAGGTGACCTATCCAGGGGTCTCATTTTTTGCATATAATTATGTATAGAAATCTTAAAAATATTTGTAGTAGTGACTTATTATAGCTTAGTAGTAACTAAATATAGCTTAGTAGTGTCTTAGTCTTGCTTAGTAGTGTCTTAGTAGTGACTTATTATATCTTAGTAGTGACTTAGTATAGCTTAGTAGTGTCTTAGTAGTGACTGAATATAGCTTTGTTGTGACTTAGTATAGCTTAGTGGTGACTTAGTAGTGACTGAATATAGCTTTGTAGTGACTTAGTGTATAGCTTAGTGGTGACTTACTAGTGACTTAGTATAGCTTAGTGGTGACTTAGTAGTGACTTAGTATAGCTTAGTGGTGACTTAGTAGTGACTTAGTATAGCTTAGTGGTGTCTTAGTAGTAACCTAATATAGCTTAGTACTGACTTAGTATAGCTAAGTGGTGTCTTAGTAGTGACTTAGTATAGCTTAGTGGAGTCTTAGTAGTGACTTAGTATAGCTAAGTAGTGTCTTAGTAGTGACTTAATATAACTTAGTAGTGTCTTAGTATAGCTTAGTAGTGTCTTAGTAGTGACTTATTATAGCTTAGTAAAGACTTAGTATAGCTTAGTATTGTCTTAGTAGTGACTGAATATAGCTTGGTAGTGACTTAGTATAGCTTATTGGTGTCTTAGTAGTGACTTAGTATAGCTTAGTGGTGTCTTAGTAGTAACTTAATATAGTTTAGTAGGGTCTTAGTAGTGACTAATTATAGCTTAGTAGTGTCTTAGTAGTGACTAAGTATAGCTTAGTAGCGTCTAAGTAGTGACTTATTATAGCTTAGTAGTGACAGTCTTAGTAGTGACTTATTATAGCTTAGAAGTGACTTAGTCTTGCTTAGTAGTGTTTTGTAGTGACTTAATATAACTTAGTAGTGTCTTAGTAGTGACTGAATATAGCTTAGTAGTGGCTGAATATAGCTTAGTAGTGTCTTAGTAGTGGCTGAATATAGCTTAGTAGTGTCTTAGTAGTAACTGAATATAGCTTTGTAGTGTCTTAGTCGTAATATGATTCCTTTTAAATTTCTAACAACATTTTAAGCAACAAAATATACCTAATTTGTGTCTTAGTAGTGAAAAATGAGATTTTATCTGTTCGTCTATTTATTTAACCTTCATTTAGGTATTATGTATTCGATTCATTATAGATTTTGAACTATATGTGGATGATTTACCAAAAGCTGTGAAACTTGATGAATCAGATGATAAACAGCGGTAAGTTTATAAAATAGATTTTGGGCTGCATAGAAATCAGTACAGTGAAGAAAAAGCTAATTGTCAGAATTAGACAAATATGATTGAAATATGCTCACTGGTCAAACTACTATTTTGTATGTTCTGGAGTACTTCCTAGGACCAGATGCTGGCAATCTTATGATCATACAAATTTTGCATTTCATTACAAAATAGTTCTCTTCATCCACAATTACCAATCGCAGGTACTTACATTTCCAAGCATTTATTATTTTTAGCTGGATTTTTTAACAAAAAAATTTGGCTAATAGTTTGCCAAAACACGGGTGGGTGGGCGGACGAGCGGGCGTCCAGTGTTGTTAACATTTGCGTTTAAGTTTTTCTTTTCCATATATTTCTGCCATTTATTGTCAGAACTTTATGAAACTTCATACAATGATAACATACCATGTGATGAACAGAATAAGACAGTAACCACAACTCTACCTGGTTTTATTATGGATCATTTCCCTTTGACATTTTTGCGTTAAAATTTTTATACGCCCGTTTTGAAAAAACAGATGTAGATCTCTATTATGTTATGATGTTGTCCGTCCGTCTGTCTGTGGACAATTGCTTGTCCAGATGATAACTCAAGAAAAGATGTACCTAGGTTCCTCAAATTTTATGTGTGGATAGCCTTTGGGTAGAGAAGGTGCCCTATTGATTTTGAGACCTCAGGTCCAAAGGTCAAGGTCACTGGGACGTAAAATATGAAAACCTTGTCCGGACAATAACTCAACAAAGACTACCTATGTTCACCAAATTTTATGTGAGAATAGCCCATGTGTCAAGGAAGTGCCCTATAGGTTTGAGGGTCCCTGGGTCATAGGTCAAGGTCATAGGGGCATCATATGGAAAAACCTTGTCTGGACAATAACTGAACAATCACTGTACCTAGGTTCACCAAATTTTATGTGAGTGTTGCCCATGTGACAAGGATGTGCCCTATTGGTTTTGGGGCCCCAGGATCAAAGGACAAGGTCACAGGTGCAACATAATGAAAAACCTTGTCCAGACAATAACTCAACAACCACAGTACCTAGGTTCACCAAATTTTATATGAGAGTAGCCCATGTGTCAAGGATGTGCTCTATAGGTTTTGGGACCCCAAGGTCAAAGGTCAAGGTCACAGGGGCATCATATGGAAAAACCTTGTCTGGATGATAACTCATCAACCACTGAACCTAGCTTCACCAAATTTAATGTTAGAGTAGCCCTTGTGTCAAGGATGTGCACTTTTGGTTTTGGGTCAAAGGTCATAGTCACAGGGATATCATATGGAAAAACCTTGTCCGGACAATTACTCAACAACCACTGTACCTAGGTTCACTAAATTTTATGTGAGAGTAGCCCTTGTGTCAAGAATGTGCCTTATTGGTTATAAGAACCCAGGGTCAAATGTCAAGGTCACAGGGACATCATATGAAAAAACCTTGTCCAGAGGATAACTCAACAACCACTGTAATGTGAAAGTAGCCCATGTGTCAAGGATGTGCCCTATTGGTTTGGGGCCCCAGGGTCAAAGGTCAAGGTCACAGGGACATCATATGGAAAAACTTTGTCCGGACAATAACTCAACAACCACTGTACCTAGGTTCACCAAATGTTATGTGATAATAGTCCATGTGTCAAGGATGTGCTTTTTCGGTTTTGAGGTCCTAGGGTCATAGGTCAAGGTCACAGGGACATCATATGGAAAAACCTTGTTCGGACGATAACTCAACAACCACTTTTCCTAGGTTCACCAAATTATATGTGTTGATAGCCCTTTTGTTGAGGATGTTCCCTTTTGATTTTGAGACCCCAGGGTCAAAGGTCAAAGTCACTGGGACTGAATTTATATTAAAACATTGTCTTGACAACAACTCAATAATGACTGTACCTAGGTTCACCAAATTTTATGTAAGGGTAGCCTAAATGTCTAGCATATGCCCCTTTGGTTCTGATGCCCCTGGGTTAAAGGTCAAGGTAGCAAGGACATCATTAGGAAAAACCTTGTCCAGAGAATAACTCAACAACCACATATATAGGTTCACCAAATTTTATGTATCTATACTTTTTGGGTCAAGGGTGTGAACTTTTGGTTCTGAGGTCCCAGGGTCTAGCTCACTGGAAGTTCATATGGGAAAACTTTGTGCCAGTGGTAACTCAACCACGGCTGTACCTAGGTTCTCAAAATCTTTGCTTTTGATAGCCCTCCAGTTAAGGATGTGACCTATTCTGAGGTCCTGGGGTCATTGGTCAAGGCAGGGTTCCCACGGTCAGGGAAAAGTCAGGGAGAAATGAATTTCTTTCAAGGTCAGTGAAAAGTCAGGGAATTCTGAAATAAGTCAGGGAAATTTGAAAAATAAGCAATATTCAGGGAAAAGTCAGGGAATTTTGTAAGAGAAGAATTATGGACAAACAGTAGGAAGCAAAATAAGTGAAGGCTTAGGCAGTTTCTTCCATTATTTTGGGTATTTTGTTGATATTTATTATTACAAGTATCTTTATTATTCTTGTTAACATCTTTCTCTAGAAATATGGTTATATCTGAAGATTTTGGATACAGTAACTAAGTTATTCAGGAAGAAACTGAAATGGGTTTAAGTGTCCTTTGTCTTACTGCATTTTGTTTTTATGTAGAATCATTACCAGTCTTATTGTTTTTGTTCAATGTTTGTTTACCATTGATTACTAAATATAATTATATTTAAGTAAAATGTGTGCCTGTTTTAGTCAATCCTCTAATGTATGTTTAAGAATGTAACATCTTTGAGCATGACATGTGTTATCAAATACTTTTCATTTCGGATAGGTGTATGCATACTAAATAAAAACAAACAACTAAAGTAGTTAATGTCAATTGTATGTATTTGAATCTTAACTAAATTAAACTAAAGAATAAGGGGAAAGATGTTGGCTAATATTGAAAGGAGGGTGCCAACATATAAACAAAAATAATGATAAAAATAAAGACTTTATTAAATGAGGCTACACATTTGAATAAATCCTATCTTCCATTGTGGACCTATGTCCTTTGGAAAAAAACATGTACAAGTTATTTTCATTATTTACATAGTGATAAACATATAATGAATTAGCAAATTGAAAGGTAAGAAAAATGATAAAAAGTCGCAGAAGCCTGAAATAAAAGGAGTAAATATTTCCAGTGGGCAAAGACCAGTTTACATTTATTAAATTTCCGTTTAAGGTATTTGACTTTGAATGATGTTAAACTTTCTGTGAGTCCAAAGTTAAAAGGCATTTTATTCCATATAACTGATCCTGAATATGTTATAGGATTTTCTGAAGAATTCAAGTTTAGGTTTTGGGACATAAAATTTTTTATTAGAATTTGACCTTAATTTAGAGTTGCTGCAAAAAAATTACTGTTTCAGTCAGCAGCATTGTTTTTATACGCCCGTTTTGAAAAAACGGTCGTATTATGTTATGATGTCTGTCTGTCCGACTGTCCATCCGTGGACAATTGCTTGTCCGGATGATAACTCAAGAAAGGATGTACCTATGTTCCTCAGATTTTATGTATGGATAGCCCTTGGGTGAAGGAGGTTCCCTATTGATTTTGAGACCCCAGGGTTAAAGGTCAAGATCACTGGGACTTAAAATATGTAAAACTTGTCCGGACGATAACTCAACAACGACTATACCTAGGTTCACAAAATTTTATGTAAGAGTAGCCTGTGTGTCAAGGATGTTCCCTATTGGTTTTGGGGCCCCTGGGTCAAAGGTCAAGGTCACAGGGGCAGCATAAGGGGAAAAAAACTTGTCTGGACAATAACTGAACAACCAATCTTCCTAGGTTTACCAAGTTTTATGTGAGAGTAGCCCATGTGTCAAGAATGTGCCCTGTTGGTTTTGAGGCCCCTGGGTCAAAGGTCAAGGTCACAGGGGCATCATTTTGAAAAACCTTGTCCGGACGATAACTCAACAACGACTGTACCTAGGTTCACAAAATTTTATGTGAAGGCAGCCCATGTGTCAAGGATGTGCCCTATAGGTATTGGGGCCCCCAGATTCAAAGGTCAAGGTCACAGAGGCATTATATGGAAAAACTTTGTCCGGACAATAACTGAACCACCAATATACCTAGGTTTACCGAATTTTATGTAAGAGTAGCCCAAGTGTCAAGGATGTGCCCTATTGGTTTTGGGGCCCCTGGGTCAAAGGTCAAGGTCACAGGGGCATCATATTGAAAAAGATTGTCCAGATAATAACTCAACAATGACTGAACCTAGGTTCACCTAATTTCATGTAAGAATAGCCCATGTGTCAAGGATGTACCCTATTAGTTTTGGGGAAACAGGGTCAAGTTTAAACCTTCAACCAGAAGATATCAAATTACCAA
Source organism: Mactra quadrangularis (assembly GCA_025267735.1). Classification (NCBI taxonomy): domain Eukaryota; kingdom Metazoa; phylum Mollusca; class Bivalvia; order Venerida; family Mactridae; genus Mactra; species Mactra quadrangularis. The sequence continues at coordinate 30,298,597 of CM046299.1, read as the reverse complement.
GCAGTGACTTCAAATGTTCAATCAATATGTTAATAAAGTCAAAATGGCAAACAATGAAAAACTTGTCCGGACAGTGACTGAACCACCAATGTACCTAGGTTCACCAAATTTTATGTGAGAGTAGCCCTTGTGTCAAGGATGTGCCCTATTGGTTTTGGGGCCCTTGGGTCAAGGTCACAGGGGCATCATATTGAAAAACATTGTCCGAGTAATAACTCAACAATGACTGAACCTAGGTTCACCAAATTCTATGTGAGAGTAGCCCATGTGTCAAGGATGTACCCTATTGGTTTTGGGGCCCCTGGGTCAAAGGTCAAGTTTTAACCTTAAACCTGAAGATATCAAATTACCAAGCAGTGACTTCCAATGTTCAATCAATATGTTAATAAAGTCAAAATAGCAAACAATGAAAAACTTGTCCGGACAATAACTAAACCACCAATGTACCTAGGTTCACCAAATTTTATGTGAGAGTAGCCCATGTGTCAAGGATATGCCCTATTGGTTTTGGGGCTCCTAGGTCAAAGGTCAAGGTCACAGGGGCATCAAATTGAAAAACCTAGTCCGGACAATAACTCAACAACGACTGTACCTAGGTTCACAAAATTTTATGTGAAGGTAGCCCTTATGTCAAGGATGTGCCCTATAGGTTTTGGGGCCCCCAGGTTCAAAGGTCAAGGTCACAGAGGCATCATGTGGAAAAAATTTGTCCAGACAATAACTGAACCACCAATGTACCTAGGTTCACCAGATTTTATGTAAAAGTAGCCCAAGTGTCAAGGATGTGCCCAGTTGGTTTTGGGGCCCCTGGGTCAAAGGTCAAGGTCACAGGGGCATCATATTGAAAAACATTGTCCGGGTAATAACTCAACAATGACTGAACCTAGGTTCACCAAATTTCATGTGAGAGTAGCCCATGTGTCAAGGATGTACCCTATTGGTTTTGGGGCCCTTGGGTCAAGTTTAAACCTTCAACCTGAAGATATCAAATTACCAGGCAGTGACTTCAAATGTTCAATCAATATGTTAATAAAGTCAAAATGGCAAACAATGAAAAACTTATCTGGACAATAACTAAACCACCAATGTACCTAGGTTCACCAAATTTTATGTTAGAGAAGCCCATGTGTCAAGGATTTGCCCTATTGGTTTTGGGGCCCCTGGGTCAAAGGTCAAGGTCACAGGGGCATCAAATTGAAAAACCTTGTCTGGACAATAACCCAACAAAGACTTTACCTAGGTTCACAAAATTTTATGTGAAGGTAGCCCTTATGTCAAAGATATGCTCTATAGGTTTTGGGGCCCCAGGTTCAAAGGTCAAGGTCACAGAGGCATCATATGGAAAAACTTCGTCCAGACAAGAACTGAACCACCAATGTACCTAGGTTCACCAAATTTTATGTGACCTATTCTGAGATCCTGGGGTCATTGGTCAAGGTCACTGGGACTTCATGTGATATAGAACACAGCATTGACTGCACACGGGCGTATAATGCCCGCCCAGCGGAGCTCTTGTTTAGGGATTAGTAGACAAGAATTGATGTTTTTTGTAGTCAACACAGTCTCCAAATTTTATCCATTTTAGTGCTTTAAATAATTCCTAAGATGGTGCATCAATTTCAAATGGCTGGTCAAGGATTATATGCGCTGCTCTTTTTGGAAATTTTAGAATGGCATTGGATAATTTCATATTGCATAATCCCCAAATAGTGCCACAGTACTCAATATGTGGAAGGATATAAGCATTGAACAATACATTTAGTGCTCAAAGATTGTGAAAACTTCACACTGTTACGGGTCAGGGAAAAATGAATTTGGTCAGGGAAAAATCAGGGAAAAGTCAGGGAATTTTGATTTCTTATCTTTGTGGGAACCCTGCAAGGTCACGGGGACTTCATATGTGATAGAACACAGCATGGACTGCACATGGAATGCCCCGCCCAGCGAAGCTCTTGTTAAATCCAGCTTTCTTGTTATCTTTTTAAATTACAGAATAATGTTTAGGTGAGTCGACAGTATTTAGCCCAAACAATGTTTGATCAACTAATTGAATTATTTTGTAACAATAGCATGGGTGATTTAGACGCTGGTCTTGTCGTCACACTAAGAGAATTTAAAAATTGATCCAAATTCTGAGCTTTAGTTTTCATTTCTGGAAGACATTTTAGAACAGCTGATCACATGTTACTAAATTACAATCACTGAGGCAAGTTAAAACTTACCCCACTGAATGCTATACTGGTTAGGAGTGTGACCTCTTTCTTCTATTCTGCCAATTAGACACGTCCTCGCTTAAGTAGTTCAATGCCTTTCTATTGTGCGGATAAGAAATAAATGCGAACCAGTGCAGTAATAAGTTTAAACAGAAGTGTGTGATTATGTGTCGGACAATGCTTTAAAACAATTATCAATGCATTTTCCAGTATTTTTTATGTGTGATCATAATTATATGCACTTTACATGTATCTGAAGCTCTGATAAAGGTTAAAAGTTGTACTTGTGCATATGTAACAAAGTCCTTGTGATACAAAGTTTTTTGTTATTTTGATTTTTTATATTTCAGTGTTTGGATCAAAGTTTTGGATTTTAATGACTTCGTTAAAGGAAATGATGATTTTTTTTATACTGGTAATACCTCTATGACTGTCCAACATCTTAAATCAGAACAAAATGTAAAAGTTATATATGTAAGTTTATCTTATTTTTTTAATTTCCTCAGCTTTTATGATATTAGCTGGAGTTAGTGTAACAAGATGATCTCTATTGGAAAGTTTAAATTCTGACATTGTGAAACATATGATAAATGTCTGGAGGCAATTATGTTTCCAATTTTACTTAAATTGGACATTTAAACAACATACTCTTAAAGCCTGTTTTACTTTCATTGTACAAATATTCTTGCATGATTCCCAATGCATGCACAATATCAGCAGTTTCCTTTGTGTAATTGTAGACTGTTTCACATCAGCATTTTGCAAGTGTACAAATATGTCTATAGATTGCAAAGAAAATTAATACATGTTGAAAACCAAATATCACATGTAATATGGTCTGCTGTGTTGTGGTTTTATACAGCTGTCTGGTAAAGATTGATTTGTCCGAAGACGTCATCATACAACTGTGAAATTTGTTGACAATCTCACATCAGTCTTGTTTAAATGTTTGATGGTAAACTTGATGGTTATCTGCTTCCAATTACACTGGTCAGACATGATTAATACACACATCATAGTTAAAAGTAAAGACCAAACTTGCCTGCTTGTTGACCATGTGTATCAGTTATCTATTATACTAAACGGGATTAACTAAAACTTGAACGATAAAAATTTGAAAAGTAAACCTCCCACTATTTTGTTTTTGAAATTTTTATTGTGAAGTCAAACCTAATAACATTTATTGTTTAGTTGAAATGTGCATTTGTTGTTGCTTTTATCATATCTGTAGTAAACTTTGTGTTTCAGGTGACTTATTTAGAATGGAACCAGGCAGAGAAAAAACATGATCAGCTTCATCTTTTAGAATCTAAAATTAAATCTGCTGTAAAACCAAGTACTGTGAAAACTGAATAAAAGGAATATTTACCTAGAAAACTTAAAATATCTCATAAACTGGTCAGATGTAATCTATTTTAAGGAAGTTTTTGTATTATGTTATATGTGATTTCAAGAATTCAGCAGTATAGATGACTCTTGATATTGTTACCTTATTTACCAAGGTCAGGTTGTTGGAAAAGTTATTATGTTATGAAAAATATTGATTTAGAAGCAAGTACGTTTTCTTTTGTATTTATGTAAGCTACTTAAAAATCATCCACAAATATACATAAGGCCACACCAAATTGATTACTTGTTCTACGGATGCAGCGCACCAGTTTTCTTGATATTGAAAAAAAAAATTTTTTTCATACCGCCTGCACATTCAAAATCTCCACATCCAAAATTCTTTTTGTTACCCCCCGCGCATTCAAAAACTCTACATTCCAAAAACAATATACTTTTATACCGCCCGCACGTTCGAAGAAATTATGCGCTGTTGAAGAAAATGACGACTGGAAAACGCCTCTTTAACCAATTCTTAATGAATGTCTTATATATGCGTCACTATTTTGCTGCTCTATATTACGAGTGCCACAAATAAGCGTCCCCTAAACTTCAATCGGTACGCCGCCAGACTCGTGTTTGTGTCTTAGAATATAAACCTCTGATCGCCGCGTGACGCACATATCTGTCATGTGTATGCAGACTATCTTTACATCGATAAGCATAGCGATAAGCACAGCGGGTAAAGATAAGATGATTTGGTGTTAGATAGAGCAGTTATTAACAATTTAAATCAAGGTCACACTACCTGGAAATTAATTCGCGCTAAGTTAATTTATTCTGCACAGATATTATATTAATTTCAAAATGTTTTTTCTTGATTTTAATTATTAACAATTTTCCATTCAAGTGCATAGTTGGTAAATCAAAATTGACAAATTGTAGCGTTTCTTTTATTGAATGTTTCGTTGATAATTGTTGTTGTAAATATTTGTATTATTAATATTTGTAACACCTTTTATCTGTTTCAAAACGTCTTTTTTGTGAAAATAACTTAGCGCGTCAAAGTTTATAAATCTGGTTAAACTTCACAACACTTTTAAATAACTATGAAACAATAGTTTATGTGATTATGATAAGTAATTGATGCGACAATCACATGTGAAGAATGCAAATAAATTGCGACTTGAAAAAACGCTGTTAAATTTTATTTAAAAAATGACTAATTAAAAATACGTGCAAATATGTTCTGATGAGACTTATGATAAAGAACAATTACGATAAACTTTATGACCGAAGATTATTTATTTATTTATGTATGCTGTTATAACATCAACACGAGGAGAAATTATTGGGACATGTCAACACGGAAAGTTGTTGATACGTACCCTTCTTAAAATTAAGGTTCTGGAACTGTAACTAACTTAGTAGGTAAACTTCGACACTCGGTATAAGCCGGTTTTACCCGAAAAGCTATCGTCGTCAAGTTTCGTAATTGCTATTTTTAGTAATTTTCACCTCGCGACCCGGTTTTTCCATGACGTCATACACATTTTCCGAAAATGGCGAAACCAGACGCTAGACAGCGTGATCGTCGAGGTCTTTATTGTAAAAGTAATGGTTTATCGGCAAAACAATGTTACGTCGTATAAGATCATAACTATTGGGTTAATTCTGTGTATGCAGGTGTAAAATGCGCTGTTTTATCTTGTATTTGCGATTTAAATTTGTCATCACAACCGCTAGAAGATATCACCTCAAATACAAATACTATGACGCACAACACATCGCCATATTCAGCATTCAGTATGTGTTAGAATATAGAGAGGCAGGGGCAGATCCAGTATTTTTTCTAGGGGGTCCGAACTTTTCTAGGGGGGTCCAAACTTTTCTAGGGGGAGGGGCGTTCAAAACCTCCAACCACAACCAAATTACACACATTTTGCAGGAAAAAAATGCAACATATTGATAATAAAACTACATAACCATTAAATATACGTTAAGCACCGAGAAAAATTGCTTCATACTACTCATAAATTACTTTCAAGCAAGAAATACACCAATGGACATGTACATTTTCTAAATTCTAGGGGGGGGGGGCAGACCCTCTGAACCCCTCCCCCCCCCCCCCCCCCCCGTTGGAACCACCCATGTGAGGCATATGAGGACAATATCGTTGTACTTTTCTGTCTTTTTAGAAAGTAAATGTTACAATTATCAGCATTATTTGAAAGCTAAGGCTAAAAATATACCAACATTACTAAGTCTGGTGTCAAAATGTGTATGCAAAACTATTGCAGAAAACACGGCAGGATAAGGTTTAACGCCTGCTCAACTTCCTCTGATATTTCTCTGGCTGGTCAGAATGGACTTTTAAATGTGTTTATGAGTCAAAACTGTGATAGTCAACCAAGAGTCTCTAATACAAATAAATGTTTTACTCCGTTATGCCTAACTAGTCAGAATGTTTTACGATAAAACGTGTTAAGTTGTAAGTTTCTAATATTTCCCTCAAACCAGCCAAAATCAGTAAAAAGAAGATTTTCATATGATAATGCAGTGTTCTACATTCATATTTCTATATCCAGTACCAATTTAGATGATATATTTCAATAAAAGAGTATTATCTGTAATTTACCATTTTGATGTATTTTTTCGCTATAAATTCTCTTGCAGTTTCATTATAGTAATCTTATACAGATTCTTATAAAAAATTTAGAAACAGTAAAATTTCTTTAATATTTCATATCATGAGCAGAAAAGACTGCAGAAAATTTTAAAACTGGTTGCATGTGTCTAACTAACTTTAAACTTGAGATATTAGCTTTTAAAGATAGAGTAATTTTTTGAACACTCTCAAAAACTCGGATTTTTGCTTGGGGGGTACATGTATACAAAGCACTATATTTTTATAAGTATTTGTCCAAAGTGTAATCTGATTGCTCTGGATTATTATGAAATGATTGTGTAAAAGGAAAATTGATGAAAATGTGAATATAAAACTGCAGAATTTAAAAAACAATGTTTTTTTTCATTTTTTGTCACAGCTTAATTTACGTCTCTTCGAAAATCAAGGGTCACATTATAAAAATGCTCATAACTTAAGTTACGAACGGTAAACTTCCCTAAAATTCACCATTCAATGTCTTTAATAGTATAGATTCAAGAAACAATATCATAATAAAGATTGTTGAAGGTCACCATTACAGTTCCAGAACCTTAATTGTCGCCGACGAATAAATTTTCTATCATACTTGTGGTCCCAAACTTTAACTTGTATTGCGGTGCGTTTTTTAGTATTCAATATGGCACGCGCCAAATACGTCATATGCTGTGGTGCTTTTCTGATCAAAATAAAATCGCCGCTTATCTTAGTTTATAGTTAGACAGGAAATTAATTGGAGAGGGATGTATTAATTATCATGCTAGGAAGCAATAAGTTGAAATTTTATTAAAACTAGTTTAGTTTGTCATGGGAAATAATGTATTGTCCTTGTTAAATGTGTGGATAAACTTTAAAAAGTCATTAGGTAAAATCGGATTTTTTACCTCTCATTACAACTACACATGTAACTTTTTTTCTGATGCGAATATTTTAATTCCGTTTTCAACATAAGAAAATCAATTAAACCATGCACATTATGTACGTTTCCGATTTTGGTGTTGCCGCTAATTTTTATACCCCCGCTTCGAAGAAGAGGGGGTATACTGTTATACCCTTGTCCGTGCGTGCGTGCGTCTGTCCGTTACAAAATTTCCGTCGCAGTTTTCTCAGCAACTATAACATGCAGCAGCCTAATACTTTGCATATTGCTTCATCCCATAGTCCCATGTGGTGTAAAGCGATTTCATGCTCCTTGCTCATCTACTTCCTGTTTGTCGCATATTTTTAGATTTTGGCGGGGGTATCACTAGTGAGCATTAGCTTACAGATTTACTTGTTCTTTCAGAAAAAAAATCGCCAAAATACGTCGGATTGTTTTTTGCAATAGTTAAATTCCTAATTTGCAATGACACTGCTAGCTATTCTTTTGTAAAGGAAGATACAAAACTAAAAGTAACAACATTGGATGCATAATTTAATTTTCTTTCAAAAATGTTAACTTTTGTAAAAATATCTGTATTCCATAAACAATTAAATGAACCAAAAGTTATGACTTAACACCGTCAAAAAATGTTAAACCTGTCTAGGTGTACAGAGGAAGACAAGGAGTTTATGTGCTGACAAGTAAATTTTGACGTTTTACTTGTACCTGGACAAGTTAGAACAATTGGTATTTCCACACCTCTGTATCAGCTTTTGAATAGTTCTTTAAACATGCTTAACATTTTGTCAACTTGGCTGTCATTAATAAAATTGATTAGAACAATTACGTATTTCTCAGTATCATGCTTTTTACAGTTGATAGTGCATGTCTTAGCACTGAGATACCATGATTGCCATTTCATGTTACTGTAAAGATGAATTTGAAAAGTGTAACCATAGATGACTAACCTGTACTAGTGACTGCATGCAGATTCTGTTACATGTGTTTATCAGGGAAATGTCAAAAAGTGAGTTTGGCATTTTTGTAGGAACTCTAGGTGATCTATTAATCCAGATTGAGCTGTTGGATCTGATATTTTTTTAAGCGGCTTTTTTGACTGAAAAAATCACACGATCATGCAAGTGTTTGTAATAAAACAAAAACAATGTATAACTTCCATGTTTATTCTTTAAAATGAAAATTAAAGTTCAAAGTTAAAGCTGTTGTCTAAATTCAGACACATATGTACACACCTTTTATTAAGCATCTCATTGTTTTTCAATTTTTTTTATTCGCTCGCTTTAAAATTATATGTAAAAGGTAAAAAAAGAAATTTAGTTTTTTATTCGCTCGCCTTTGGTTTATTCAAAAGTTAAAAAAAAATATTTATTTTTTTTCGCTCGCTCGCCCCATTTTTCCCCCAATAATCCGTAGAACAAGTAATCAATTTGGTGTGGCCTAAAAAATATATGTACACAATGTTACATCTATTATGTTAAAAGTGATGGTTGATTGTGATACATGAAATAGATATGTACACAATGTTACATATACTATGTTAAAGGTGATGGTATATTGTGATACATGAAATAGATATGTACACAATGTTACATCTATTATGTTAAAAGTGATGGTTTATTGTGATACATGAAATAGATATGTACACAATGTTACATCTATTTTGTTAAAAGTGATGGTATATTGTGATACATGAAATAGATATGTACACAATGTTACATCTATATGTTAAAAGTGATGGTATATTGTGATACATGAAATAGATATGTACACAATGTTACATCTATATGTTAAAAGTGATGGTATATTGTGACACATGAAATAGATATGTACACAATGTTACATCTATATGTTAAAAGTGATGGTATATTGTGATACATGAAATAGATATGTACACAATGTTACATCTATATGTTAAAGGTGATAGTACATTGTGATACATGAAATAGATATGTACACAATGTTACATCTATTATGTTAAAAGTGATGGTATATTGTGATACATGAAATAGATATGTACACAATGTTACATCTATTATGTTAAAAGTGATGGTATATAGTGATACATGAAATAGATATGTACACAATGTTACATCTATATGTTAAAAGTGATGGTATATTGTGACACATGAAATAGATATGTACACAATGTTACATCTATATGTTAAAAGTGATGGTATATTGTGATACATGATTGTAGTGAATGTTCTAAAACAAAATATGAGGATACTGTGTCTTACACTTGATTCTTTTTCCTTTGAAAATTTTATAACAAACCTATTGTAAGTGCTGAAAAATGTTTGTACTGTTACCGACATTGTACTATTTTACTGTACCCCTATTTGCTTTTAACCTTCCATTTGGTTAGATCTACTGCAATCACTTTATGAAGTCATAAACAAGTAAATTTAGAATCAATAACAACACATGATCCTTTGTTGAAAAATCTTGTCTGCTCATTTCACGGGGGCCCAACTCCGTCACAATGTGAGTGGATTTCTGTCGAGCTAATGTCACGGATGCCTGTCGATAGTGTCACGGATTTTTACTAGAAATAAGATACAGAACTGTTTAAACCATTTAAATGACGTTTCTTTGATACTAAGATTGTTTCTTAGATTATGTTTTATGATATAATAAGTTTTGATCAAGTCGGTATGCGACGTATAGCAGTTTGTGAAATCCGTTTGCAATATTCGATATGTCACGGTATTTATGACGAGGTTGTATATCATGTCACAGTCTTCTGTCTATAGGGTCACAGATTTTTCCAAATATAAAACAAGTGTAGGACTTGATGATCCACTCAATGCGTTGAATATAAAGCGTAAAAACGTAGCAAAACAAAGGTATATTTTTAAAAATCGATTAAGTTTCAAAATTGTACTTTTTTCAGGAGCCATGTATTTTACCTGATACGCGTCGACATAAACTATCACGTACGTCAGTTAGGGTACCAGGCTTACATGAATCTGACAATGGCTCACAGCCAATCAGAGACCATCATCAAGTTGACCCATCGAAAATATTGCCTTATGTCTTTTATGGATTGACTAATATTCGAATTTGATATTACTTGTAAGCACAATTTTTTTATTGTTAAGTTTTAATTTTAACTTACAGCTTATTACAACTGCGATTACATACAGTTTTGAATTCTTATACTTCTGTTTATTGTTTCTTAATTATACCTGCAGATAGTTTCACAAGAAAAGTCATAGTTGCCTAAATAAGAAAAAAAGCTGGAACAATTCAATTCATTTTTATCAACTCCAGTGGTCGGAAATTGCACCAAAATTACTCTACATTAGTTGTTTCTGGAATTTGTATCCTGAGAATCGATTCATGTTTTTATTAGAATTCAAATACAAATTCATGTAATGGACTTATATCAGAAGATTTCTTGTTAAATAATCAACTGATACGCGTCATGGTTTGTTCATTCATGCAGATAATTGGAGTAACATGTTCAAATACGTGTTTCATTTACGGTGACTGACATTTACAAGCAATTTACAATAATTATTGTTTACATATCTTCATGTTGAAATCTGGTAAGACAATGTCACTCAAGCCTATAAATGGGATATTCATAATCAATTCTCATTCAATAGCACCAAGCCCGTTTTTTTGTTCATCATAACTTATGATTGTGAGTTATCCATGTACAGTACACCAATGTGAATAATTTCCGAGATGATCTCAGACGCATTATAGTGTAAAAACATTTAACTTTTTCAACCCATGTAAAACATAACAGATTAGAACAAATAATAAGCTTGTCCAGGGACTATCTAAATAGCTGAAATAACAACAAGTCTGTTGATCAAACTTAAAGTTTACTGCATTTGATTCATGACATGTACACTAATCAAAACTCAAAACAGTAATGTATGCAGCTCAACAAACATCTTCCTAACCAGTACTTAGATCATTTTTGACACAAGCAGTTCCATACTTTTACATTATAAAGTCTTGGTCGGAGCTGAGCACGAATTCATAAAATTCTACTTGTCAGAGAATTCAAAGCTTGTAGAAACATTGAACAAATCTTGGTTATCATTGATCGTATCCACAAGCAAAAAAATAAAAGTTAACTTATAGTAAAACATAAATATAAAGCAAAAATGTACAAGTATACATGTATCCTTTACATGATTAATAAAACAAAACTAATCGTTCATTTACAAAGAGATGTTTAATAATAACTATTGATAAACAAAAGGAAGTTAAAACTCTACATGTGAAGTAACGAAATTATCTATTTATTAAGAAACATATGATTACAAAACCATCATAAACAAAAACATTGTTGTATATTCAAACTGAAGGTTCCTTTGAACAGCTCTATGGTGCCTACTTGAAATACTACTTTATTTGGCCTGTATGGACATTTTTCATATGTGTCAGACGATTTGTAAAGTTGTTATTGCTGTCAGAAACTTCAACATTTAGAGACACATGCAATTCATCTAGAAAACAATATCACAATTATCACTGTACAAAGTGGTGTCACTAGAATCTGAGTCAAAGCTACCATAACGCTATCTTTGTCAAATGTATCTGTGAACGAACATAGGATTCAGTAGCTTATATAATAATGCTTATCTATGAACACTTAGATGAATTGCTTATCTTCAGTTATAAGCTGGACATTCACGGACATTCAAGTTTGCACCTAGATGTTTCCCTTAAAACACCAACTTTCACATGGGTTAATGTCAAAGCCTTTTGTCTTGTACGTCCTTGGTTTAAGTTCGCCATCATCGTTGACAATCAAAAGGAAAACAGACCATATTAGATGAAATGAAGCCACGCTATGAACGGCTTCCGTTTCAGAGGTAAACAACTCGGGACAACATCTACATTTTGCTCGGGAAGCCTGAAAAAAATGAAAACTATCGTCAGTAATACTGTGACATGAACGCAAGTATCGTCATATAAACTGACATGACGGGAAAAATCCGTGACATCTAGGTATTTCACAGTATGGTTAATATAGTCCCACTAAATAAGTATACCAACTTTCAATAAAATAACTTGGATAGTGTTGAAGATATAAGAGTTTTAAAAAACTTCAACCCGAAAACCAAGCCGACGCATAAGTGATAGCTTTCAATTTCTTCGAAAAGTCGAGCCAAAAATCAATGGAACATATTTAAAATAAAGTATTCACAAATTAGCTTGATATTCATTCTATGTGTGAAGTTTGAATCAAATGCATACAATAGGTGCAGAGAAAATGAGCAGACAAGATTTTTCAACAAAGGATCATGTGTTGTTATTGATTCTAAATTTACTTGTTTATGACTCCATGAAGTGATTGCAGAAGATCTAACCAAATGGAAGGTTAAAAGCAAATAGGGGTACAGTAAAATAGTACAATGTCGGTAACAGTACAAACAATTTTTAGCACATACAATAGGTTTGTTATAAAATTTTCAAAGGAAAAAGAATAAAGTGTAAGACACAGTATCCTCATATTTTGTTTTAGAACATTCACTACAATCATGTATCACAATATACCATCACTTTTAACATATAGATGTAACATTGTGTACATATCTATTTCATGTGTCACAATATACCATCACTTTTAACATATAGATGTAACATTGTGTACATATCTATTTCATGTATCACAATAAACCATCACTTTTAACATATAGATGTAACATTGTGTACATATCTATTTCATGTATCACAATATACCATCACTTTTAACATATAGATGTAACATTGTGTACATATCTATTTCATGTATCACAATAAACCATCACTTTTAACATATAGATGTAACATTGTGTACATATCTATTTCATGTATCACAATAAACCATCACTTTTAACATATAGATATAACATTGTGTACATATCTATTTCATGTATCACAATAAACAATCACTTTTAACATAATAGATGTAACATTGTGTACATATCTATTTCATGTATCACAATAAACCATCACTTTTAACATATAGATGTAACATTGTGTACATATCTATTTCATGTATCACAATATACCATCACTTTTAACATATAGATGTAACATTGTGTACATATCTATTTCATGTATCACAATATACCATCACTTTTAACATATAGATGTAACATTGTGTACATATCTATTTCATGTATCACAATATACTATCACCTTTAACATAGTATATGTAACATTGTGTTCATATCTATTTCATGTATCACAATATACCATCACCTTTAACATAGTAGATGTAACATTGTGTACATATCTATTTTAGGCCACACCAAATTGATTACTTGTTCTACGGTTTTTTTTGGGAAAAAAATGGGGCGAGCGAAAAAAAAGTATTTTTTTTTCAACTTTTGAATAAACCAAAGGCGAGCGAATAAAAAAAATTGAATTTCTTTTTTTACCCTATTGATTTTGGGGTCACAAGGTCAAAGGTCAAGTTCACTATTACCTTAAAACTGAAAACAGTTTCCGGAGCATAACTTAAGTTCCATTTGGTCCACAATATTCAAACTTCATACGATGATTATCCATAACGGGTAGAAGACCCCTATTGATTTTGGGGTCACCAGGTCAAAGGTCAAGGTCACTATTACCTTAAAACTGAAAACAGTTTCCGGAGCATTACTTAAGTTCTATTTGGTCCACACTATTCAAACTTCATATGATGATTGTCCATAACGGGTAGAAGACCCCTATTGATTTTGGGGTCACAAGATCAAAGGTCAAGGTCACTATTACCTTAAATCTGAAAACAGTTTCCAGAGCATAACTTAAGTTCCATTTGGTCCACAATATTTAAACTTCATACGATGATTGTCCATTACGGGTAGAAGACCCCTTTTAATTTTTGGTCACAAGGTCAAAGGTCAAGGTCACTATTGCCTTAAAACTGAAAACAGTTTCCGGAGCATAACTAGTTATACTCATGACAAATATAAAGAAGCATTCTCAATGGTATCTTTTTTCTCTACTTTGTTTTTTCTACAATTATTCATAATATGATATTCATATGAAATATTTCATGTCTTACAAATGCTTCATCTTAACTAAAAAAATAACACTTTCGGGCATATAATGCTTGTCCGGACAATAACTCAACAACGACTGTGTCTAGGTTCACCAAATTTCATGTGAGAGTAGCCCATGTGTCAAGGATGTTCTCTATTGGTTTTGGGGCTCCTGGGTCAAGTTTTAACCTTCAACCAGAAGGTATCGAATTACCAAGCAGTGACTTCAAATGTTCAAGCAATATGTTAATAAAGTCAAAATGGCAAACAATGGAAATAATGCTATATTTAATAAGTAACATGAAATTAGTTCACAAAAGTTTATGTGAGGGTAGCCCATGTGTCAATGATGTTCCCTATTGGTTTTGAGGCCCCTGGGTCAAAGGTGAAGGTTACAGGGGCATCATATGGAAAAACCTTGCCCGGACAATAACTAAACAATGATTGTACCTACGTTAACAAATTTTATGTGGATAAGGCCATTTGTCAAGGAGTAATGTGCTGATAGCTCTTTGGTAGAGGATGTTCCCTTTTGATTTGGAGACCCCAGGGTCAAAAGTCAAAGTCACTGGGACTTAATTTATATTGAAACATTTTCCGGACAATCACTCAATAATGATTCTACCTAGGTTCACCGAATTTTATTTAAGGGTAGCCTAAATGTCTAGCATATGCCCCTATGGTTTTAGGCCCCTGGGTGAAAGGTCAAAGTCACAAGAAAATCATGAGGAAAAACATTGTCCAACAACCAACTTTATCTAAGATCACCAAATTTTATGTATCAATACTCTTTGGGTCACGGGTTAGAACTTTTGTTTATGAGGCCCCAGGGTCAAGGTCACTGGATGTTTGTTTGGGAAAACTTTGTGCCGTTGATAACTCAACCATGGCTGTACCTAGGTTCTTAAAATATTTGCTTTGGATAGCCTTCCAGTTAAGTATGGGACCTATTCCGGAGTAATTGGTCAAGGTCACAGGGACTTCATATGAGATAGAACACAGCATGGACTGCACACGGGCGTATAATGCCCCGCCCAGCGGAGCTCTTGTTTTTCTTATAACAAAAAGAGGAACTTGAACACTACTACAAAGGTACATAACTCTTGATAATTATACCCCCGCTTCGAAGAAGAGGGGGGTATACTGTTTTACCCTTGTCCGTGCGTGTGTTTGTGCGTGCGTCCGTCCGTTACAAAATTTCCGTCGCAGTTTTCTCAGCAACTATAACATGCAGCAGCCTAATACTTTGCATATTGCTTCATCCCATAGTCCCATGTGGTGTAAAGCGATTCCATGCTCCTTGCTCATCGACTTCCTATTTGTCGCATATTTTTACATTTTGGCGGGGGTATCACTAGTGAGCATTAGCTCGCAGATTTACTTGTTTTTTTAGTTATGCCCCTTTACTTTAATGTTAAAATTTGTTCAAATTGAAATATCTATAGTTCCTTATAAAGATATTTAAATGAAAGTAAGTATGCTTATTCATTTATACTATGTTTACTTAACTCTGAAGGGACGTTACTTTTTGACTGATTTATTTCCTTTCAAAAATTATGTCCTGTCTTGAAATCATTTGTGTTTAAAGATAAGCCTTGCCATGAACAAACCACTAGAAAAGTGGACTGCTCTTGTTTTGCAGAGTTATGACCTTTTTAATGAAACATTTTTCAGCTCGACTTTTCGAAGAAAATAAGAGCTTTTACTGCCACCTGAGCGTGGGCGTTGGTGTTGGCGTTGCAAATCAAGGTTAAAGTTGTTACAAATTTAAATGACTTCATTGCTGTCGAAGATATTTAACTCAAACTTGAAACACTTAATAATCATCACTACTTCAACCTTACTATCAAGGCCCATAACCCTGGTTCCACTGTTTTATGAGTTATGCCCCTTTTTTACTTAGAAAACATCCAAAATCAAGGTTAAAGTTTTACAAATTTAAATTACTTCAATATTGTCAAAGATATTCAACTCAAACTTGAAACACTTAATAATCATCACTACTTCAACCTTACTATCAAGGCCCATAACCCTGGTTCCACTGTTTTATGAGTTATGCCCCTTTTTTACTTAGAAAACATCCAAAACCAAGGTTGAAGTTTTTACAAACTTCAATACTATCCAAGATCTTCTACTCAAACTTGGAATATTGATTCATCAGCACTACTTCCACCTTATTATTAAAACCCATACACTGATGAACTGAGAAATTTCGAGCGCGCTATCTTACGGACAGCTCTTGTCCATTCAGCATTTACTACTGGATAGATTTTTTAGTTTTGCTTTTAATTTTGATGAGTCTACAGTTGGTAAAAACAGTTTAGTTTTATTTTAAATTCTGAAACCAAAAGTTTGTTTAAAACATGTATCTCATGATAGTATTCCAAGTTCAGTTAATGTTTTGATTTTGATGTTATATTTGATTTGAATATAATTTGATAAAGCATCTATTATTTTTATTGTTTTAGTTCAATTATATTTTCAATTAATTTATTTATTACATGTTTCTAAGTTTTACTGAAAAAAAAATATTTTTAGGTTGAAGTTTAGGTAATTTGTGTTAAACCTGGACCCCTTAAAACATGAAATATCTCAAAAACTATCAAGGGGAATTGACTAAAATTCTGATGTGATCATAACTATTGTTTTCCTTCTTGAATAAAAAAATCAAAATTTAACATACATTTCATAGATATGCAATGTAAATTTTGAAGCCCAAAATATGGTTTTGTTAAATGGGTTCATGCCATAATTAGAGCTGCAATGTTTGGATTCGATGCATCGAAAATCGATTACTAGGGCACCAATTTGATTTGGCTTGATGACAATTGAGTCAAAAGTGTGGCCTCTAGAGTGTTTTCCCATATTTTGGTCGAATTACCTAGTTTTTGACCCATGTTCCAACTCATCCAAGCAATTGACTAGACAATCATCCTGACCAAGTTTGATGACAGTTGAGTAAAAAAATGTGACCCCTAGAGTCACTAAGTTATCTGTGAGTTAAAATAACAGGTTTATTATGATGTAGTGTTTAATTCACAGTTACAATGTAGTTCATGGGACTTACAATGTAAGTATTGACAATGTTATAATAAGAACAGCTTTTTTCCCTTCCACTGGATTTTTTACTAAAAAATGCAAATATTTGGCATCACTCTCAATGTAAAAGTTTTTTATTTATCAGTTAAAAATTCTAAATCAAAATATTTTCCCAGAAGGAAAAGGTAAAAAAATAATATGTGCAAAATTTAAGCACAATCAATTTGTAGTTTTATAGATATTTAAGGTTTATAGGGGTCCAGGTTCAACAAAACTACCTTTAAATCAGGAAATAGATACTATGTCTCTGCTTTAAATAGACTAACAACAACACATAATAGATAACTACATTTCACTGTCTTCATCAGGATAAACATGTACTATTTTATATATGATACAAACTTAAAATTGTTAAATTTACAAAATTTGTATAAATGTTAGAGATTAAATTAACCTAATATAGTCTCACATGTTTGTTTATGTTATGACAAGAGAAGACAAAGTTAATTCAAGAAAAACAAGGCCATCGACCCAAAATACAGCAATACAATATACGAAACTGTGTAGTTATGTTGGCGTATTGAAATAGAGTCTATAGAATGCTGATCTAATTCATAATAGTTATTTATGAAAATTAGGGCCACTGGCCAAAAATACATTACCTTATAAAAATTGTGTGGTTATGTTGATTTAAAGTTGAGAAATGAGACAATATATAAATTATTAAACTACTTAATAATGCTTATTTAAGAAAACTAAGGCCACTTGCCCAAAATACAACATTACACTGTATACCGTAACTGGCGTTACGGTGTCAAAATGATAGATCACATACCATAGATTGACCGAGTGCACTTTCGTCATAATTATGATCAATTTACTAAATGAGTATTTGCACTATGAAGTCAGTTAGCTTTTGAAACTCAGACTAGAAACATGTAGTTTATGATAAATAATTATTAAGTTGTTCGAGCGCTGTTAGCGGCTCGAACATATAAGTTAGGAACATTGCTTTGAATCTGGACATATAAGTTATATTATTGGAATTAGAACTTAATTAAGTATGTTTGTAAACAGTAACGATCACGGACCATTATTAAATGTCATATTTGTGTTGTTATAAACTGTATCCTAAGTATTAATGTTGGTATTGTAAACCAGAGACATTATACACACATCAGTGTGGCATCGTACTCTAGCATACCGCTACGCCACACTTGATTGATTTAGAGCTCGTGACAAAGGATGAACTTGTGGGTTGGAACAACGCAGAATATGGGTTTAACAACACAGAAGTTAGCATCTTTTGTTTAAACAACGCAGAATGTGGAATGGAACAACGCATACATAATCAAATTTGGTTCAACAACTCAGTAATGTGAATTCTGGTTACAACAACGCAAAAACTCAGGGAATGGAAATCTATCTGTTAACAGGAACAAGACCGGACAACGCTATATTAAATAAGTCTAACAAATTAATTCTTGTAATCTTGGTTAGAAATGATAGCTGAATAAAAGTAGGATCTTAATAACTTTGAAATGAATGTAATAAAGACAATAAATTTAAAGTCTAGATTAATGCTTGATGATATTTTTCTTTTAAATCATACTGAATGTTAAAAACTGTGTAATTAATCATTTACGCTGTAAGGTTAAAATTGTCGTTATTTAAATTTGGCATAAAATAGGAAATGCATGTATAAACGAAGTAAGTACGTTACATAAATGTTGGTTGTATACGAATTTTGAACGTGAATCTTTACATGTTAAATTCTGGTAAATATATAGATAAATGACACTTTATGTTGCAATATAAGTCGCATTATTAAGAATATCGGTCTGTTTTGGCCAAGATTGCATAAGTATATATGCAATAAGTTGTTGTAGATTATGGGATAAGCCCATGAGCAGAGAACTGTTATCTGCTATTTATTTGATATTTAAAGTGTCTAGGGAGAGAATATTTGATTTTTTCCATTATATTTACCAGTATTGACAGTGATTGGGGAAAGATTTGAGTTGTATACAAAAGCTGTTAAAATTTTTAATTTGTATTTTTGATACATAAATTCGTTGCAAATGACTTTTTATGCGTAGCTAGATGTGAGTGCATATTGCACTAGAGAAATGATTTTATTGAAAAAAAAATATTATAGAAAGTACGCGTTCGAGCTATCAAATTGTCTTAAGTCAGGGCCGGATCCAGGTGGGTTCGGGAGGGGTACCCCTACTGACGATATGGAAAATTTTTGATTTTTCGCATGTGAAAGTTGCAAATCTGAGCACTTTTAAACACATTTAAACAGATGAAATGAGACACAGTCCGACCAGTTTTATGAATGAATTGTACGGTCCGTCCAACTGCAGTACTTCAAGTTTCTCTTGTATATAGAGTTGTCTCAGTTGGCCATATTGTTAGTCTTTCCTGGTGGTGTCTTTCACAAGTTTGAAGGATGTGGTCCATGGTTTGGTCATCCTCACCATTTGGACAAGTAACTTTTGGTGTCAGCTTCAGCTTTTTATGCATATGCCCATTTAGTCAGTTGTTTCCTGTCCTAAGTCTCACAATTACTTCTTGTTCAGGCCTGTTTTCATGCTAATTCCAGTGAAATTAGAAATATCTCCCCTTAAGCATAGTTGGAAGTATGGAGTCATTGGTTGGGAAGACGAAAAAAATGTTGTCAACAAAGCAAAGTTGAGCACTTATGAATACACCTGAAGGATAAAATCGAGCGCTAGAAAACCTTAGTTCCTTACGCACGCATTTGAATGTTCATGTTTAATTTGTTGGTTTGATATAATCTAGTTAATTTCAAAAACTAATAATCAATTTTTCACATAAAATGCCGAGATTTCGAAAAATTATGCATGTTAATTTTAAGTTGTATAAAATCGCCAAATGTAATGAGAAAATTCCCCGATTTTACGTTGGAAATTTGCCGATTTTAGATACTTTTTCTAGTACATGTAATTTGTAAAAAAGCTTTGTTGTGAGGTTTTTTCGGACGTTTTTCAGTGGATTTACGAAAATGGTTGCTGACACGATTCAAAGCGCGTAAATCCGCCGATGCGCGGAAGAATTACATTTGTTGATTCCTTAGGACAAGCATATGGAATACAAGTATTTAAAAATCAAATTGATTTAAAATAAAATCAACGACTAAAAACACGACCTTAAAACAACTGGGATTGGGAGGGGTACCCCTCCCGACGATACTGATTTTGTTTAATTTTCACCTGTCAAAGTTGCAAATCTTAGCACTTTAAAACACACTGAAATGGATGAAATGATGCTAAACTCATTAACTTATCTATTCATTTTCACGCCAAAGTCAATGCATTCCTGTATTAAACTCTTACGATGCAATTCTGAGTTTTTATGCTAAATAGGTTCGGGAGGGGTATTCCCTTCCGAAGAAAACATATGTTGAACAGAACATACACTTTATTTGCTCACACCAAGATACATGGTACATGAGAACAAATGAATACAACATATTACAATTATTTACAAAGATCACATGACATACAGACAAGATATATATACATACATACACATCCCTTACTCATTCACACTTACAACCTAATACACTAAGAGACTATGAAAGAAACTATATTTTCAATAAATAAAAAGAAAAATTATTTTTTTATATGATTAAAAATTAATTTTATAAATTTACAGGTTGATCGTTGAATATTCAAAGAGTCATTTGATAAAAGTTCATTGAATTTTAGTATATTTGGTCTACGATAAAAATATGGTTTTAAATATAATTTTCTATAGAATTCAAAGAAAGGACATTTAAGTAAATAGTGAAACTCGTCACCAATGTCGTATAAAGAACAAAAAGTACACACTCTCTTATTACTCGGCACATTCATCCATCTGCCTTTTTCACATGGTAAAAATGGTAACCGGTTCGAAATTATAAAATAGGTTGCCATTCGTTTTTGTTTAAGTACTTTAGATAATTTTCAAGTTTAATTGTTTGTTTATAGACAGAGTAATTTAATCCTTTGGTTGAAAGTTGCAAGAGGGATTGCCAATGTTGATAATTTTGGTCAATGAGAGTCTGTTTTACTATTGTTTTAATATTAATTAAATTGCAAGTTTGTTGATTACGCCATATATCAGGTCGTCAAATATTAGTGAGTATCGTTTTGATTGAATTTATCCATTTTGACTCAAAGTTAGGTAAGTTAAGCATAAAATCATATATTTGGTAAGATAGTTTATTTTTGTTTCCCGTGATTAGTTTGTTCCAAAAGTTTATCATTTTGGTTTGTATTAAAAATTTTACGGGAAAACGCCCAAGTTCAGCATAAAGCATATAATGTGGGGTTGATTTTCTTAAATGTGTAATCTTGCGGAGAAATTCAGTATGTACTTGTTCAATTATGTCACAGTTCTCGTAACCCAAAATTTCCGAAGAATATAAAAGAATAGGGACAATAGTGTGATCAAATAATTTTAATATTAGATCCATAGGTAAGTGTAGGTTAAATATACGTTTATATAGTAAACTCATAGCTTTCTTAGCTTGTGTTACCAGATGTTTACGAGCAGTAAGGAAACTACCATTTTTGGATAATAGGACACCAAGGTATTTATAAATCTTAACTATTTCAATTGGAGATCCGTTAATGGTAAACTTATAAATAGTCATTTCCAGATCCAAAAATTACAATTTTAGTTTTATTTATGTTAATATTTAGCTTCCAGGTATTACAATAAGAGGTGAAATCGTTAAGACGGTGTTGTAAGTCGACGGGGTTATCACTAAATAATACCGTGTCATCGGCGTAAAGTAAAATAAGGATTTTAATAGTATATTAATATTTTGGTCTAACTCATGTAATTTTATTCCATGGTTACCCTGTGATTCTAATGTGAGTTGTAAATCATTAAGGAATAGACTGAATAGCAAGGGGGATAAGTTTTCGCCTTGGCGAACACCGCAGTTACACGAGAAAAAGTCTGATTTTGTTGCGTTTATGGAGACACATGATTTTATATTTGCATAAAGGTTTTTTATAACTCGAAAAAATTTGCCATTGATATTTAGACTCATGATTTTAGACCATAATCCTATTCTCCATACAGAGTCAAAAGCTTGTGAGAAGTCAATGAAAGCACAAAATATTTTTTCTTGTAATACTTTAGAATTTCGATTAGCGAGTTTAGTGTAAATACATGATCAGTGGTAGAGTAGTTTCTTCTAAAGCCGGCCTGATTTTCTGATAATAAATTGTTTTCTTCAAGAAATTTGGTGAGTCTGTTGTTAAGAATAGAAGTAAAAAGTTTACCTACACAGCTTAGAAGCGTGATTGGTCTCCAATGTTGCGGTTCAGTTGGATTTTCTTTATGCTTATATAATGGGATAATGATTCCTTCTGACCATTTAGATGGAATAATGCCTGTTTCCAGGACTTTATTGAATACTTTAAAGTATAGTGGGAGTAGTTTTTCTTCCGAGTGTTTTATGTATACATTTAAGATATTGTCAATACCGCTTGCTTTATTGTTTTTTAATGATCTAATACACTTCTTAATTTCAGCCAATGTAATTTGAGAGTTAAGTATTTCATCATTGTTGGAAATGTCAATATCAGCGTTTATATTGTTATCATTCTGATCATGAGTCTCATTATTGTTGACTTGTTTAAAATATTCAAATAGTGAGTCTAGAGATGGTTGTTTTTGAGTTTTGTTTGTAGTCTCACTTACTCTATTTATTGCATTCCAGTAATCCTTTGGATGTTTACAATGCATTCTGCGGAGTGCATTTACATTTGCTTTGTTATGTTTATTGATGTATTTATTCATTGTATTTTTATATTTTTTACAACTATTTTTATATTCTTTTTTATTATATTCAGAAGGGGATTTTTTATATTTGGTTTTAGCTTTGTTGTATGCTTTCTTTGCTCTTTTGCACTCTATTCCATACCATGGTTTGTGGTTCATGTTTGTAGAAAAATGATAAGTTTTTTGAGAGTTGAAACTGCTTTCAGCGCTCTGTAGATATATATTACATAATGAATTATTTATCACGTCCATTTGTTATTGGTCTATAGTGTTATTATCTAATTGTTGTATAATATGGTCTATTTCTGAGTCATTAATATTGCTCTGAAAGTCGTTTCTTTTATCATTTTTCCATTTAGGCCTTGTATTTCGTGTTAGTTTGGTGTTTGTATTTAATTGTGGTATGCTCTGTGGTTTAAAGGTCAGTTTGTATTCTATTAATCAATGGCCATCAGAGAACAAGTTATTTAAATCAATGATATCAAAATCTGAGATAAATTTGTATGCAGGTAATGTACATATTAAATAATCTAAAACTGATATATCTCTGAACGTCATTTTACCTATTTTATCTTTATGGGTACGGCCATTGACAATTACCATTTTCATTTTTTTAGTCATGTCTATTAATTTATAACCTATGTTATTTTTCTTTATATCTTGCGAATTACGTTTAAGAGGAATATTCAGGCGTTCCATAGTTGACTTTTGATCTAAAAATCTAACAGTTACTTCATCTAAATCGAAGTAAGTTAAAAAAATCATCATTTTCGGTATATTCCGTATTCGTGCGTTAAAGTCTCCGGTTAAATATAAATGCTCATAGATACTGCAATAAGAGGAAACCTCGTTTTCAAAAAAATTAAATTCGTCGTTACTGTAAAATCTAGAATGTAATGGAGGTACATAAACAATGCCTAATACAAAATCTTGCTGGTTATTCAAATTTTTAAATTTTAGCCAAAGTGCATAGTCGGTTTGACTGTTAAGTAATTCATAATTGTCTAACAGATCCAGCTTAATGAAAACGCCAACACCGCCGGATTTTCGGCTGTATTTTTGTTTCCTAGGAAAATTTACAAACTTATAACCATCAATGCATATAATATCATGTTCATCAAGTTTTGTTTCAGCAACGCCAACAATGTCATTTGATTTAATAAAAGAAACAAAGTCAGGATAAAGAACTCTTCGTTTGAGTCCACATACATTTAGAGTATATAACTTCACGCAATTATGATCATAGTCTCTTACACACCGTTAAGCGTTAGTATTACCTGCGTCTATAGGTTGTGAATGAGAGAGGTCAAAGTCCAATTCAATGTCAACACAAGTGTTAGTATTTGCCTGCGCGGGCGTAGGCAGAGTAATTGTGGGAGATGGGGCTAGTATTATACTTTGTTGTGTGGCGTTTATAGCACTTGTTTCCGTAGGAATAATGTCAATCTCGGATTCACACTCAGAGTCACTACTTATAATGTGTTGCTTTTTCGTGGATTGTTCGAGCTCTAGGGGTGATGTTGCTTTCTTCTTACCAGCATATGTATTTCTTGTAGGTGTTTCTTTGTAGTCGTTGTTCTGTAATGGAGCAAATCTATTTCTCAAAGTCATGTTATTTGATGACTTATTTAGCATTCTCTTATCTCCAGTATCCTTTGTCTTGTAGAATGTACGAGACCAGTTACGTTCAGTGTATCCTTCAGTGTTAAATGTTGGTTTGCTTCTATGTTTATTAGCATGTCTATGGTCATCAGCATTTTCAACAGCTTGCTTTGATCTGTATAGTTTTCCATTGATATATAAGCGGTATCTAACAAAATTAACTTTATTGTCGGAGTTCCTTCGTGCTTCATCAGCTATACTATACAAAGCCTTTCTCCTTTCTTGGATTTCTCTAGGGTATTGGTCTCTTACCCAAAACTGAGAATTTTTCAATTTTTCAAATGACTTTCCTTTCACTAGTTTCTTATCTTTAAAATAAGTAAACTTAGCAACTATTGGGCGAGGACTATTACTATCATTTCTGAGTCGACCTAGTCTGTGTACTCTTTGTCAAAACTTATTTCTTCTTCTATATCAAGTGTTTCTTTCACAAAGAGTTTTGCTTTTTCTTCACAATTCTCTCTCTCAGCATAATCATCAGTCTCTATGTATGTGAAGACAGCAGTATCGGCAGTACAGCAGTACAGCCGTACTGCCAGAATTTTCAGCAGTACAGCAGTACAGCCGCACTGCCAGAATGTTCGGCAGTACATCAGTACAGCCTTACTGCCAGAATTTTCGGCAGTACAGCAGTACAGCCTTACTGCCAGAATTTTCGGCAGTACAGCCTTACTGCCAGAATTTTCGGCAGTACAGCAGTACAGCCTTACTGCCAGAATTTTCGGCAGTACAGCAGTACAGCCTTACTGCTAGAATTTTTCGGCAGTACAGCCTTACTGCTAGAATTTTCGGCAGTACAGCAGTAATGTCCTACTGCCAGAATTTTTAGCAATACAAGTTTGTGTTTGTTTTTTTACACTAGATTAGTTTTATAACGAGCAATTTTCTTTGAATTTCCACGCGAAGGTCCATATAGAACATTCATATAGGTTCTATCTTTAATGCCAATAGTTTCCAACAGTAATTACACAAAACAATGACCTATCATATATCAAAATATGGACGAAGAATGAAGAAGCGCAGCTACTGTTAACATTGTAAGTACTTGAATGTATATCAAAAATAAATATATTCATTATTTTTGTGTTAGTAAAATTTACATAATTTTACAAAAAAAAATGTCCCTCGCAATCACAAGTTACTGCTGGTTCTTGTGACACTATGACCATGAAATATGCCATTTACTTCCCATTTTCGCAAAGCTGAATGAACAAGCTTTCTTTTGGTATATAATACTGCTACAAGTTCGTGGAAGTATTTAACTCTGGATCAGTTATATAACGAACAGTTTTTCATTTTTTTTTAATTCTCTACACAAAGAACTGATTCAAACGTTCTGAACGACCTATCTCTGATGGCAATATTTGCAACGTATTTGTAATAATATCAACGGCATAACATGGATATACAATGTATAAAATTAACCATAAAGAAGGAAACATATGGCTACATTGAGTGATCGAAGTGCTTCAAGAAATATATTCAATATTATTGTTTGGTAGGTATTTTTTACAAAAATTATGTCTTACGCTACCCCAAGTTACTGCTGGTTCTTGCGACAATATGACCAATACATATGCCATAAAATACCCATTTTCTGAAAGCTGAATGAACGAGCTTTCATTTGGTATTAGATACTGCTACAAATTCGTGTAAGTATTTAACTTTGGATGAGTTATATAACGAACAGTTGTTCAATTTTTTTTTATTCTCTACACAGAAAACTGATTCAAACGTACAGAAGGGCCTATCTCTGATGGACATATTTGCAACGTATTTGTAACAATATCAACGGCATTACATGTATATGCAATGTATAAAAATAACCAAAAAGAATGAAAAATACGGTTTCAGTTAGTGGTCTAAGTGCTTCAAGAAATATATTCAATATTCTTGTTTGGTTTGTACTTTTTACAAAAAATGTCCTCCTACGCTACTGCAAGTTACTGCTGGTTCTTGCGACAAAATGAGCACAATATAGGCCATAAAATACCCATTTTCTGAAAGCTGAATGAACAAGATTTCATTTGGTATACAATACTGCTACAAGGTCGTGTAAGTATTTAACTCTGAATGAGTTATATAACGAACAGTTTTTCAATTTTTATTTGAATTCTCTTCACAGAGAACTGATGCAAACGTACAGAAGGACCTATCTCTGATGGCAATATTTGCAACGTATTTATACCAATATCAACGGCATTACATGGAAATGCAATGTATAAAAAAACAATAAAGAATGAAAAATCGGCTACATTAAGTGATCGAAGTGGTTCAAGAAATATATTCAATATTCTTGTTTGGTATGTACTTTTTTTACAAAAAATGTCCTTCGCTACAGCAAGTTACTGCTGGTTCTTGGGACAAAATTACCATAACATATGCCATAAAATACCCATTTTCAGAAAGCTGAATGAACAAGCTTTCATTTGGTATAAAATACTGCTACAAGTTCGTGGAAGTATTTAACTCTGGATGAGTTATATAACGAACAGTTTTTCATTTTTATTTTAATTCTCTACACAGAAAACTGATTCAAACGTACAGAAGGACCTATCTCTGATGGCAATATTTGCAACGTATTTGTAACAATATAAACGGCATTGCATGTACAGTCCAACTTGTGCTAACGGCCACCTCCGAATAGCGGGCACCTGCCGACAGCGGCCATTTCGATTTCCCCCCGACCGAAAACGCTCTTAAAAAGGCCGTGAATAACGGCCACCTGTCGTCTGCGACCAGCGGCCAGTCAAAACCATCCCCGCGGCCAGTTTATAACTGTGAACAACGGCCAGACGATTGTTTGAAGACAGTATTTCGTATCAAGGCGATTTCGAAAGCAGGCCGCCATTTTTGTTAAAGTTAAGCTAAAAACCCGTAATCCGATTTTTTTCCGGATTTTCGTAAACAGACCATCTCGAGTACGATTTTATTAGTTATTATCAAGCTGTAGACAATTTTCTCGTCACCTTATTATAAAAATATGTTAATGTATCCTTTTATTGTTAAATTTATTTGTAAATCGGGAGTAAATTACGTCATGTGATGACACTTTGTTAATTAGTTTTGAATGTTTGGAGACTCCACTAGGTTTGTTTTTCACACGTCCGGCAGTTAGATAAATGTTTGTGACACGCTCTTAATTCCTAAATTCGTTCAACTGTGACCGCTGTATACAGGTAATTTGACAACTGGGATAAGATAGAAATACTATACAATAGGTCAGAGTAGTGAGAATTTGTTGAGTGCATTTGTTAATGTTGAGGGCATAGCATGAAATGTAGCTGCAAACAAAAAATCACTGATTTCTTTGTTTTAGTCATTCTTTGTTCAAAGTTTTGTTTTATTCATTTATAGTCACAACTTCAATATGATAATGTGAATAATGAATTAAGGTTGAAAATAAAAACAATTTTAATTATCAATTCATGCTAAATTCGTTCAACTGTGACCGCTGTATACAGGTAATTTGGCAACTGGGATAAGATAGAAATATTATACAAAAGGTCAGAGTAGTGAGAATTTGTAGAGTGCAATTGTTAATGTTGAGGGCATAGCATGAAATGTAGCTGCAAACAAAAAAATCACTGATTTCTTTGTTTTAGTCATTCTTTGTTCAAAATTTTGTTTTATTCATTTATTGTCACAACTTCAATAATGATAATGTGAATAATGAATTAAGGTTGAAAATAAAAACAATTTTAATGATTAATTCATGTTAATTATGAACTCTGTCTCTCAAGTCTATCGAAACATGGCCCGTTTGTTCCTCCCTCCGAACAAAGGCCACCTGTGAACAAAGGCCACTTTTCTCTTTTCCCTTGGCCGGCCGTTGTTCACAGGTTGGACTGTATATCCAATGCATAAAAATAACCAAAAAGAATGAAAAATAAGGCTTCAGTTAGTGATCGAAATGCTTCAAGAAATATATTCTTTATTCTTGTTTGGTTTGTACTTGTTTACAAAAAATGTCCTTCGCTACCGCAAGTTACTGCTGGTTCTTGCGACAATATGACCACAATATAGGTCATAAAATACCCCTTTTCTGAAAGCTGAATGAACAAGCTTTCATTTGGTATATAATACTGCTATTAGTTCTTGTTTGTTTTTGACATTTTATCAGTTTTGAAACGAGGTTTTTTTCATTTGAATTTCTACGCAAAGGTCCATTTAGAAAAACATATAGGGTCCATCTTTAATGCCATTGTTATCCAAGGGTAATTACACAAATCAATGGCATAACATTTATCAAAATATAGATGAAAAATGAAAGAGCGCAGCTACATATAAGATTGTAAGTCCTTGAATGTATATAAATATATGTATATACAACAATCTTCTTGGGTTAGTAAAATATACATAATTTTACAAAACAATATCTGTCGCAATCAGAAGTTACTGCTTGTTCTTGTGATGCTATGAACGAAAACTATGACATTTGCTACCCATTTTCGTAAAGCTAAATGAACAAGCTTTCATTTGGTATATAATAATGCTACAAGTTCGTGTAAGTTTTTAACACTGGATGAGTTATATTACGAACAGTTTTTCATTTTTTATTTGAATTCTCTACACAGAGAACTGATTCAAACGTACAGAAGGACCTATCTCTGATGGCAATATTTGCATCGTATTTGTGCCAATATCAACGGCATTACATGCATATGCAATTTATAAAAATAACCATAAAGAATGAAAAATACGGCTTCAGTTAGTGATCTAAGTGCTTCAAGAAATATATTCTTTATTCTTGTTTGGTTTGTACTTTTTTACCAAAACAATGTCCTACGATATCGCAAGTTACTGCTGGTTCTTGCGACAATATGACCAATACATATGCCATAAAATACCCCTTTTCTAAAAGCTGAATGAACAAGCTTTCATTTTATATAAAACACTACTACTAGTTCTTGTTTGTTTTTGACACCATATTAGTTTTATAAACAACATTTTTGTTCATTCGAATTTCTACGCGAACGTCCATGTAGAACATACATAATAGGGCCTATCTTTAATGCCAATGTTTTCCAACAGTAATTACACAAATCAATGACATAACATGAATCAAAATATAGATGAAAAATGAAAGAGCGCAGCAACAGATATTGTAAGTGCTTATATGTTTATATACAAAGTTATTTTTGTGTTAGTTAAATAAACATAATTTTACAATAAATGTTCCTTGCAATCAGAATTTACTGCTGGTTCTTGTGACGCTATGAACGTAAACTATACAATTTACTACCCATTTTCGTATAGCTGAATTATCAAGCTTTCATTTTATATATAATATTGCTACAAGTTCATGTGAGTATTTTACATTGGACGAATTTTATTGCGAACATTTTTCAGTTTGCATTCGAATTCTCTATACAGGGGACTTGATATAACATACAGATAGTGACTATCTATGATGTAGTAATTTGCATAAAATATGTAAAAACTCAATGACATTACATGTATATATTAAAATAAGGATAAAGAGTGAAAGGACACAGCTACAGGTAATAACCTGTAATAAATCTTTAGAAAATTATAATCTTGTGAGTTTAGTATCCATGGCTTTTTCAGAAATAGTCTCACATGATCACAAGTTACTGCTGTTTCTTGTGACGCTATGAACGAAAACTTTGCCATTTAATACCCATGTTCGTAAAGCTGAATGAACAAGCTTTAATTTGGTATATAATACTACAACCAGTTCGTGTGAGTATTGCACACTGAACTAGTTTTATTGCGAACATTTGTTCAATTTTTATTAGAATTCTCTACTTTGGTTAGAATTAAATGTGTAGATAAGACTTTTTTCTATGTCAATATTTGTTGCAAATATGGATAAAAATCAATGAAAATCTATATCAAAATAAGGGGAAAAAAGGCGATTTCAAAATCATAAAAAAGTTTTTTTTCTAAAATGGTTGAAATAAGAGCTCTAATGGGTTGGTTATGTTCAGGTACTTCGCTCAAAATTTCTCTTCGCTCAAAATTTCACTTTCCTATAGTAAGTTACTGCTGTTATTTTTTATCCGAAGACCGGGTCTTTGTTCAATTTAATATACATATTAACAAAGCTGAATGAACAATCTTTCATTTGGTATATAATACTGCTTTATGTTCAAGGTAGTTTTCCACTTCGGATATGTTTTATTAATGACATTTTTCGATTTCCATTCATTCGAATTATTCATCTGGAGTTGGAATTAAATGTGCGTATATAAGGCCCATCTTTAATGTCAACATTTGTTACAGATCTGCATTAAAAGACAAGGATAATTTATATTAAACTAAAGATAAAACATGCACGATTATATCAACATGAATTACTTAATACTGGTAAAAGAAAGAGCTTAAGCGTATTTCGTAAAAAAATTAACACCGCTTTATATTGCGAGTTACTGCTGTTTTAAGTGTTATTATGGTCGATAAATATACCATGTAATATACATTTTCAAAAAGCCGAGTGAACAAGCTTTAATATGGTATATTATTCATATCATCTGTCATGTTAGTTTTTATACACTGAATAAGTTTTTCTTTTGACATATTTTTCAATTATTTCATCGTGGTAATCATATTTTCTCCGCCGAATGAAATATTTAGCCGCAGATTAAACTTGCGTACCGAATTTCTGTTAGATGTTAAACGTTTGATTTTGAATAAAATCATTCCTTTTCGTAAATCTTGTCTTGCACGTATGATAACGCATGTAATATTTGATAAGTAAAGTGTAAGAAATAATGCAAATAAAAATAGAATAATCA
The DNA here is from genome assembly GCA_025267735.1 of Mactra quadrangularis. Classification (NCBI taxonomy): domain Eukaryota; kingdom Metazoa; phylum Mollusca; class Bivalvia; order Venerida; family Mactridae; genus Mactra; species Mactra quadrangularis. The sequence goes on along the minus strand of CM046299.1, from coordinate 30,267,239 downwards.
TGGTTCATGTTATAAAATAAACATGTATTTTAGATCAACTTCCGGGTATATAAAGACAGCGGAATCAAATTGTTTTCGCGAAAAGATTTTTTTACGCAAACAACAAATTATCATGTTAAGGACTTTTGTAACAAAACTAGCTCATTTAACGTGTTTTATAATATGCTTTCATAAATATCAAGTTTGTTTGAATAAAAACCATAACATATTTATCTAACAGGTTGTATCGAATATGTAAAATGAAAAAATCAAGTTGTTTTCGCTATCTATCTTTACCCGGAAGTTGGTCTTAAATGCGGAGAAAATATCAAGATTAATTACCACGCTGAAAGAAATGTCATAAGAAAAACTTACCAGTGTATAAAAACTAACATAACAATGTATCATATATAAAATTAAAGCTTGTCCTTTCGACTTTTTGAAAATGTATATTAAATGGTATATTTACCAGTCACAACAACAACAAAAACAGCAGTAACTTACAATATAAAATGGTTTTAAAATTTGTACTAAGTACGTAAACTTTACCAACGCTTACGCTCTTTTTTTCAACCACTATTAAAACAATTCATGCTGATGTAATCGTTCATGTTTTCTCTTTATTTTGATATACATTAGCATTGATTTCTAAGCAGATCTGTAACAAATATTGAGAGAAGTCTAATCTGCTTATTTAATTTGAATCCCGAGTGAACATTCGAAAATTGAAAGAAATGTATTAAATTAAATATATCCGATGTTGAAAACTATCGAGAACATAAAGCAGTATTATATACCAAATTAAAGCTTGATCCTTTAGCTTTGTGAATATGTGTATTGAATAGCATGTTTACCCAGTCATTGGATCACAAAAAACAGCAGTAACTTACAATAGCGAAGTTACCATTGTTCTATATCCATATTTGCAGCAAAAATTGAAATTGAAGATAAGTCCTATCTGTACATTTAATCCAACCCCGAGTAGGGTTCGGATAAAAATTGAAGAGCATGTTCCTAATAAAACTCGTTCAGTGTGAAATTTTGCCACTATCTGGTAGAAGTATTATATACCAAATGAAAGCTTGCCCATTCAGCTTCACTAAAACGGGTGATAAAAAGCATAGTTTTCGTTCATAGCGTCACAAGAACTGGCAGTAACTTGTAAAACTTTTTTGAAAAACCTAGGGATACTAAATCTACAAGATTTTTTAAAAGTTTTATTACAGATTATTATTTTTAGCCGTAGTCTTTTACGCTTATTTTATACATACATGTAAAACCATTGATTTTTTTAAACAAATTCGATGCAAATATTAACATCTTAACAGGCGCTATCTGTACGTTTAACTCAGTACTCTGTGTTGAGAATTCAAACGAAAATTGAAAAACTGTTCGTAATAAAACTCATCCAGCGTTAAATAGTTAAACGAGCCTGTAGCAGAATTATATACCTTATGAAAGCTTGTTTATTCCTCTTTACAAAAATGGGCATTACAAAGCATACTTTCCATTCATAACGTCACAAGAATCAGCAGAAACCTCTGATTACAAGGGACGTTTTTTAAAAAATCACGTAAATTTTAGCATCCCAAAAAGAATGTTTAATATGTATATATTTATAAACAGTCAAGTACTTACAATGTTGTTTGTAGCTGTGTTCTTACATTCTTCGTCCTTATTTTGATAAAAGTTATGTTTTTTAAACACTGTTGGAAAACATTGGCATAAAAATAGGCCCTATATGTATGTACTATATGGACCTTCGCGTAGAAATTCAAATGAAAAACAATGTTGTTTATGAAACTAATAAAGTGTCTAAAAACAAGAACTAGTAGCAGTATTATATACCAAATGAAAGCTTGTTCCTTCAGCTTTCAGAAAATGTGTATTTTATGGCATATGTTTTAGTCATAATGTCACAAGAACCAGCAGTAACTTGCGATAGCGCAGGACATTTTTGTTTGTAAAAAAGGTACCTATTAACCAAGAATATTGAATATATTTCTTGAAGCACTTCGATCACAAAATGTAGCCATATTTTACATCCCATATGGTTATTTTTATCCATTGTATATACATTTAATGCCGTTGATATTGTTACAAATATATTGCAAATATTGTCATCAGAGATAGGTCCTATCTGAACGTTTGAATCAGCCTTCAGTGAATCAGTATTATATACCAAATGAAAGCTTGTTTATTCATCTTTACAATAATGAACATTAAATAACATAGGTTTTGTCTATAGCGTCTTAAAAACCAGCAGTAACTTCTGATTGCGAGGGACATTTTTTTGTAAAATTATGTAAATTTTACTAACACAAAAATAATGAATATATTTATTTTTATATACGTTCAAGTACAATGTTAACAGTAGCTGCGGTCTTTCATTCTTCATCCATATTTTGATATATGATCGGTCATTGTTTTGTGTAATTACTGTTGGAAACTAATGGGATTAAAGATAGAACCTATATGAAAGTTCTATATGGACCTTCGCGTGGAGATTCAAAGAAAATTGTTCGTTATAAAACTAATCTAGTGTAAACAAACAAACAAACACGAACTAGTAGCAGTATTATATACCAAATGAAAGCGTGTTCATTCAGCTTTTAGAAAAGGGGTATTTTATACATTATGTTTTGGTCATATTGTCACAAGAACCAGCAGTAACTTGTAGTGGCCGAGGACATTTTTTTGTAAAAACGTACAAACCAAAGAAGAATATTGTATATATTTCTTGAAGCACTTCGCTCACTAAATGAAGCCGTATTTTACATTCCATATGGTTATTTTTATCCATTGTATATACATTTAATGCCGTTAATATTTTTGCAAATACATTGTAAATATTGTCATCAGAGATAGGTTCTATCTGTACGTTTGAATCAGTCTTCCATGTAGAGAATTCAAAAGAAAATTGAAAGACATGTTCGTAAAAAATCTCACCCAGTGGTATATGTTTATACGAACGTGTAGCAGTATTATATACTAGTCCGGCCAACACCAAGGATGACCTTGCACGAAATGATGTAGAAAATGTTATTCAATTTATTGATAGACATGGTCTTACTGATTACAAATCCGATTGATGCCACTTTGTCATCCTTGGGCAACTCCCAGAATTCAAGATGGCGACCAAGATGGCGGCTAGAGGCTAAATTATACATGCAAAATGTATTTTTACACATCATGGTCTTAAAATGAAGGACAAAAGTGATTTCAACATTTACAGATCGAGTTGGCTAAATTTTGTAATTCTTATACAAACTTTTAAATACAAAATGGCGGACAAAATGGCGGTCAAAATGACGGGTAAAGGCTATTTTCCCAGTATCTAAAGAACAAACTGGCAGAAAGAGACTGAGTGCTGTAGAAATTTATTTACTTATAGAATAGTTCATGTTATTAAAGAAACCGATTGACTTCACTTAGTCATAATTTATTATTAACAATTATAAATCCAAAATGGCGGCTAAAAAACCGATATGATCTAATAGTTCAGTACATAATATACGAGTACATACATGGACGGAAACAAACACATTTGGGTTTAAGTTTCAATGTTTGTTATATGATTTTTTGAATCTTTATAAACTCTCGAGTTTGTAAAACTAGTTAATCCCTCCTGATAATCTATTAGCAACTCAAGATTCAAGGTGGGGTCAAAGATAACGATTACGAAGCAAATTCAACCAGTTAATTTTTTAGCAATAATGTATTGTAAATAATGAAGTGTTTTCATAATGGCCTAGTTATTTGGCTAAAAACAGTCGTATTAGCCTTCGCCTGTGGCATCGGTTAATAATGACTGTCTTCAGCCGAATACAGACCGTTATGAAAACACTTAATTCACCATAGTCGCAGATAGGGTCCTAATAAAAAACGCTCAGATTGTACCAACATTCAAAATGGTGGCATTTTTGTGGAAGAAAGAAACACGGCCTTCAAGAGAAAACTCGGTCACTATGAGATTTGGAAGCAATCAAAATGACTGAATCTCCTAAAAGTCGAGGTTTAAATGAAATGGAAATTTCATAAATAATTCGATGGTTGCCCGCAAGATTCTAGCTCTTCAACGCAATGTACTTATTACAGTCTTGCTGGCAACCCTCGAATTGTGATTGACAAACTAATTTAATTTCCAAAATATAAGCCATTTAAATAAAGAAAAACGGGAAAAAAATGGGTTAATATACAATTTACAGTAGACAATTTAATTTAAGATTATTATTAAGTGCTATCATTTTGTTTAAGATTGCAATATGTGTGGATATTTGAAAAGCTTATAATCCATTTAGTTGAAATATTTCGATGCAGTGAAAATAAACTGAAACATGGCAATAGCAAAAAAAGCATGTGCCAAAAATGAGGAAGAAACTAATTGACTGAGCTCTATCAATATCATTACACAAACAATGATACAGTCTGACTAAACTTGACTTAATTAGAATATGTGCTTAAATGTTTAAGTTTGCTTCTGTCTAATAATATTACATGACGATAGCACAATTTCTCTGGTTGTTTTATATGTTGATAACAACATGTTCAAGTGACGACACAAATTATTGTTGACAGAGTATTTTGAACTCAATACTCTAAGCATATGCAATGGTAAACTAAACATATTAATGATTATAATTATCTTTAGAAAGTATCCAAGTGGGTACTAGCTTATCGCCAAAAGATATCATAAATGTCTTCACTTTGATGTACTAGCTTTAAAAGCATATTTACACCCATGCTAATAGTGTACCTTCTTTACATTGTCAAAAACTGACTGACTTTTAACATTACATTTTGAACGAATGTCAGTTGACTGCAACAAGATATACATCTCAAAAGAATATCAGCACACCAATGTCGTCATATATTTTTGATGCTCAGCAAATTGCAGCAGAAGTGATCATTTGTTGAACAATATTGTTGTCTGTGCTTGTCGTGCCAAGTCTTAAAGGTTTATGCGATTAAACATATATGTAATGTTATCGAAAAATGAAGAATCACCATATCTTGCAATGCATCGTCTATAATGTTTATGAGTGAAACATAATTATTTAAATATTACAAACGAGATGACAAGTTGTCTCAACGTACCATCCTTCTTTGGGGTAGTCTTTGCAGTTGATAGTGAATATCCTCCAAATGTGTTTAGTAATCAGACATGTTTAAACTTTTGGCACTGATGCATCAGATCTGTTATGTGTTCTTTCAAGATATTTAGTGTTAAGTGAAACAATACATTTTTTAATTTTCTACTTGGCCGTGTTTTGTAATTAATGAATCCCTTAAAACCACCATCTTGCATAGTGTAACACTATTTGCTAAATCAAGAGCTAGATACTGGGTTCAAATAGCAGTGTACGAGTATACGCTTATAATAAGAATTGGCATCTACGCCACGTTATTTTCTCAATCCTTGTAAATTAAACCAAATTCTTCTAAACACTTTTGATAGAAATGTGCTTTTGTTATTTTTCCATTTTTTATCAATGGCCAGAGTCATTTACAATGAAATAAAGAACATTCATGATTCAGTTGTGATATCTGATGTCTAGATCGGACTTGAAATGATCCTATTGCAATTTCTCTTATTTACTATCAAAATGTGTTACAATGTCAACAGAATTTCTATCAATTGCTTTGGCATAAATATCCTCTTGAAAGATTATAGAACATGCACACAATACTTACATGTACAATGTCATTAGTTTTTTTCTTTTTTATAACCTCCTTTAAATACATATTGATTATTATTGAAGTGGCAAACATATTGGGAAAGTGTTCGCTATTCTAAGGATATCACAACATAATTATGTTGTTCAATGAATTAAATATTATCAGAATAGTGTCTCAAAATTGCCATCTTAGAAACAATTTGCTTCTAGAGTCAACTGACAAGCTAACAAGTATCAACGATTTGATATTCGCAAGACCAAGAGATATAAAAACCTAAAGATAATGCTGTATACCCATTAGTTAGGAGTTATGTCTTTCAATGTGAATTGAAATTAATTTTCAAACTCTAATCATTCATTTTGACCTCCATCTTTAATTCTTGAAGTTATCCAAGAATACCAATATGGCATCAATCGGTTACATAAACAAAAAAGGATTAACTACGAAATAAAATGCATTGAAATCATTTTGTGTAGTTTTTATCCGCCATTTTGTCCGCCATCTTGGATTGGATTATAAACGAGGGGTACCAAAATTGCAAAAAAATAAAATTGCAGATAATGTTAGACTAATTTCAGCTATTTAAAAATTAGAGTCAACTGACAAGCTAACAAGTATCAACGATTTGATATTCGCAAGACCAAGAGATATAAAAACCTAAAGATAATGCTGTATACCCATTAGTTAGGAGTTATGTCTTTCAATGTGAATTGAAATTAATTTTCAATTTTCAAACTCTAATCATTCATTTTGACCTCCATCTTTAATTCTTGAAGTTATCCAAGAATACCAATATGGCATCAATCGGTTACATAAACAAAAAAGGATTAACTACGAAATAAAATGCATTGAAATCATTTTGTGTAGTTTTTATCCGCCATTTTGTCCGCCATCTTGGATTGGATTATAAACGAGGGGTACCAAAATTGCAAAAAAATAAAATTGCAGATAATGTTAGACTAATTTCAGCTATTTAAAAATTAGAGTCAACTGACAAGCTAACAAGTATCAACGATTTGATATTCGCAAGACCAAGAGATATAAAAACCTAAAGATAATGCTGTATACCCATTAGTTAGGAGTTATGTCTTTCAATGTGAATTGAAATTAATTTTCAAACTCTAATCATTCATTTTGACCTCCATCTTTAATTCTTGAAGTTATCCAAGAATACCAATATGGCATCAATCGGTTACATAAACAAAAAAGGATTAACTACGAAATAAAATGCATTGAAATCATTTTGTGTAGTTTTTATCCGCCATTTTGTCCGCCATCTTGGATTGGATTATAAACGAGGGGTACCAAAATTGCAAAAAAATAAAATTGCAGATAATGTTAGACTAATTTCAGCTATTTAAAAATTAGACTGTGATAAGGATGGATTATTATACATTAATCAGCTTTCATCCGCCATTTTGTCCGCCATCTTGAATTTTGGGAGTTGCCCAAGAGTGCCGGAGTGACATCGTCCAGTTTCGTTAACTACGATGTCTTGGCTTAAAGAAAATGCAAAAACATCTTTTACATCCTTCCATGAACGGTTAAATTGCTTTGTGTAGTTTATATACCGGACTAATATATACCCGACAGTTAGTTATTTACGCCATTCTAGCCGCCATCTTGGATTTTGGAAATTGCCCAATGATGCCAGTGTGGCATCAACCAGTTTTATAAACTAAACTCAAGAGTTATTACTTCAAAAATGCATTAAAACTTTTTAAAATGCCTCTATGTACGATTCTGCTCATTGGGGTTGATATTCCCGACAAATGTTGCTTTTATCCGCCATTTTGTCCGCCATCTTGGATCGGATACAAAACGAGGGGTACCAAAATTGCATGAAGTAAAATTGCAGATAATGTTAGACTAATTTCAGCTATTTAAATGATCAGACTGTGGTAAAGATGGATTTATTATACAATAATCAGCTTTCATCCGCCATTTTGTCCGCCATCTTGAATTTTGGGAGTTGCCCAAGAGTGCCGAAGTGGCATCATCCAGTTTCGTAAACTACAATGTCTTAGCTTCAAGAAAATGCAAAAACATTTTCTACATCATTCCATGCACGGTTCAGTCGATTTTTGTAGTTTATATACCGGACTATACCAAATGAAAGCTTGTTTATTCATCTTTAAAATAATGGGCATTAAAAAGCCTAGGCTTCGTCTATAGCGTCACAAGAACCAGCAGTAACTTCTGATTGCGTGGGACATTTTTTGTAAAATTATGTATATTTTACTAACACAAAAATTATGTTCTATATATATATATTTATATACATTCAAGTACTTGCAATGTTACCTGTAGCTGCGCTTCTTCATTCTTCATCCATATTTTGATATATGATAGGTCATTGTTTTGTGTAATTACTGTTGGAAACTATTGGCATTAAAGATAGAACCTATATGAAAGTTCTATATGGACCTTCGCGTGGAAATTCAAAGAAAATTGTTCGTTATAAAACTAATCTAGTGTAAAAAAACAAACACGAACTAGTAGCAGTATTATATACCAAATGAAAGCTTGTTCATTCAGCTTTTAGAAAAGGGGTATTTTATGTCATACGTTTTGGTCATATTGTCACGAGAACCAGCAGTAACTTGTAGTGGCGGAGGACATGTTTTTGTAAAAACGTACAAACCAAAGAAGAATATTGTATATATTTCTTGAAGCACTTCGCTCACTAAATGAAGCCGTATTTTACATTCCATATGGTTATTTTTATCTATTGTATATACATTTAATGCCGTTGATATTGTTACAAATACGTGACAAATTTTGCCATCAGAGATAGGTCCTATCTGTACGTTTGAATGAGTCCTCTGAGTAGAGAACTCGAATAATAATAGAAAACTGTTCGTAATGTAACTCATTGTAAGTACTTACACGAACTTGTAGCAGTATTATATATCAAATGAAAGCTTGTTCAATCAGCTTTACGAAAATGGGTATTATATGGCATAGGTTTCGTTCATAACATCACAAGAACCAGCAGTAACTTCTGATTGCGAGGGACATTTTTTGTAATTTATATACATTCATGTACTTACAATGTTATCCGTAGCTGCGTTCTTTCATATTTCATCTATATTTTGAGTAAGGTTAGGTCATTGTTTTGTGTAATTACTGTCGGAAACTATTAATCTAACTATTAAAGATAGACCCTTTATTAATGTTCTATATGGACGCATGGAAATTCAAATGAAAAAATGTTCGTTTTAAAACTCGCCCAGTGTTGTATCTTTACACAAACTTGTTACAGTATTAAATACCAAATTAAAGCTTGGTCATTTAGCGTTTTAAAAATCGGTATTTTATGGCATATTTTATGATCATAGTGTCACAAGAACCATCAGTAACTCGAGATCGTTTAGGACAATTTTTGAACAAAACTTGGATATAAACCCATCAAGAATAATATATATATTTTTTCCTAGTACTTGGATTACTAAATGTGTTCCTTCATTTTATTTCTTTATTTAGACGCGACCGTGGCTTATTGGTTAACATGTCTGACTTCGAATCCGGAGATAACGGGTTCGAGCCCCGTTGCAGTACGATGTCATACCCTATACATGAGTTATCGGTCTCGTGGTAGGGTATTATAGTAGAAAGAGCTTGTCGTCGTATATACATGTATAACCTAAATGTGTATTGAAAAAAAAAACAATTAAAACAAACTATTCATTTATTTTCACATATGATAGTTTTGATTTTTAACACATCCACTGCAAATATTGACATCCTAGATTGGCTCTATCAGTATTTTAAATTTTGAACCTTAAAGAGAATTCGAACATTCAGCTACTCAACCAACTCGCAAATCTCCTATGTCTGCCTGTTCATTGTCATAAAATATGTGATTTCATGTTTTACCTTCCCTCTCATTAATTCATTATCACTTTACATGTACACACTTTATAGAGAGGTGATGTCGGTAACAACGCTATGAACTGTTAGAAGCATTTACACTCTGCTAATATAATTACATCGAAGTAGATTTGTATGATGATCCGTACGTTTGTAGTACAACACTCTAAAATGCGGGAATTCTGAAAGGCAAGATTAACAATAATTTGCTAGAATGATACAACACTCTGCTGTACTGTGGAAAATTCTCACAGAAAGGTTTACTGTTGTACTGTCGTAACAGTAGGAATTTACTGTTTTATTGTTGTACTGCAGAAAATTCTATTAGTAAGGCTTTACTGCTGTACTGCCGAAAATTCTGGCAGTAAGGCTGTACTGCTGTACTGCCGAAAATTCTGGCGGTAAGGCTGTACTGCTGTACTGCCGAAAATTCTGGCAGTACGGCTGTACTGCTGTACTGCCGAAAATTCTGGCAGTACGGCTGTACTGCCGAAAATTCTGGCAGTAAGGCTGTACTGCCGATAATTCTGGCAGTACGGCTGTACTGCTGTACTGCTGAAAATTCTGGCAGTACGGCTGTACTGCTGTACTGCCGATACTGCTGTCTTCACATACATCAGTCTCTGGGATACCTCCAAACAGCAGATTTTCTCTCATACTTCTCCATTGTGTATCAATTACTTTCTCATTGGTATTTTCTATTTTATCAACTATTTCATCATGTCTTATTTTCATTGATTCTATATTATTTTCTATTTCTTGCATGCGTCTATCAAAATCATTATTGCAGTTGGTTATTTCGTCACACATATAAAATATTTTAAGTGGATTTCACGAAGCCTTTCTTACATAAGTATATATTTAGGGTTGATATAAGCGACCCAAAATTAAACCAACAAAATTACCTTAGAGTACTAAATGTCCAATGCGTTCTATTGATTTAAATAACGACTCTAGTCTATAGCGTAAACGGTTATACTATTGACCTAGACACATTGTTTTTGTCTGGCATAGGTTCGAATCCTGAATGTTTATTTTCTTTCACTTTTGGTCCATTTTATCTTTTGGCACAATTATCTTACCTTTACTTCATTGCCGTACTTGTAGAGTGTAGTATTTTTCGAATTACAATATTGTGCATCAGTGAAGATTGAATAATAGGGCTGTGGATCGTTGAGCTAGTGGCGATCCGATCCAAACCACGATTCATGTGTAGCGATTCACAAATCGAACCACGAATCACATACATAATTAATGTAATAACAAGAAAAGATTAATGCAAAGCATTAAATACCGCCGGATAGTGATAACATTATGTGTACATACACAAAAGAGAAAACAAAGATATATAAGGAACAACTCAACCCAAAGACAACTCAACCGGAGCCAACTCAATCCCCTACTAACGGGTTGAGTTGTCCCAACTTTGAGTTGAGTTATGCACGGGTTGAGTTGTCTTCGGGTTGAGTTGTACTGTATCCATTACGTTCGCTAACAGTCGTTACTGAACACGCTGCAGGGTTAAGAAGAGAAGATAATTAGTAATTTCTTGGAGAAACTCCTTTTAAACTTGATATATGCTTTACAGAATAAATAAAATGTATACAAAAACTCACCAGATTTAACAATTCAATAATCTAATACTTCTTGTCCTGCCGTTTTTTGGAACATATTTTGACTTAATGGTGGCCTCAATGAGAAAGTGAGTTAGACAGTTATTATACAGTAACAGCTGAAAAGTTCAGCATGCAGAGACAGTATCAAACTTACTACAGACAGTACAAAATTAATAATTAACTTTTTCATCATGAATTTAGCGCTTCGTATACGATAAACGCGAGTCTGTAACAAATCTGTTCACGGAGACGTGCGTGAAATACGTACGGTGTGTGTTTTTTTAGCATGAACCTCAATTTAGGGGAGCAGCTATTTTACAATGTCTTAAAATATAAATTAAGGATAAACTGTTCTTCAAAATGCCCCCAAAAAAGGCACGAAATTTTATTGCAGTACTATAAAACTAAAAATTAATACAATTTAGCACGGTCAACCTTTGTAAATGAAAAGGAGAACGCAAGTAAAAGAAATCATGGACTGCTCCTACCATGGTCATCAGATTCTGACGACTCCAATATACCACCGGCCTTCAGGCCAGTGGTAAATGATGTCTATTATGTTTTGATCATAGTTTACTATGTTTGTCTTTTTTAGTGCTGAGAGGTGACTTATGACATACATTTGTGTCTCCCTGTCAACTACCTTAAATCGTGCAATTGCACTTATTATTTATTATTATGCACACACCAACACTATCAATATCTTGAACATTTGATAAGGCCTTATCTGGGTACATTAAGATGCTTGAATATATCAATTTAGATCATAATCTGTTTCAAATGATTGTATGAAAGATTTACAATTGAGTAAATATATCGTTGATAGTGCCAATTTAGTGATTATTTTTTCAAATGGGCGCTGGTACCCCTGGGACAACATTGCCCGGGCATGTGCCACCCAGTGAATCCGGGTCTGTCAACTGTTACTGTCAACGCCCAAATACCTTAAAACATAAAATGAGCAAAGGAAGATTTTGATACAATACTTGGCTAGTTTACAATGAAAATGACCTCTACAAAGACTAGCTTAAACCAATAACAAGAGATAGACCCAAAGCTATAGGCCCTGTGTGATAAACACATTGCCGTGTTTAATATGGGGAAAATGCCATTAAGTCGCTCATGAAATCAGCGGACTACTATATCTATCAAGTATATTAATCCACACGAAAACAACAAAACAGGTTTCTTACATTCCATCATCGGCAAAACATGTACTATCATTATGGAAAATACTGAACCAAGTTTAGTGACCCAATCTCCGTTCAAATTATACCGTTAGAACATTGCAAACTTCCTTAGAAGCAGAATGTTGTCAATTGTTTCTAAGGAAGATGTAACAAAAGCTAAAACATTATATTCTTCTTTCAGTCGAATAATTTGTCTACTGTCTAGTAATCTTTCCAAATCAAAGTGCTGAAGGCACTGAATGAGCGATAGTTCAAAGGCAGGGAAGTGAGTTCTAACGCTCTTGTCGGGTAAGTTAGGCAGAGTAATTCTGCACCCCTGCAAATTGAAAGTCTGTCACACTGAATTCAGCAAAACAATGCAGGTACATTTCATACCATTAGAGTTCTGCAGTCTATGTTTAAAGTAATAAAATCTTATTCTACATACAATACTTCCATTTTCTGAGTACAAGTGACCAGAGCAACACGTGTTTTCTATTTCTATCTACTCCAGTGCTTTCAGCACTTTGATTGCATATGTAACTACTAATATGTATATATACACTGTCTACAATCTTTTTGTTCAAGAAAGTATTTACGGTCAGAACGTAGATCACTGGACATTTATTCTAGTTAAGTAACAGACTGCATGGTTGGATGGGTGACCATTATGGATAACAATAAGCTCAGTGCACTCAATATGTATGTATTGATTACAATCACAGTCAGTGACTCTAAAATGAACTTCAAAACACAGTTGTTCATAAATGATTTAGAGCTATTAATTACTTATTGTGAAGACTAATGGAAAATGATCGAATATATCCAACTGCATTGATGCATAAGGAACAGAGTTGATAACTTACAAAAGTACAGGAATTAAAAAAATTATTGACAGCTTTACACCAGTATAGTGAAGAAAAATAGCACATGTTGCCATTGGCACTGGTGAATATTTCCTAACTGTTAAAAGAAAGTGTCAGGACTGTGATGATACAATATTTGGAAAGCGGTGATTCATTGTTTAAAATGCGATGATTCATTGTTTAAAATGCGATGATTCATTGTTTGGAATGTGATGATTTGTTGTTTAGAATGCGATGATACATTGTTTAGAATGCGATGATTCTTATTTGGAATGTGATAATTCATTCTTTAGAATGTGATAATTCATTCTTTGGAATGTGATGATACATTGTTTAGAATGTGATGATAAATTGTTTGGAATGTGATGATACATTGTTTAGAATGTGATGATTGATTGATAAGAATGTGATGATACATTGTTTAGAATGTGATGATAAATTGTTTGGAATGCGATGATACTTTGTTTGGAAGGTAATGATACATTGTTTAGAATGTGATGATAAATTGTTTGGAATGCGATGATACTTTGTTTGGAAGGTAATGATACATTGTTTGGAATGCGATGATACATTGTTTGGAAGGTAATGATACATGTACATTGTTTGTAATGCGATGATACATTGTTTGGAATGCGATGATCCATTGTTTAAAATGCGATGATAAATTGTTTGGAATGCGATGATTCATTGTTTGGTATGTAATAGTACATTGTTTGGAATGCAATGAAACATTGTTTGGAATATGATAATACATTGTTTTGGAATGTGATAATACATTGTTTGGAATGTGATGATACATAGTTTGGAATGCGATGATACATAGTTCGGAATGCGATGATACATTTTTGGAATGTAATGATACATTGTTTGGAATGTGATGATATATTGCTTGGAATGCGATGATATATTGATTGATATGTAATGCTTCATTGTTTGGAATGTGATGATATATTGCTTGGAATGCGATGATATATTGATTGATATGTAATGCTTCATTGTTTGGAATGTGATGATATATTGTTTGATATGTAATGCTTCATTGTTTGGAATGCGATGATATATTGTTCGAAATGTAATGCTTCATTGATTGGAATGCGATGATATATTGTTTGATGTATAATGCTTCATTGTTTGGAATGCGCTGATAGATTTTTGTATTATCACATTTCAAACAATTTATCTTGCTTTCCAACCAAACTATGAAACATCGCATTGGTCGCAATGATACATTGTTTGGACTGAGATTACATATTGTTAGAAGTATAATGCATTAATATCGTACTAGATGAGATAACACTATACATATATACCAAAGTATCATGAAAATTATTATATGAAATAAATTCCCAAAGAACTCATATAATTGTAATAAAACAGAAATGACGTATCAGAGCAGAAATTATACAAAAATAAGTAAGTATAAAATAATAATAATAATAACGACTTTATTTATTGTGAATAACATATTTGGTGTAAACCAATTTTCAATATGGTCCACATATATAAAAGCAATGAGAAAAATATCAATGTACTGAGTGTGATAGATCAACTTTCACTAAAACCAATTTAATCTTGTCAGTATATCTGAATTGGCTTTTTAGACAATTTTAAGACAATTTTAATACAACTGACATTTATCTTATTATCTGTTATCTTAGTCTGTTAAATATGTTGTGCTCGAAGGTTATATGACACATGACAGTATTTGAAAATATGTTGTTTCCATCAAGTTACATAAAATTATTATCATACAATTGAGATTATTTGCTGAGTAACTTTGTGAACAAGATGGCTTGGAGTATATTGATCTGGTTTTCAACAATACCAGCCATGAAGCTGTGACAACGAAGGTGATCGGCAATGATGAGTCTGTTCCCTATGATGATGTAGATTTTACCAAGAAAGCTGAACCACTTCCTCCTTAAAGTGATGATAATAATAGACCGAACTTCATTTCTTTAAAATACCGGGTGGTAAGCAATTAAGCCATTCAGGAGAAATCGGGAGGGATTGACCTATGTAAAAAGAGGTCACCAACGGCTAGATTCTCTATGATTGTAAACAAATACTTACAAAAATTACTACAGTGTTTATATTGTTACTTCCAAAACATGTTTCAAGAAGAGTATAAGACTCTAAAATACTGCAGGTATATAATCCATGAATCAACAGTCATGGGGACTTTCTATTAGGGACAGCGAGATGATAATATCATTGGCTCTGTGAAGTTCATGAACTCTTTTTTGATTGGCTGAGTGAAGGTTATGAACCCCTTAGCTTCTCCCAACTTAAGTCAGTCAGATTTGAATTTTTAACTGGATTTGTCGAAGAAAATGAGAGCTATTGCTATCACTTTTGCGTCGGCGTTGGCGTTGTCGTTAATTTTCAGATTAAAGTTTTTTAAAACTTTTATATCTTCAACACTATCCAAGTTATTTTATTGTAAGTTGGTATGCTTATTTAGTGGGACTATATTAACCGTACCGTGAAAAGGGATAACTCTGGAGGAATTATTTTTTGAGTTATTGCCCTTTTATACTTAAAAAATTGCAAACTTAAAGTTTGTATACTTATTTGTCGGTACGATATCTACACGACTATGAAGGGACGTAAACTGTAGATGAATAAATTTTGGAGTAATTGCCCTTTTTTACTTAAAAATTGCAAAAATGAGGTCAAAATTTTTCCTATGTAGAATATCTTCAATACTGATCAAGATATTAGACTCAAAGTTTGTATACTTATTTGTCAGTACGATATCTACACGACTATGAAGGGATGTAACTGTGGATGAATTATTTTTAGAGTAATTGCCTTTTTATACTAAAAAACAGCAAAATATAAGGTTAAAATTGTTCCTATATGGAATATCTTCAATACTGATCAAGATATTTGACTTAAAGTTTGTATACTTAATTATCGGTATTTTATCTACACAACTATAAAGGGAGGTAACTGTGGATGAATTATTTTGGAGTTATGTCCCTTTATACTTGAACATTTAAGAATAAAATTTGTTCTAATGGGATATTTTTAGTACTTTCAAATATATTTGAATGAAAGTTGGAATGCTTTTTCATCATTTCTTCATCTATCGGACTATGAAAGGACATAACTCTGGATGAATTACTTTCCGAGCTATTTCCCTTTATACTTAAATATTTAAGATTAAAGTTTGCTCAAACTGAAAATATTTTGTTTGACAGAAAGTTAGTATTCTTTTTCATCAGTAATACATTTACTCGACTACAAAGGGATGTAACTATTGATGAATTATTTTTGGAGTTGTGTCCTTTTCAACTTTTAAATTAGGGTTAAAGTACTTTAAACTGAAATATTTTCATCAAGATATTTAAATGACAGTTAGTATACTTATTCATCAGTACTACAGCTACCGGACTACAAAGGGACATAGCTCTTGAATTTTTTGAAGTTATTCCCCTTTACTTTAATGTTGAAATTTGTTTAAATTGAAATATTAATAGTTCCTTATAAAGATATTTAAATCAAAGTAGGTATGCTTATTCATTGATACTATGTCTACTTAACTTTGAAGGGACGTTACTATGGATGAATGTTTTAGGAGTTATGCCCCTTTTATATTTTACAAATAATGATTTGGTAATTATCGTTTGACCGATTTATTTCCTGTTAAAAATAAGTCTGGTCTTGAAATCATTTTTGTTTAAAGATAAGCCTTGCCATGAACAAAAACACCCGGAAAGTCGAGCGCGCTGTCCTTGGACTGGTCTTGTTTGAATTTGTTTTCAAAATTGTTTTTGAAAGTACAATTTCTAGGTAATATTGAAAACAAATTGTTTTAAATAGTATTGAAAATGTGTCAAAGAAACAGTATGACAAAATTCATTAAAATCTGATCAGTAAATTAGTCACAGTTCAAGATTTTCTTTGTTTACTGCTCAGAGAGAAGAGGCAATTTTCAACATTCTCCCTCTTTTATAATATAAGCCCGGCCTTTAAACCAATGAAACGGTGCTTTCAACATAGTCAGTAATATACCAAAAAACTTGTTAATCTATATGCTTACATTATGAACACAAGTTTGACCAGTTTTGACAAATTCGAGTGCAGTATATATATCCCACAAGTGTACATTTAGCTCGCTCAACAAACATAACTGAGACACAGTTCAACATTTTATACCCCTCTGTGGTGGAGTCGTAACCTATCACCGTGACATGTCGTAGACCATAGGGTTCGACCCCTGCTACTGACCTTGGCTTCATATAATGAGAAACTAGGCATTTGAACTGAGATACCTAGAACAATGATAGGATTAAATGTCTTATATGACTTTGGCTGTTTGAAAAGTGGTAATAACATAAATGAACAATCAACACTTGAGTGTAACTGAATTAACATTTGCTGGTATCCATAGAGTTACGAGATTAGCATTTCAAACTACCGGTGACTGTTTTTAAGTAGTTTGAAGTTAAAATGATTCACCTTTTGCTCTTTATCAAATGTAATGTTTGAATTCGCAAACTTTTCTTCAGTATTCTTGTTAACATTTCCTATATATATATAATGAACATTGTAGATAAGCTTCAATTAATATATTAAGTACAAAATGTAAACAACACATGGTCGGCAAGTCATAGGTAGCTTATTTACCAAGGCCTATATAGTGGGGTCGATAAGTTTCATTTTTCACGACAATCTTTCACTTTGGGATACAAGCACCAAATTTGATACAGTTGTTGTACATAGTGTGTAGTTTACAAAAAGCACGATTTCCACCTCCAAATTCAAGATGGCCGCCATTTTTTTCAAGAAGGCCGCCGATGATAGGGATTTTTGTCCTGTTCATATATAATAGCTTTTTAAATTATTTTTATTTACGTATTTATCAATATAATTTCAATATTTCATGACAAATAAACAATTCAGTTAAATTCTTTAAAACAAAATCCATTTAATGGCTGTCAATTCAAAATGGCGGCCATTACAAAACGCCAACTTATTTTATACACTGACGCTTAGTCTCGGATGAAATTCATTGCTGTTAATTGATTCAGAACATTTCTCATTTATTAGAATATATCTCAAAATATAACCAGTGCATCTGGTGACATCACTACAGTAACACCTAGGCATCCTGCACGGTTCCGGATCGAAAACATTACATATACGACCGCTGTACCGTGATACTCAGCATGTATATCAGTGTCGATTTGAAGTGTGCTTACTGCTGAATTGGCACATGATTTTTGTATTCATTGTGTTAACAATGAATACTCTGTTATGAAAAGATTAATAGTAGTATTCCGATCAGAGTCCAATTTAAATCGCCTATACCTAACAGCACCCAAGCCAGAATATTCCAAGACAAAGTAGTTCATGATTTGCAACATCATACTGAAACTGGTACTTTATGTATTTCTGCGCGAGAAATTGACCAGACGCTCAATATGACGTCACAGAATATACTTGAAGCGATTAACTTGTAACAGAGATAAGACTGCCCATAATACTCGTGAGAGGTGTGTGGCAGTACTATGAGATAGATGTACACTCGACGGCCTTCACGGTCTATTTATAGAAAGTCACAGTCTAAACCACTGACGAAGACACTGTGACTGACACCATAAACAGAGAAGGATTATCATGCCATCACTGATAATGATCCTTTTATATATTGTACATCTATATATTAAATTATCAAACATGATTGGTTTAATTAACGGTTAAAAAACATTTTTTAAAGAATTTTAATGCCTCACTTATAGAGATCACAGGCGTAAGCAGTACTTTCGTGCTATTAATTGTTTGGGGACCTTTGATGCTTTGCGTCAATATTTTCTTGTAAAGAAATATAATCTACGTTCGATTAGCCGTCGGAATACAGAACATGTTCTTGAATCGAACAATCTGGATTGGTTATCAATAAATATAATTTCTTGCCAAATGGACAGGTGAATTATAAAGTATACCATAAAAATGAGTTTGTACGTGCTCGGTCGGAACCTGACAAAATTGTTAAACTCTGACACATATATTGCTTGAATGCTTTACTAAAGGAGATGTCATACATGGCTAACCGACGATTTCAAGCATTTTTGGAAATGCTAATACTTTTACTGTATACATTATTATAAGTGCTGATTCCCGCGTATTGACCTTACGCCAGAATACCTATGCTCCGCCCACCGATACACGTGGTACATTGTCCGACATTATCAGGGATTAATCTACATGATCTATGTCCCTAACCATTATCTATGTTTTGAAAGTAACAGGTTCAAATGCATGCTATTTACTTACTTGTCATTCGATTTCGATAAACTTAATATTTTTGAAAAGGGCATTGTCTCATCTATCAAATGATACATTATTTATGAATATCCATTCATAAATATTCAAATTAAATGTGAGTCCATTTGCTCCAACAAAAAATATACGCACAAAGAATGAGCAAGTTGAAAGAATACACTTAAATTTGAACGCTGGTAATAGTCGTTTGGATGTGCGGATTTTAAACAGTAGAACATGCAAAAAATATTACATTACGTTAGCTATCAAATGATGTAGAGTTAATTAAAATATGTCGAGAAATAAAAAAGTTAAGGGGTGGATATTAGGGGCTAACTAGACGGAGTTGTGTTCAAATACATGCATATCATTTACGAGATAACATATTTCCTAAAGATTAATTTGTCTGAAAATGGCATTGTCATAACTTTCAAATGATTCCCTTTTTTATAATATCCATTGATAGATATTAAAAATAAAGGTAGGTTCATTTGCTCTAACAAAAACGTTATATGCGCAAAAATTATCAAAGAACGCATCTCACATTGAACGTTTGTAGAAATCCTTTATAAATCAGAAAACTGATGGGTATACACGAAAACAACTTTATATACATGTAATCCTTAAAATGGTGTATAGGTGATAAAATATGCTGAGAAATAAAAAGTGAAGGGGTGGGTCCATAGATCTTTGTGGTACATTTTGGGGGTAAACATGCATGAGAAATGTGATTTTCAACCTGATTTATTACATACTTGTATTTATTGTCGTCAGATTATTATTAGTTTATACTTTTATCACAGTATTTACAGACCCCGTGTGTACATATTTTGACCATTCTAATTTGTTTTATTGAGTATATTTTGTAACTTTCACTGAGAAACCTATATAACTGTACATAGGGTTCATGCTAACACATAAGAAATTCGATGTCCGTCAAGACCAGATGTCGGACAAAATGGCGGCCGATAAGCCGCTTATCTTAGATAAGCATCAGGGTATCAAATGCCGGACGCTGATTGGCTAATCGGAGCTGTCAATCAAATTCTGGCGTAAGGTCAATATTGGGTTTGTTTTAAAGATAATTATTTCCGGACTGTAACTGTTCGGGTCGTGTGCAATTAAACCTGAATTTTACGGCGCATTGGATGCAAGTCCTAGGTGAAATAAATTTAAAGACACAACTTATAAATCTTGAACATCAAAAGAAAATTGTAGTATAGTGGTTACATCATTATAGAGATGAAAATTTCAAGTATTTCATGTTTCATGACTTTTTCATGTTTGCTAGCAAGTGAAATAAATTGAGGCCCATGCATAGTTATTGATAATGATACTAGTACTGTATTTATGAATGTCTCTGACAAAATTGAGTAAGTAAGTTGTTTTTGCAGCGCCTGGTTCCAAACTGTTTTTCATTCAGACAATATTTTAACCATCTTTTTTTTTAAAAAGGAAAAATATTAATTTAGCAGACAACATTTAATTGAGCAGACGACCGTTCTCTTCATAGCTGGTCAACGATTAGACATGTGTAATAAATAGGGAAATATTGTTTTCTGTTCACAATTCCATCTACATTTTTAAATGGATTTCAACCAAACATTCACATAAGTTTTGTCACCAAGTGCTTTAGTGGAACAAATCCTCTTTATCGTTCATATATAGGTCACATGTGTATTTTAAAAGAGAATGAGAGCTTATTACTTGTACTCGGGTGTTGTTATCCGATGTCTCGTCATTTGTGTTGGCAGACTTTGATAATTTCAGTTGTATCGAGTTAACTTAAAGTCAAAACAGCAAAAATGTAGTCAATTAGGGGTATGTAAGTTTTTTGCTGTTCGATACAACGATCCATTTATATAAATGCTACATTTGAACTAGGTTCATGTACCCATTGCAGGGCCTCAATGATTATATCCATTCACCGTGACATACTGAAATTCTACCGTTATATCTAGCCACGAAAAAGCATGCAATACATGTGTCAAAATTTATGATAAGTTGTGTCTTTAACAAGGATAAAATCATAAATATACATTTTGTCAATGAGTATCACAATCACGGTGTATAAACGAAAACGAAACTGTACGATCGCTGTTGATCGGTATTTTATGATTTTCCTCTATACCCAACCTAAACACTGAAAACTGAAGTAAAATAAGATTAAATTCTGTACGATGTCTGTTGATGCGATGTAAAATGATGTGTACGACGTCCGTTGATGTGTTTGTCCGACTTCTGTTGATGCAAATTGTTGATTTGTTACATTCTGTACGATGTCTATTGATATTAATTTATGATAATATACTTGTTTCTTTATCATTTCCGCCACCGAAGTAAAGAAGTAGACCATGTTGTGAACATGTGCATGAAGAAAATAAACTCTGGTAGAATTTTAGATAAGGGAGATATTTCACTTTAATTTTGTACAATAACAATTGTAAGCTTGAGAGCAGTAGATACACAAAATTTTCATACACTGACCACAAAAAGAAAGTATACAGTCCATTAAATTTTATTTTTTCTGCATTACATGTATATAGTATTTTATGATCTTTACTTTTGCTTTTGTAATTTTATTTTACATAGTGGAAAAAACATGCAAAACATTTATTTATATTTCAATACAATAACAACAAATTCAATATACTTGAATTATCAAATTTCAATCAAAATTACAGGAGAGGTCCGTTAAGGCCTGTCCACGACGGCAATACAAATAACACTTAAACACAGTCAGTATTTGGTGTAACCCCCTACAACAATCCTGCGTGGCATACTTCTAAACAGCCTCTGGTACTTCTCCACAGTGATTCTGGACTAGTCCGTTTAAAGATTAGCCTCCAGCTCTGTAAGGTTACGTGAGCGATATTGTCGCACAGCTGTTTTCAATTTAAACCACAAGTGTTCAATAGGGTTTAAGTCTGGGCTCTGTGGGGCCAACATATCAGTTCCATGATGTCATTATTCTCTTTCTGTTAATGTGTTCATTCATTCTTCTGCGAACGTAAACACCCCCATCATTCTGGAAGAGAGTGAATCTTGACTCATCTGTACACAGAACAGCACTTCAGTCTACCCTGGTCCAGTCTGCATGCTTGTTGGCAAATTCCATCCGTTTTGCACGATGAACAGCTGTCAGGAGTGGTTTCTTCACTGCTCTTCTTTTAGACGAACACATTGCAAACGCCGTCAAACATTGGAATTGTTGGTGTGAACTCCATGCTCCTGTCAAGCAGCCATCATAGCAGAAATGCACTCTCGACGGTTCTGGATGCTTAACCGTGCTAAATGCCGATCGTCCTCAGAACAAGACACCCTTGGTTGACCCGATCTAGGCCGGTCGTCATAGCTGTTGGTCTGCTGACGATGCCTTATGGTCTGGTACACTGTCATTCTGCAATAGAAAAAATGTTTTACTTGGGTCAAATAGGCAAAAGTGTAATGCACTTAGTTTCAGGTTCAATCTGATAATTACCCAATCAAATTTTCCGCTTGCATACTCGCTAATCCTGTACAACAACGCCCTACTGGATATCTGTTTACGAAGATTTTTTAAGGTCAAAGCAACAATGAAAGTGAAAGAAGAAAGAAAATACTAAGCAAAACCTCACCTTGTAACTCCCTTTCTTCGGCAAACTTGGCAACAAGCTCCCTTTGCTGGAACTTGGCCGCACACTCAACCCTCTGTTCAATTGTTAGTCACATTATCACTTTTCTTCTTGAAAAAAAGTGTCAGCAAAAGTGAATTGCTGCTAATACCATTATTTTAAGGCATTTCATTCATTTGATGAGTACCTAAAGTAAACAAAATTTTAATCCCCCCCTCATAGCAGAATACTGAAAAAAAAATTCCTTCTAACCTATGAAATTGTGTACCTTAAGGAAATTACCCCTTAATTTTTTTAATTTAATATACTCCTTTAATGGACAGTTATCTCCCTTCTTAAAATGTAATGTTTCGGCCTTCCCATGCAGAAAAACTGATGTTTGGTCATATTTTGTCTGTAAAATTAGTTTAAGACACTGCATACTTTAATTAGGTGGGCACAAACAAAGGGTACGAAAGTACAATTAAGTTAAATATTACCTGTTTTATAAATTATGCATTGCTTAAGATAGTGGTACATGACTAAACACTTAAAACGCAATAATATCCTCATATTAAATCACACAATTAAATCAAACGAAGTCGTACAATACATTTACATTAAATCGTTAGTAGTCGTACACAATCATTTGTTGAAGTCGTACAGTATGTCGGCGAATGCACACGACATAAACGTCAAGTTTACACATAGTTGCATTCAACATTCTGATAAATTATTGATATAATACAATAAATAATTTATTTTATACCAAAAAAGTCTTCATACAATAACATGAATGTGATTTGTTTTCTCGAAATCGAGTTTACAAGACAAGCTATGGATGTCAACAAAGCAAAATAGTTCGTGATTTGGATGTGATTGTTAACGTTTTTACTATAAAAAAGATATGGAATCATCAAAACTGCTGCAAATAGTTTATCACGAGCTAAGGTTTATTTTGAAAGTCTGTCTATGTACCAGAAGATTTGTTATCCCATAAAAACTAATAAATTGTACTTCTGTATAAATTCACTACCAATCGCAATCACTGATGTCGTACAGTCGTTTATACACCGTGACAATGGATAAAATACTTGCAATAAAATCCATCCATGACTATATCGGGTTTAAATACTTACAAGTCAGTAAATTTGGAAAATCCTCTGTTTTAAAGTGGTTTTTTTTTGGGGGGGGGGTCTTTTGAAAATCTTGTGCAATAAAATAGTGTGAACTATCGTTGGTAAAGTCACACTATTAGTGTTGAGTATGATACATTTAGTAGCACCCTGACTTGGATACTGGAGTATCAAACCCTTTCAAGAAAATAAAAATTGATGTAGATTTTTTCTCTGTGAAGGTACAGTTTGAAGCACTGTGAGAGCTAAGGGATTATAAAATCTATTCAATAAAGAATAAAGGCTTATGATGGAAAAGTTTCATTTCACCAAATTCCTGAATAAAAAATGTTAATACTACATACTCATTAAAAAAATACAATAACTGCATTTAACTTAAGTATATTAATAATATAAATGATAATTATTATACTATCAATTAATGTATTGAATATATTATTTGTACTTGTTGAAGTCATCAACATAATTAATGTTTGGAACATATATCACTTTTTCTTCAAAATAACTAGTTTGTGTGTAATAATGAACTCTGGTATTTAGATAAATCTTAGTATAACACTTTGAATCTTAACATTTGTTTATTTTCTTACAAGATATAGATAACTTGTGCATATAAAACACTTTCAACTATTTTCCAAAAAATAATCCCATTCACTTGACTACATTAACCTCTTTGTTAAATCAGGTAATCAAATGAAAAAAAAGAAATATAATTTATCAAACAATTAATTCTTAATTATATCTGTAAATTTTAACCTTCATCATTAAACACCATCAGTGCAGGTAAAATTAATTTCTAAGACATTTATGATAAGCAGAAATGGGGTTTAAATACATTATTTTCTGTTCAGTTACTATATAAATCATAGAATAGCAGCAGGGTGTTTGTCCAACTTTACTCAAAAATGTGTACTACGTAGCACACATAACAGATAACAATGACATAGTTTTAAATCTCTCCTATATTAGAGTTTTTTTTGACACACAGAATTAAACAATGTGATAGTCATATTGTAACAGTTAATAGCTTTGACTAATTACAACAGTAATCATAGTAATACGTAAATTCAATCGTTCAATATTGTAAATGACTCAAGCAGATTTTTATTGTGAAGAGAGTATGAAAAAAAACATGTAATCGACACCATTAATAATTTCTACGGCCATTCTGCCTACTTCCCCTGATTCTAAATCATGTAGGGCAATCGTCAGTCACTGACGAAGTATGCACCTAGTAGTTTGTTAACAGCTAAATCCAGAGATAAAGCCTCTTCAGGAACAGTGAGTAGGTGGACTGACCGCTGTGATATAACCTTTATAAGGTGTTGCTACAGCATAAAACCCAACAAAAATTGAATAAATCTAAACACAATGAATACCCCAGTACTTTCAGTGCTTTGATTTTCTTTGTTTGTGTGCTGTTGAAATCAATCAGTTTTCTGTACACTATACAAAGGAGTCTCAAACGCGTTCGAATTAACCCCTTTTAATATTACGTAACTATCGTTAGTCAACGTTGAGGAGCCAATAGTAACAGAGCTTAAGTTACCACAATGGTGTACTGCTCGCACGGAATTTTTTTTTTATTTATTTGAGTTAACGCCGTGTCAACACAATTTTAGGTCATTTTACGGCGTCCAGCGCACCTAACCTAGCTTTCCTCTATAACCAGTACTCACCTACCCTTCCACAAGGCTGGATACTTCTCCATATTATCTAATCAATGGAGGAAAATCGACATTATTGTCAAATTTTCATAGAAGGGTATAACCTCCCCGGATGGGATTCGTACCCGCACCTCCTCGGGCACGAGTATCCAAATCCCGGCGCGCTTCCATCTGCGCTATCGACCCGGGTTCACACGGAATTTAAATAAACCTGAATGAATCATTGGGTTAGATGTAGGGTACTCTTTTCATTGACACACATTTATGTAACGTGTGACAAGGTGGCCAAAACACACCTGCCACACGGTTCGTGGGTAAAAGTGTAACAATACTCTAATTCTGTTTACATCGATGTATATTTCTATATTTGGTGTCACATATGATAAACTCAAAATATATATATAATTCAGATTACTAGAATATGGACAGATGTATCAATAGTATTAATCTTCAGTCTGAAATAAACAATAAACCAAAATAACCTATAGTGTTTATCAACACAAATTATCTATATACAAAGCTCTTATTAAACAATTGTTCTTTGAAAACATTGATGTAATGACATAAAACATCCTTTTCATACAAGTCATTACATAAAAATAATAAGTACAGTTTAAATATGAAAGAAAAAAAACCATACAAGTAAACAAGTGATACGTTACTTACAGGAAAACGGCTTTCCATACGGTTAACGTCACAAACGTAATCGAGGTCAATTTTAGCGTACATGACGATTTAACTGGCTCTATTGCATTATTTAAAGGGAATAAATATATGTTCTGCAAAATATGAATGTCTTAGTATCAATGTTTCAAGAAATCAATAACAAATAGCGTAAAAAGGAAGGATTGTTGACCGTCATGAGTTGTTTTTTCATCCAACTTTCGCCAACGTGCCGAGCCGCCGTTTGGTGTTGACACTTGTAAACTAGGCTAACTTGTAACTTGACATTTAGAATAGTCTGTTTTATTTGTGATTTAAAATTGGATTGCTAAATAGATAAGCTACCATTATATTTTTAGGGAGAATTACATGCATAATTTCGGTATCATTGATTTAAATTGACGATGGATGCAGCCTCTACACGCGTCGCCATCAAATTGTTTACTCGTAACTACGGGTATACATGCACACCCCTGAATACCGCACACGCTATAATGTTAAATGCGGACTTGAACTTTTTATTCTGATTTTTTTATTCAGTTCATCTTAAAATCTTAGCTTGATCTGGAAATTTTGTGAATAGGTAATGCAAAATTAGAATAATGTCGTCCCTTTCTGAACTGAAATGTCATTGGGGCTTTTAGACTTTTAGTTTAGAACTGTTATTTCTTAGACACATGTGCATCGAATGCAAACATGTATATGCTATATTGCTATTGTTTTGCTGTCGTTTATATTTAAAATGGTCATTTAAATTGAAATATGGAATTTATTACCAAATTAGTGTTTACCAGTCCGTAGGCTTACTTTGAACAGCAACCCCAGCTGTCACAATTTTCATATACAAATGTATACTAGTTAGAGGAGAAAATGTTATAGGCCTATTTTGAAGTAAGTGATGGTTGTTTTTAACTCAAATTTTGCACAGTATGCGATATATTGTTACTTTATCGAGTTGCTAAATAATTTTCAGTGTATTGTGTTTATTTAAGAAGGAATTTGATTCCAATTCCCGCCCACTCAAACGTCCGGTTTATATGTCGCTCGTCCGTATTTTACGGACGATTTCCTCGCGAGATTTAGACCCAATTTTGAAGTAAAAAAATGTATTACTTTTTCTTGGTATATAAATGTACTGAGCTGGTACCGAATTATATGATGTCAAAATTTCAGTTTAATACATGTAAAACAAAAAGTTATCACTGAAAATGTCCAAAAAAAACGTCCGGTAAATGGAATGTGAGGAGTAGGCTAAATTTGGTCTGGCTAGATATCGGGCCGGCATTTATTATTCTTTTCATAATTTGACTAGCTCTAGATAAAGCTTGATTGACATCATTGATCGAAAAAAATATAGATCTATTGTTAGCAAATTGTAGCTCTGTCTAATTACCACATCTATCAGTTGGATCTTAGAAATACATTACAATTGTCGAGCACGATAACACTCGTGAGTCAATGTGAACCCGTTGCTAAAAAGACTGTCTGCATAAGTTTTCTAAGGGCGTATCAGCGTATGAAATGAAATTATTTGAAACATAATGTTTCCATCTACCTATACATCATTGTAATAAAATCCAAATTGGTTTAAGATAAAGATCGTTCTTTCTTAAATACAATTATAACTAACCTGAAGTTCGTTAGTACACATCATTTTCGTCATAAAACTGTAAATACTTTTTTATTTCGTTAAGAATAATTAATAAAGTTTATTGAAAACAAAATGGTGACAATATCATTATATTTTAAAAGTATAATGTGTGTGTACATTTTGTACTACAGTGATTCTTACCTCGTGTTTAAACTAGATCCACACATGAGTATAGGCCTAGGTCTTAGAAGTAAAATTCCTGTTGTTTTCTGTTTTACCCATTAGCGTTATCAAAGCGTTATCATGCAATCTGATTTTGTCATAAAATGACATTAGCCCTCGTTAATGATAGAGCATGCAACTTATACACAGGTCATCGTCGATCCAAAGAACTTTTGTCAAACCTCAATGCAACGTGAAATAACATGAAACTTCCTTGATTCAGAGCCGGATTTCAATATGTATGCTCAGTTTTGTCAACTGTACCACAACTATAACTGTTCATGCATTCCTTGGGCCAATTAAAATATCAAAGGATTACCGACTATCATCTCCGAACTTCAATACTCCTGATTTTTTTTGATAATATTGCCTTCCAAAAGCGTTGTTATGTCGGCATTCATAGATCTTTCAAAGAAAAGGTTAGCTAGTTCCGTATTACTTTAATTTCCCATTTTATGTTGAACTAAATATTTTTATCCATCTTTCACCTGGATTTGGACTTAAAATGTGTTAAACATCACGTAATTGACGTTGAAAGCTATTAGTTAACAGTGTATTCATTTTTGTCATGTGGGTTAAATACCACATTATCAGACTTTTAAATTCTGATGTGACACGATGTTATTGAAGGACGAATATTAAGTAAAAGTAAGCATCATTTTGCTTGAAAATTATGTTACGTTTTACGTGTGCATTAATGTGAAATAAACTTCTATTTATCTCAACCTCTTGTGGAAGAATTAGAGGTTAATGATTAGTTGCTACTCGCCATTATGCGATAATCACCCGATGACGTCCATAATAGCCTGAGGGCCTTTGGCCCGAAGGCCATTATGGACTCGAGGGTGATTATCGCATAATGGCGAGTAGCAACTAATCATTAACGTCTTTAATACGTTTGTTCAGAATCCAGACTCGATTTTTTAGTAAACTAAAAACATTTTATTTAGGGACGAATAAATCACTAACGAATTTTCCGAGGACGAATCAGTACTTTGGTGACGTAATGAAACAATGACGTAGAATATAATGTAAACTTTGAACATTGTCAAATGGCGGTCATTTTTTTAAACGTTTGTGACCTATTTACCTTCATTTATCATGGATTAAAACGATATTATCAGGAGACTAGAACGTAATTACTAGTGTATATGTGTTTTTCAAACTTTAAATTGACGATATGGATGTAAGGATTATGTATGGAAATACACAAGGCTCTGAAAGGAAGGGATGAGTCATTCAATGATTCATTGATTTTCCGAAAATGGCATAGACGTTGCTGATGATTTCTAGAAACCAGTTCCATTATATTTAATTTATGCATGGCTTAGCTTTGGTAAAACAGTAGTCAACCTACGCATTTACTGTATAATTGCTGGATATTCGTCAAATTGAACACAGAAAGGAATTCAGTTCAAATTTCGGAGTTTGGTATTTGACAGCGTCAACGGTTGAGTGTCTGTTGAATTTGAATGGTGGAGTAAGTGATTTATAATGAAATTATCATATGTATTTGTAAAATCTCAGATAAATCTTTTTTGTGTCTTATATTTTTGTATAATCTATCCTGACAGTGAAATTCTATTTGACAAAGACTCAAGAATTCTTTCGGCCGCCATGTTCGAAGCTAAGTACTGCTACTTGATGACGTAATCGGTGCGCGTGCACGCATTCAGCGCCTATTATGCATAATGGGCGAGTTTAAGGCGGCCAAAATCGAATAATACGGGGAAAAGTTCCGTAATGACCTTGTTGACTAGTCATTTTTTGTTACTATATATAGTAACAAACGTATTAAAGTAAAATAGTGTATTTATCTTATTCTTAAAATGTCAATTATAATATTTAGACTGTAATTGTACAAACCCGTCATTAGGAATAACTGCAAATTTAAGATGGTGAAAATATTAAGGACAGATAAAAATTAGCGTTACTATGTTACATGTATTGCATGATTACTATGCCCGTGTAAGCTACGACAATGCTGACATATAAATATGTTCGGGGAGTATTGTAGTGATCGTTGTCATTAAAAGCAGTTTACATATTGAATATCATTTTAACATTTTGAGGCTCATATTCATATATATTTTTCAAAAATATTCACGGATGATACATTTTGTAGGGTCCTGTTTTTTGATGATTAAAGTATGTTCTTTTACAAATTGGTACATACACATTCATGTTCATGTATAACATAATTTATGTGAAAATGAGTTCAATATCAAATTATGTTAGCTGTACCCTTTATTATCAGTATACACTGCAGTGCAGTATACATATTTCGTGACAACTTACCTATGATAACAGTTTGCTAAATTTAAACGCCTTAACAACAATTTCACAGGAAATTTGGCGTCGATGGACCTCGATAAAAATAGACCTTCACATATTTTTGTTGTATCATAGATAAAACAACACCGTTTGTATCAATGCATTTTTTGTTTCACAATCAGACTTAATAATGCTAATGAGATTGAAGTTATTTGTTGGGACCACAAATATATGGTTATTAGTAAACTGTCAGTATAGATTAGTTATTTGGACTTATACATAAAGACTTTCTTTAAGCCTATTGTAAACTGAAAATCAGTTTAAATTCGAGATTTTTTTAGTATAAATGTAAGGAATGTTGAATTTTTAAAAAAAAAATCTTCATAAAAATAATTCCAAATGCTTTTTGCAGTTAATTTACTATGGTATTCAGTTGCCAAATGTCCAACAAAAACGCGACGTTAAACGTGACGTCACTTTTTTCTTGGACCGAGTATCGAATTTCAAATCGCCATAGCAACGTCATTAATTGAGATATTATAACAAATTAAACATTTTTTGGAAACTACGAAGCCTACTCTTTCACATTCTGTAAAAATCTCAATTTCGAAAAATTTGACCATAAGGGCCCTATTCTCACGTTGCGCATGTGTTGTTTTTGTTTAGATTCCCCAGCAGGCACACGACGTTGATTCAACGTTGTTACAACGTTGAAAATGAGACAGTACGTTGATCAACCAATTTTAAACCACAAATAAATATTTTATCATCGGATGTTGATAACCGACGTTGAAACAACGTTGATAATGGTTGTAGTATATTTTAAATTGTTTTTATATTTTTTTATAATATTGCGATTATTTAGATGGTATATTATCTTCACTTAAAGTATGCCCAAAATATTTTCTATTGACTATGAAATATAGAAACTGTTACTCTCTCACTATTTTGAATATTCTCTAACGAACATTCTAGAAAGTGCTTTTCGCGCGTTTAGAAACTGCGCATGCGTGCGTGACGCATTCAGAAACGCATAGTGCTGACCTCGACTTTCTAAAGCGCTGACGAAGATCTAGTCTAGAAAACATTAGTTTGAAGGTATGAAAAACGATATTATACTAACATACTATACTTGTCATTGTTCTGTTTATAGATACCATTTGTTTTTTTCACCCACGACTGGTTTAAGAGTTGAAAATTATGTGTGTGTTCAAGAAAACCTTGTCGGCGCC
This sequence comes from Mactra quadrangularis, assembly GCA_025267735.1. Classification (NCBI taxonomy): domain Eukaryota; kingdom Metazoa; phylum Mollusca; class Bivalvia; order Venerida; family Mactridae; genus Mactra; species Mactra quadrangularis. The sequence goes on along the minus strand of CM046299.1, from coordinate 30,235,406 downwards.
ATTATTCAAATCAAATATTCTATTTTCTTTGTCTTACGCCTGCAAATAACATTCTATTAAATGCATTCTGTGTTTAAAAATTATGTCCGAATTCTGTTTGTTGAAAAATTAACAGAAACTTATCCATTGTATAATGTAAACTTCAAGTAGGTGGGTTTCAGACGTTTCGTCCCGATGTCATTCGACCCAATAGGCCAATTTGCACGGAGACGATTCGACCCCATGCCGATTTAACCTTGGCGTATTTTGTAGAACAGACTGTTAGTGTGTAATTAAAATGAAGTGATCGCTGTTTTGTGTCCAAATATTAAGGGCTCAGAGTGAAGAAAATCAAACTGCAGCAGTTCTTTTTGTATTCTTATGATTCATATTTTTGATTTCAGAGTCAGTTTTACAGAATCACTAGGGAGCCACGAAGTGCAACGTCAATGGAACCATAATGAAGTTTTTAAAATATGCCCCAGAAAGGTCTGGAGGTAGGGGCAGAAGAGACCAAGCTAAATATGTGTTACTTATAGTTTTATACAGTTTTTAGTTAAGTGTTTGCTTATTTGTATGGGTTAATGACCCATTATCATTGACATAGTAATTAAATTGTAAAATTATTGGATCTTTTCTCATGTTTTTTATTTGTCCTTGTTATACAGTTTTTCAGTCGGCAGATATCTAGATCAAATATCTAGATCAAACTCTGAAAAAGGGCTAAATACAGCTTATAGTCAACCTTCTTCAACTATAGTTCAACTAAAACCAACCTTAGATCAACATGGAATCGACTATAAATCACCCTAATAACAACCAATTATCAACCAGATTTCAACCATCAACCAACCTAATGAGCGTTGAAGTAACGTTGAATTAACCTTGTATCAACGTTGAACACAACGTTGAATCAACGTTGATATTTCAACGTTGGCACAACTTTCAAATCCTAAAATAAATCCAACATAAAAACAACGTTGTGGTGCAACGTTGAAACAACGTTGTTTCAACGTCGGTTTGCCTGCTGGGTCTGGCCATGCAATGGTTGTATTCAGGTCCGATTTGGGTTGGATTTGTCATGGATAAATATTGATTGTACCACGTCGAATATCCGTTGGTCATCCAACGTCTGAAAAACTTTCAAATCCAACCATCATACGACATAAATACATAAATACGACGTCGGAAATCCACCGTCTAAAAACTTTCAAATCCAACTGTGAGGCGACGTTAATACGACGTCAGGGTCAGACGTTAATACACCGTCGGAAATCCATCGTCTAAAAAACTTTCAAATCCACCTATGAGGCGACGTTAATACGACGTCAGGGTCAGACGTTAATACTAGTGATGTCACGATGATCGAGTAGAGTCGAATAATCGTCGCTGGGCGCTTACATCAGCGACAATCGATTTTCTTTAAGGAAAATCGATTGTCGCTGGTTAAGTATGTTTCAGAGCCGCATATTTTGCCACAACTGACCTCAGTTTAAACTTGTACACAAGAGTCAATAACGTTACTTTTGATCTTATTTAGTTAAATTAATAATCAGTCTAAGTCAAACTCGTTGGTCCACCCGTCCTTCACATGTCAAATATCAAACAAAAATTTGAATACATGTCGGCGAATTTCAAAGATAAATAGCAATTTACAAAAAGCTCTTTATTTTCATTGATGACGTAATGTACGAGTCTTGATACCGCTTTCTTGATACGTGTGATAATTTAAATGTCACGTTGTATAACAAACGTTTGGTACATCAGATGTGTTATAAATCTTCACTCAATTTGTTACGATTAACAATAAACTATCAATAAACTAATTAAAATTTATGACCAAATCTCTTTGGGAAACTCTGTGAGGTATGGTAAAATTTTAAGTTCAACATCCGGATACAGTCTTATTCTCGTATCAAATGAAGATTAAAATTTATTAACTCACTAGAATCCAATAAACATAGAAGCTGAACCAAGCTAGTTTATTTCATGATGGTTCTCCATAACATGGTGGTAAGATCCATCCTTAAGGGTGGTTAATAGGATAACGGTCTGCATTGTGAAACATTTGTCCTCAATAATTTTCGTAACCGACACGTTACTTACATTTTAATTTTATTTTACCTGTATTAGTTTTAAATCATCTTGAATGAATTTGTTCAGAAAAAAGTTAATTGAACGGACATTTATAGCATTGGATAAATCTATCAGAAAACATATTTATTGACTCAGACAGAATGTGAATGAATTATTTATTTGTGAATTATGTTATTAAACAATTGTACCAACATATTTTGCTTATGAAAATTATGAAAAAAAACTATTGCTGAAAGATATTTCTAGATGATGAAGGGGTAAATCAAACGACTGCTAGCGGTTTCAAAATGATATTGTGTAACAAAATTCATACCAACAGTACATAGTTTTCGTATTGTATAACATTATCTGACTCAGATACACTATACTTGCCGATTTAGATTGAAAGCATTAAGTCTTAGTATTGTGATTTTCATATTTTCCTTTGTTTTTAAAATGTTTTCAAAGAAATTAATCATGCAAATATAGTTTGTTTTAAGTAAATAAAGGATGTTGTCTTGAGTGAAGTGTTTTTCCTATTTTCTCTAGAGATTTAATGCTACTTCTAATATAAAATCCCTGTATTTCCTCAAGAAAGCTTTTGTCGAGATACCGTAAGCATTTGTACAAATTTCGATTATTAATCGATTTTTAATCGATTAATTACATTTGATTCAATTCGATTATCGATTATGATTTTTGTCCGATTCTCCATCACTAGTTAATACGAGGTCGGAAATCCACCGTCTAAAAAACTTTCAAATCCAACTATGAGGCGACGTCAACCCGACGTTGGGGTCCAACGTTTATATGGCGTCTATACGACGTCATTTGTTTGCTGGGTTGGTTTTATCAAGGATTATGAGAATCCTTGCTTCATTTTTTAAAGTGGTACGTGTTAAATTTCTGATAAAAACACTTTATACATATACCTTCTCATTTGACATTGACCTTTGACCTACACAACATGTGGACAATATCAAGCATAAACATAGTAAACTCTTGATGAAGGCAATCAAATATATAATTTTATATTTCATTGTCAAATAAACGTCTCGGATAAACTAATTGTTTGATTATTTAATTAGTATTTACGTGGTAGGCCTGTTAACATCCTCGTGTAGGCAAATGTCAATTACGCCTACAGATTTGTCAATGATTCCATCAAGTTAATTTGAATAATGACTTTTTATAATTGCATCTTGAATCCCGCATGGTCATTCAAATGCACCTTTACCATGACCCTGGCCTTGATTTTGAAAGTATATCACATGATATAAATCAATGTTTTAACATGGTTAAAAATGTTAGTATGCAAAAAAACTATAATGTATCATCTTACAAGTAAAAAATTGCTGCTAAATGCAGCAAAGTGATTTTCACGGCAAACAAAAAAATATTATTAAGTATAATCTAAAGGTAACTCAAAAAAGCATTATATTGAAATGTCATGTAAAGGTTTTTCAGTAATAAAAAGGAAACTTGTTATAAAACGTTTTCCTGTTCATATGTAACATTCTCGTTCCCAGAGCCTAGTAAGATTCTCGATACTAGTTAGATCGAGAATCTTGATAACCTTGGGATACGAGAATGGTCTGGATCTAGATCTTTATGCCGACAGGATGTTTGGTTTCAGTTGGATTTATTTCCAGTAATTTATATTTGCATGACGCTTAAAAAGATCGGCAAAAGGGAAAACATAGTCTTTCAGAACTGAAGCTATTTACATGACATATCGCTTCTGTTCAGTCAAGTGCTCATTACATTGCGGATCTGTCCTTACCAATCCGTGTGACTATTGGTTCCCAGAAGTGATCTGTATGAAAGGGGGCGATCGTTGGTCTCTGGGCAAATTGAAAATCGAAGTACATAAAAAGAGACCTTTTAACCGCAACAACTACTTTCCAAGACCAAAACATGACGTAACCGGTTTAAGACGTTTGCGTAAAGGTGTGTCATAATATTAGATAGTTCGTCCACAGATTAGCCCATACCGAACTGTCCAGAAGCAGTAGATGTTGATTTGCTGTACAAAATATTTTATCTCTGTATACTGCCAACCCCTCTCTCGAGTTTTACAGGCAGAATTAAGTGCACGTCGGAAAGTGATAAATAAAGAAAAAGTTATAAGATTCTGACAAATAGTTTTGGCAGGAACAGTGAGTAACAGATATCAACCGATTTGCAGGCCAGGATTTTGTATAATACAAAAGTATAACTGTCATTGATCGATATTTTGTTCGATACGGAAACGATAGATCCGATATATCTATCGAACCTACAATACCGGTATTCGATATATATCGTATACTGGTGTAAAGCCCTTGTACTAGGTAATACCCTGCGCTCCCGTCGCAGCTCAGAGAACACATTACATTCACCCGCTGCTTTAAAACGTGTTGAATTACAAGTATAAGCAATTCCAAAAATGCTTGAATCGCCGTTTAGCTGTGTTTACTCCTTAGAGTAAAAACATTCAAGCAATATGCGCTAGCGTTTTATACCGTCTCAAGTATATTTATTTTAGAATACAATAATTATAAATGCCCAGCAGCGTGTTCAGTTACCTTGAACATTCCGTAACGGAAGAATCGGAACAACTTAACCAATTGACAGCTCAACCTGAGACAACTCAATATCATACTAACGGATTGAGTTGTCCCAACTTTGTGTTGAGTATTGCACGGGTTGAGTTGTCTTCGGGTTGAGTTCTCCCGTATCCGTAACGTTAGCTAACAGTAGTTACTGAACACGGGGCTGGTAAAGGTATGTTAAACCAGTGATTCTATTTATAGAATACTAGAAATTAGCGCGCCCTATGTAAAACCATTGATTTAGATTCGCACACGTTTATATATTTATATAGGTATTTTCAGTAATTCAAGCAAACCCTACAAAACATGGCTTCGACGAGCCCACTCACGCACCCCTAATTTGACTTTTCGACGTCCATTTTTTCATCATGTGACCTCAAATGCATCGTTTTGATTGGCTTTAGGCAACCGGTGTTGACAACAAAATGCTCAAATATTGATAATTGTCTATATCGTCGGTCCAACCATTCTATATATAGAAGGTGAAGATATCAGTTAGACCGTTTACAGAATGCCGGTCCAACGACCGGCGATAATGATATTGACCTTTACTATAAGCCTTTAAACGGCCAATGAAAGTTTACCAAATTCCAAAATAGCTGAAAAACTTTATACGCATTTGTATTGGTTGAGCGTGTAAACAACGCCTTATATGGTATTATCATACTAGTGTACATTATATTGAACTATCCGATTGCATAATTACACGGTTATCGCACACTGTATATATCATTTTCCGCGTTCTATATATAGAATTTTGAAATAGAAAATAAAATGTGAAGGTTAAATTAGTGACGATATCTCGTCTAACTGAATAGTCGTACGGTTAAAGTGAAGTGCTTCAGAACATCTATTTTTGAATGGGGCGCGAGTTCGAATTCTTAAGATGCCATTTTTACTCTTTGTATTGTTAGCATTTTTATTTTCTGAATATTTTTGTTTCATTTTATTCAGCATCATTTTTTGAAATATAAATAAAAAACACTACAAAACAAAGAATCTCAAATATACATGTATTTCAGTTCCACTAACAGTGTCGTTTGCGCTACAGGGCGTTCTCTTTTATAGTGTCGAATTTAGCGGTAAAAACTAACAAAGAGAATCAAATATTTTATAAAGCATGAATACATTGTATATTACGAAAATAAGAGATAAAAATATGTTTCTATCGGTATTCGAACCCACGACTAAAAGGTTGACAGTCCTACGGTTTACTTCTCGGCCACACAAACTTCGATTCTCATTGATAGTAAGATGTAATACATCACTGTTATGTGCTAACGATTCATTCCACGTGAACGACCGAAATTTATCCGAGCATTAAATATTCCGTGATATGTGACGTTTTAATTTATGCAATCGGACAGTTCAATATAATCGTACAATAGTGACCTCGTATTACGTCATATATAGCGTGGCTTCACTTTATATTCAAGTTCAATAAGTTGCTCTATGTTTATAGGTGAAAGATCAGAGATGCACGTTTAAAAAAAATCAATGGTTACTTTCATTTTTGCTAATTTTCCGTTATCTAACTAATGCAAAACATTCCAACATCTTTGAATTTCGACATTTTGATATTACAGGCGTGATAATTAGTTGCATCTATTTTTTAAAAATCACGAGACAGTCATGCAATTTAAATGTGTGTGTCTCTGCCTAAAAATAGAAATATACGTAGTATTTTAGCAGAGGTAGAAAGTCAACGAGTAAATCTTTCGAACCGGTGCATTGGAGAGTAGTCATACCTTTACTTGTTACGGAAGAATTTTGTTGCCGGATACACGATAGGATTTAACATGTATCTAAATTCCGAAAAGATGCGCCTAAATACAAAAGGCAAGCTATTTCGAATAGAAATCATTTTTTTAAATAAAGCCTATTTCACATCACGCTTGCGGCAGCCGTACGACAACATTTTCTGAAAAATCGCAGAACTTCGTACGAACGCCGCAAGACAGTCGTGCGTTTTTTCATGTGATCGTATCGTCGTAGACGTCGCAAGTCAATTTTCAACAAAGTCATGTTTATTTTTCTTGCGATATCTATGCGATTTTTGGACCCCGCAAGACTGTCGTGTGGCTGCCGTACGACAGCCGTACGTCATTCTTGAGACAGTCGCACGTCAGTCATAGAATCATTTCGGTCAAGGTTTGTCGTGAGTCGGCTGCGAAACGTACGAAGAACGTAAGAACAACAAACGACAGTCTCACGGCTGCCTTGCGAAAAGCAAGAACCGACCTTGTCGAGTCTATAAATAGCATTCGTATTGTTCGCGCCATAAACGTCATTCAGTCTTTTGATTACGAAGAGGAATCATTATGCCACGAAAAGGAAAGGGAAAGGGGAAGGTTACTACCGTTGTTACACCTCCGGTTCACAACCTCAGAAAGAACGTGTAACTGAGGTTACAGATTCGCGTCCCATACCCGAATCTGACGATGAAGGAAGTAAGCGCCTAGTAATTGGTAACAGCTAAATCCAGAGATTAAGCCTTTCCAGGAACAGTGAGTAGGTAGACTGACCGTCGTGAAATAACCTATACAATGTGTTGCTACGGCGTTAAATCCAACAAAAAAAACAATGGACCCAAAAAGTGATTAAAGCATAACTTACCTTTCAGATTTTGTGATACGAGGACCAACACGAAGAAGTAGCTCAGCAAACATGTTGGAACTCATTCGGATGTATCCGACGTAATCACCATGAAATTCTCTTTCCAACTCTTGAAAGAGCGTGTAATATTGGCCGAAAAAGGACGTCGCTCGAGCCATGGTTTCACCCACCAACGTCTTTGTCTGAACCTTTCTTGAAGACGTCTGTGGATCAGAAGAATTACAATTTCGTCTTCCTGATCTTCAGCAGTAAGTGCTGCAATGTGCAATTTACTTGCCAAGTTAGCCATGACTCTGTCAAGACCTACTGTGAAATGAAACCTTTCCCCTGCAGACCCAATATTTATACCAAAATTAAACAAGATGAGATAACCCATTCTTTCGATCGCATGAACATCGTACGACTGACGTACAAGTTTGCGTTTGTCGTGCGATTGACGTACGGGTGACGTTCGAAACTTTTCGAAATCTAACGATGGTCTTACGACTGACGTGAGTGTTGTACGGCAGCCTTGCGATCATCGCACGGCAGTCGTACGAAAACTAGGGCGTGTGTTGTCATGCGATGAACGAGCGAACAACGTACGGTTCGTGAGAGCGTCGTACGACCGCCGTACGACGATTGCATGGAAAGTTTGAAGTATCTACGGCGGCTGCTATTCGTCTGCGATTTCGTTCGCAGGAAAATTCCTACGACAAAAAAATCGTACGGCTGATGTGAACTAGGCTTAACATGCCAGTAAATATAGAAAATTAGAAATGTAAAGTTCAAAGGACATTTTTACACGTTAAAAATTTACTCGGACACGAGAAAACATAATCCATTCGAACCAATTAAAAACTGGCGAGCTTTTCATGTGAGTCGAAATGATTTGCGGAAATGTGTTGATATAAAACGCTGATTTTTCGTGTGTTGCACTGTTGATAGAAATATTTTTTATATGGTTTCCAAAAATAATGCTTTTTCTATGTAACTTTTAACGGAAATGGGCTGTACTATGACTGCTAAAAAAACAAGAAAATGTCGGCATAAGAAATCGAAAGGATTTATGTCACGTGACTTTTGCCTATTGCTATCAAAATCTACCCATCACAATATCGCGGCGTTGAGACGCCGTGAAATAAGACATCTAAAGCGGTAAAAATAAGTTGAGTCGCTTTGGGAAGCTGACTCCCAGGCGCATGCGCAGAAACGGCGGCCATCTTGAATTTCGAAGTGGAAATCGTGCTTTTTGTGAATGGTAGACCCTCTCTGGTGCTTGTATCACCAAATGAAAGATTGTTGCAGTTATCGACCCCACTACTAGCGAAAAGTTATATTTTTTGTCCAGTGTTATTCTTACCAAACATGTGCTATTTACTTCGCTTCACAAAACTCGAATATCTACTAAAATTAAATTGAAAGAACAAGAGTGGTAGGGAATACATGAAACAATCAAATAAGAGCTATATAAAGAATAGATGCAATTCAACTCAGTTCAGAGAATGAAAGACAATACTAGGTGATATCACAGTAACAAAAGTGGTATACAATTAACCGCATACTTTCATTGTACTCAACATTTAAATGATATTGCCACAAAATATTTTCATTATCGAAGAAAGTTATATTTTTAACAAACTACATTTTGTACTTCTTATTTTTGATACAATTTTTACTGTTATCAAAATGCTGTTACAGTTGTACAGTGTATTTGTTTATAATGAAGATGTTCATACTTTATGTAATTCAGAATAAAGATGTTATTATATATAACCTACATTTAAAGATATCTTTTGCATATAAAAACACCAACAAAAATTAGTATTACAATTACAGCTATACCTCCAACAACTCCGCCAATTAGTGGTCCTATAGATGATGATTCTTCTGTAAGTTTTAGATACAACAATCAATGTATGTGAAGACAGCAGTAACGGCAGTACAGCAGTACAATAGTAAACCCTTACTGTTGGAATTTTCGGCAGTACAACAGTAAACCCTTACTGTTGGAATTTTCGGCAGTACAGCAGACTAGTCCGGTATATAAACTACAAAAATCGACTGAACCGTGCATGGAATGATGTAGAAAATGTTTTTGCATTTTCTTGAAGCTAAGACATTATAGTTTACGAAACTGAATGATGCCACTTCGGCACTCTTGGGCAACTCCCAAAATTCAAGATGGCGGACAAAATGGCGAAGGAAAGCTGATTGTTGTATAATAAATCCATCTTTACCACAGTCTGATCATTTAAATAGCTGAAATGAGTCTAACAATATCTACAAATTTATTTCATGCAATTTTGGTACCCCTCGTTTATTATCCAATCCAAGATGGCGGACAAAATGGCGGATAAAAGCTACATTTGTCGGGTATATCAACCCGAATGAGAAGAATCGTACATAGAGGCATTTCAAAAAAGTTTTAATGCATTTTTGAAATAACTCTTGAATTTAGTTTACAAAACTGGTTGATGCCACACTGGCATCATTGGGCAATGCATTTTATTTCGTAGTTAATCCTTTTTTGTTTATGTAACCGATTGATGCCATATAGGTATTCTTGGATATCTTCAAGAATTTAAGATGGTGGTCAAAATGAATGATTAGAGTTTGAAATTAATTTCAATTCACATTGAAAGACATACATGCTAACTAATGGGTATAGTGCGGACATATTGACCCCGACCTTACCTTTCACATTTGCATCTTATTATCAGCTACACATATCCCGGCGAAAATCAATACCACGCCTAATCTACACTTCGGCTCGTTACGTATTAAAAATAAGCAGTCGATTTACATCGATTGTAAATAGCATCGGCAGGTACAGAGTAGGGTTGCATGGGGCTGGTATAACCAATTTCGATGGGTATGGGAGGGGTGTCCCCTCCCTTAGGGGGGTCCGGGGGGCCTCCCCCGGAAATCTTAAAAAGAAGGTCTAAAATCGTGCATTCTGGTACATTTTTGGCCGTTTTTGTTGCATGCATAATAGCACAGATTAACTATAAAAATGCATGTTCAATGCTGCATTTTTATGTGTCTGTATCCCCTTGAAAATGGCTGCCATGGGCTTTGAAATTGGTATTTCTAACTGGATTTAGTGAAATTCACTTTAGGAAATTATATCAATAATAATACAACACAGTATTGCAATCAATAAAAACATCGTCCCAATGGTCCTGTCAGTCAAGCCAAGGGCTCTATATTTATTAATATGTTATATAGGATCCTTGGAATTCAAAGGTTTTGAGGGTGTAATGTCGGCTATGGCTTACAAGACATGTATAGAGTATATATGTGCATTCAAACGTGAAACTCGTGTTCTTACCTTTTTAAATGCAGATAATAATAAAATGGGCGGGGGATGGCGGTTGTGGGGCTAAAACCTACAACCTTTTAATTGGTAGCTAGCCTCATCGTATAATATTCTGGTCCGGCCTATGTGTAATAGGCACTCATTGTACACTTTGAATGTACTTTAAAATTAATATCTGTGTTATAATTACATTCGAGCCTTGACGGTATAATCCGATTGTTTTCGAGCATTAATACTACCTTCGTATTCAATGTAATGAATATTCTTGCATAAAGGTCAGGTCGGGGTCAATATGTCCGCACTATATACAGCATTATGTTTAGGTTTTTATATCTCTTAGTCTTGCGTATATATCAAATCGTTGATACTTGTTTTCTTGTCAGTTGACTCTGGAAGCAAATTGTTTCTAAGATGGCAATTTAGAGACACTATTCTGGTTATATTTAATTAATTAAACAACATATGTTGTGATAATCTTAGAATAGCGACCACATTCCCAATATGTTTGCCACTTCAATAATAATCAATATATATTTAAAGGAGGTTATAAAAAAGAAAAAAAAACTAATGACATTGTAAGTATTGTGTGCATGTTCTATTATCTTTCAAGTGTATATTTAATAGCAATTGATATAAATTCCGTTGACATTGTAACACATTTTGATAGTAAATAAGAGAATTTGCAATAGGATCATTTCATGTCCGATCAAAACATCAGATATCACAGCTGAATCATGAATGTTCTTTATTTAATTGTAAGTGACTCTGGCCATTGATAAAAAATGGAGAAATAAAAAAAGCACTTTTCCATCAAACGTGTGTAGTAGAATTTGGTTTTATTTACAAGGATTGAGAGAAATTACGTGGCGTAGATGCCAATTCTCATTATAAGTGTATATAATGCTAATTGAACCCAGTGTCTAGCTCACGATTTAGCAAATAGTGTTACACTGTGCAAGATGGTGGTTTTAAGGAATTCATTAATTACAAAACATGGCCAAGTAGAAAATTTAAAAATGTATTGTTTCACTTAACACTAAATATCTTGAAAGAACACATAACAGATCTGATGCATCCGTGCCAAAAGGTTAAACACATTTGGAGTATATTCACTATCAAAGACTCCCCAAAAGAAGGATGGTACGTTGAGACAACTTGTCGATCTTGTATGTAATATTTAAAGTATTCCACTCCAAACATTATAGACGATGAATTGCAAGATATGGTGATTCTTCATTTTTTCGGTAACATTACATATATGTTTAATCGCATAAACCTTTAAGTCTTGGTACGAGAAGCACAGACTACAAAATTGTTCAACAAATGATCACTTCTGCTGCAATATGCTGAGCACCAAAAATATCTGACGACATTGGTGTGCTGATACTCTTTTGAGATTTCTATCTTGTTGGAGTGACACTATAACAATGCGGTCAACTGACATTCGTCCAAAATGTAATGTTACAAGTCAGTCAGTTTTTGACAATGTAAAGAAGGTACACTATTAGCATGGGTGTAAAATATGCTTTTAAAGCTAGTTTACATATTCTACATCAAAAGTGAAGACATTTATGTTATCTTTTGGCCATAAGCTAGTACCCGCTTGGATACTTTCTAAAGATAATAATCATTAATATGTTTAGTTTACCATTGTATATGCTAAGAGTGTTGAGTTCAAAATACTCTGTCAACAATAATTTGTGTCGTCACTAGAACATGTTGTTATCAACATACAAAACGACCAGAGAAATTGTGCGATCGTCATGTAATATTATTAGACAGAAGCAAACTTAAACATTTAAGCACATATTCTAATTAAGTCAAGTTTGTCAAGTCAGACTGTATCATTGTTTGTGTTATGATATTGATAGAGCTCAGTCAATTAGTTTCTTCCTCATTTTTTGGCACATGCTTTTTTTGCTATTGACATGTTTCAGTTTATTTTCACTGCATCGAAGTATGTCAACTAAAAGGATTATAAGCTTTTCAAATATCCACACATATTGCAATCTTAAACAAAATGATTGCACTTCATAATAATCCTAAATTAAATTGTTTACTGTAAATTGTATATTAACCCAATTTTATTATCCCGTTTTTCTTTATTTAAATGGCTTATATTTTGGAAATTAAATTAGTATGTCCATCACAATTTGAGGGTTGCCAGCAAAACTGTAATAAGTACATTGCGTTGAAGAGCTAGTATCTTGCGGGCAACTCTCGAATTATTTATCAAATTTTCATTTCATTTAAACCTCGGCTTTAATGAGATTCGGGCATTTTGATTGCTTCCGAATCTCATAGTGACCGAGTTTTCTCATGAAGGCCGTGTTTTTTTCTTCTACAAAAATGCCGTCATTTTGAATGTTGGTACAATCTGAGCGTTTTTTTAATTGGGACCCTATCTGCGACAATGGTGAATTAAGTGTTTTCATAACGGCCTGTATTCGGCTGAAAACAGTCATTATAAACCAAGGCCACAGGCGAAGGCTAATATGACTGTTTTCAGCCAAATAACTTGGCCTTTATGAAAACACTTCATTATTTACAATACATTATCGCTAAAAAAATAGAACTGGTTGAATTTGTTTCGTAATCGTAATCTTTGATCCCACCTTGAATCTTGAGTTGCTTATTGATAACCAGAAGGGATTAACTAGTTTTACGAACTTGAGAGTTTATTAGGATTCAAAAAATCATATAACAAACATTGAAACTTAAACCAAAATGTGTTTGTTTCCGTCCATGTATGTACTCGTATATTATATACTGAACTATTAGATCATATCGGCCATTTTAGCCGCCATTTTGGATTTATAATTGTTAATAATAAATTATAACAAAGTGAAATCAATCGGTTTCTTTAATATCATGAACTATTCTATAAGTAAATAAATTTCTACAACACTCAGTCTCTTTCTGCCAGTTTGCTCTTTAGATACTGGGAAAATAGCCTATACCCGCCATTTTGACCGCCATTTTGAATTTAAAAGTTTGTATAAGAATAACAAAGTTTAACCAACTTGATCTGTAAATGTTGAAATCACTTTTGTCCTTCATTTTAAGACCATAATGTGTAAAAATACATTTTGCATGTATAATTTAGCTTCTAGCCGCCATCTTGGTCGCCATCTTGGATTCTGGGAGTTGCCTAAGGATGACAAAGTGGCATCAATCGGATTTGGAATCAGTAAGACCATGTCTACTAATAAATTGAATAACATTTTCTACATCATTTCTTGCAAGGTCATCCTTGGTGTTGGCCGGACTAGACCATAATGTGTAAAAATACATTTTGCATGTATAATTTAGCTTCTAGCCGCCATCTTGGTCGCCATCTTGGATTCTGGGAGTTGCCCAAGGATGACAAAGTGGCGTCAATCGGATTTGGAATCAGTAAGACCATGTCTACCAATAAATTGAATAACATTTTCTACATCATTTCTTGCAAGGTCATCCTTGGTGTTGGCCGGACTAGACTGCTGTATTATTCTTGCAAATTATTATTAATATTTTGCCTCTTAGAATTCCCATATGATAGGGTTTTGTATTATATTGAATGTACGGACCATCATACAAATCGACTTTGATGTAATATTATTAGCCGATTGTAAATGCTCATAACTGTTTAAGTGTTATTGCCGACATCACCTTCCTTTAATAGTGTGTAAAGTGATAATGAATTAATGAGAGTGAAGGTAAAAAACATCAAATCACACATTTTACTTACAATACACAGGCAGCCATAAGATGTTTGTGAGTTGACTGAGAAGTTGAATGTTTGAATTCTCTAAGGTCCAAATTAAAAGTACAGATAGAGCCAATCTATGATGTCAGTATTTGCAGCGGGTATGTTAAAAATCAATAATATTATATATGAAAATAAAGAAATAGTTTGTTTTAATTGTTTTGTTTTTTATATTTCCAGAAGATGTAACCATTGTATTAGAAGCTGTACAAGTGTACCTTCCAGCATCGTCTTTCGATCATTCTCAATAGATAGGTCTATCTGACTGTCGCCAGTCCACCCCTGTGTTGTTTGTATAAAAAATGCAGAGATCACGGTTACTGAAAGAGTTAAATTTGTATGCATATACATTGGTAAACAATTGAAATTCGCATTTAAAAGGCCCCAAAAAAGTCAATCAGACACCTCTGAAATATTACATGCTGAGTTCATGTCGCCAGACATTATGCTTTTCATAAAATTTCCGATACCGTGTATGCTACAGCCAGATTGGAAGGCAACACATTAACACAGAATTACAGGAAACGCCTTAGATCAATTTTGATTCCATTGATTCTTTAACAAATTAACATAAACCTATGGCATATATGAAATATAAAAGTAATTGAATGACAAAAGTAAAAGGGGTCAATAAAAAGTAAATATGCAAAATTTCCGTTACCGGTTTTACTGAAAATGCCAGTTATATTGAAACAGTATTAATACATTAATTGACTATAACTGTTCTAGATGATCGAATAATTCTTCGTTTACAACATGGTAGAGCTCAAACGACGTAAATTCAATACGAATTAAAATTTCCGTTATTTAAATTTCCGTTACTATGTTTGGTATATTAATCATATTGCTTTTCGTTGGGACACAACTCCAGTCAGTGCATCATATATGTACGTCATTTATTACTTCAAACTGCCTCGTGGTTAAACAACACATTTTAAAGTGTGTAAAAAGATTGAGAAATAGCTTAATTATGAAGATTTTTTTTCAAGTTTACAGTTCTTTGAATTAAGGCCAAGGTCGTTTTGAAGAGATTTTTTTCCATGTCTCACAAAACTCCTTTAAAAAATTACAATTCCACATCAGTGACATTAAAAATATGTTCTAATTGTTATATCAACATAGGACTACATATCAGTTATTTTCTTTGGATGGAAAAATATTCAAAAATGGACTTATAAGGACTTTTCTTTTTAAAGGGTGTGTCCGGTTTGACCAGTTTTAGGGTTCAGTTAATTTTTCAGTATAGTTCAAACGAAATGTATCATTTACTACTTTTTTGACATTATGTTGGATTAAACTTGGACACTGAAAAACATCACGTAAGTGAATTAAAAATATAGTAAAATTTTGCTGAAATACAAACATTAAAAATAAAATGTCAGGACGCGGAAAAGCCAAGTCCAAGAGTACTAAGTCATCAGAGTCTGGGAATGAGGGCATCCCCCATTTCCAAGGTTCACAAACTACTCTGGACTCATTATTTAGACTAGAAAAATTCAAAAGTGAGATTAGCATACAAGACTTGACTAAATTGATGAGCAATTTAAACTGTAAAATGAACAAACTAGCTTCAAGGGAATATATTGACCAGAGTTTACATAAGATAGTGACAGAAAAATTTGTGAAAAGTTGCCTGGAATCATTTAAAACTGAAATAATAAAATAATTCAGACGGGAAATTTCGTCTATAAAAGACCAAATGTTGAATATAGAAAAAAGCCATGAATTTCATAAAACTGAAATAGAAAGTATAAAAAATAAAGCAAGTGACAGTAAAGTTTAAAATGAAATCATGGAAAACGAAAATAAAAATTTGAAAAAACAGAACCTTGACCTTAGTCTACAAGATGCAGCAATCAGAACAAAAGCCAATGAAAAGTACTTAAACGATCTGGAGCAATACACTAGATGTAACAGTGTTAGAATTTATGGACTAATCGATGAGAATAAAAGGGAAAACGCTCTAGAAAGTGCTAATCTAGTTGTCGAAACATTAAACAATAAACTGAAAATGAAGATAAAACACTCAGCCATTGACATTGCCTATAGATTGGGTAAGTTCACGAGTGAAGGTAATCGCCCGGTGATATGCAAGTTCGTTTCAAAGGCTTTAAAAAGAGATGTTATAGGTAAACGTAGACAAATAAAAGGTTCTGCTATTGTAATACGGGAAGATCTGACGGGAAGAAATGCAAAGCTACTTGAAAGGGTTTCTAATTTAGAAGGGGTGACAAATTACTGGTCAGACGAAGGTCGTATTCTGGCACTACTTGTAAACGGGAAAACGAAAATAGACCTATCAACTGACTTAACAAAACCATTTTTATCAGTGGAAGAACTACAACTCTTCAGGAATCAACGCCGTTTTTTCTATTTTTTCTAACCTTATTCTAAAAATTTATTATGAAAATATGGATAGTTCCATTCAAGATTACTTAAAATACTAGTGAAATAGGGAGCTATATAAAACATTCGATTTTTGTTTTCATTTACACTAAAGCCGTCTTCTATCCGGTTCGTGCTGTCAAAACTAATTCTATGATTGAAGGATATATACTGTAACCATGGGTTACAAAACAGTGTCACATTAAAATGGGCACTACGAGAGGATTTTGATTGGTGGAAAAATGAGTTGATATCTGACGTCATAACTAAATAACGGTGCGCGTGGAGATTTTCGTTCAGCAAACACGAGGGAGAACTGAAGGTGTTGAAGTCATAGACTTGTTTTTCTTGTCAGTGAAGTATTGTGATTTATTTATAAGAAAGATCAAGGATGTAACATTCTGTAATAATGGAAATGGAAAACTGTCCATTATAAAATGGTTTAGTATAGTTGAACAGAAGTGCTAGAATGGAACCACATGTATATCTATGACATTTATAACACTTTGTCATATGCAGCTTCATTAATACTAAACTTAAATCGGAATTATGTACGAATATTGGTCTTACTGTGTAATATTGCACACTGCATATCTGACTTAGAACATGTTTGGTATAGTTGAACAGAAATGATAGAATGGAACCACATGTATATCTATAACAATTATAACACTCTGTCATGCAGCTTCATAAATACTAAAGTTAAAACTGAATTATGTACGAATATTGGTCTTACTGTGTAATATTGCACACTGTATATCTGACTTAGAATATGTAATAGAAAATAGTCTCATCAATCTGTTTTGTTGTATAATATTGTACAGTGTGTATCTGACTAAGGACATGTTATATGAAACATTCTCTACAAACTGTTTTGTTCGTGTAATGTTTCATGAGATACTCTCTGATTACGGATAGGTTTTCATGAAATATTCTCTTCAAATTTGTAATATTGTACATTGTGTATCTGACTAAGGACATGTTATATGAAACATTCTCTACAAACTGTTTTGTTCGTGTAATGTTTCATGAGATACTCTCTGATTACGGATAGGTTTTCATGAAATATTCTCTTCAAATTTGTAATATTGTACAGTGTGTATCTGACTAAGGACATGTTATATGAAACATTCTCTACAAACTGTTTTGTTCGTGTAATGTTTCATGAGATACTCTCTGATTACGGATAGGTTTTCATGAAATATTCTCTTCAAATTTGTAATATTGTACATAGTGTATCTGACTAAGGACATGTTATATGAAACATTCTCTACAAACTGTTTTGTTCGTGTAATGTTTCATGAGATACTCTCTGATTACGGATAGGTTTTCATGAAATATTCTCTTCAAATTTGTAATATTGTACATTGTATATCTGACTTAGGACATGTTATATGAAATGTTCTCTTCTCACGATTTTTACTTTAGGATATTTCTTAAGAAACTCTAATTTTGCATGGGTTCTCATCTGTTTCTCTTCAAACTTCTTGGTAGTGTAATATTGTACAACTTGAATCTGACTTTGGAATTGCTGTATGAAATATTCTCTTCAAACTGTTTAGTTTGTGTAATGTATCATGAGATACTCTCTAATTTAGAATAGGTTTTCATGAAATATTCTCTTCAAAATATTTTCTTCGTGCAATATTGTACAATGTGTTTTCGACTTATGCCTCAGTCCCATAAAGTCGTGGTTTCTTACGGACCCGTACGTGCAGACAGTCGTAGGCCGTGGGAAGCCTTGCGTTTCAAGGTGAGAGTACGCACATGGTTCAAAACAACACACCCGTACGGAGCCGTAGCTGGAAAATATGCATGTTTAATCCATACTTGGCCACGATTTTGTTCACCATTTGACTTTAAAACTGATACGTGTATCCTGGGCTCATCTCACGGACCCTGGTAAAAACGTAACAGTCCGTACGGGTACGCGAGATCTCGTACGGGTCCTTGTGGAGCTTGATGCACGGCGCCCGCACGGTGGCCTCACGGCTATTTTTATGTTTATGGGACTGTAGCTTTTGGATATGTTATATGAAATATTCTCTTGACACTACTTTGACTGTATGATATTTCTTAAGAAACTCTAATTTAGCATGGGTCCTCAGGAACTGTTCTCTTCAAACTTCTTGTTAGTGTAATATTGTACAATATGTTTTTGACTCTGGTCATGTAATTTGAAATATTCTCTTCACACTTTTTTACTTTATGATACAATGTACAATGTACATTTGACTTAGGACATGTTATATGAATATTCTTTTTAAAATGTTTGCTTGTGTAATGCTTCATGAGAGCCTCTCTGATATAGGACAGGGTTTTATGAGGTATTCTCTTCAAACTTATAACATTATACAATGTGAATCTTATTTAGAATATGTTATAAGCAAATTTGTGTTTGTGTAATGTTTCATGAGAGCCTCTTCTGGTCTAGGATAGGTTTTCATGAAATATTCTCTTCAAACTTGTTATATGGTACATTGTGTATCTGACTAAGGACATGTTATATGAAACATTTTCTTCAAACTGTTTTGTTCGTGTAATGTTTCATGAAATACTCTCTGATTACGGATAGGTTTTCATGAAATATTCTCTTCAAACTTGTAATATTGTACAGTGTGTATCTGACTAAGGACATGTTATATGAAACATTCTCTTCAAACTGTTTTGTTCGTGTAATGTTTCATGAAATACTCTCTGATTACGGATAGGTTTTCATGAAATATTCTCTTCAAACTTGTAATATTGTACAGTGTGTATCTGACTAAGGACATGTTATATGAAACATTCTCTTCAAACTGTTTTGTTCGTGTAATGTTTCATGAAATACTCTCTGATTACGGATAGGTTTTCATGAAATATTCTCTTCAAACTTGTAATATTGTACATTGTATATCTGACTTAGGACATGTTATATGAAACATTCTTTTCAAACTGTTTGCTTGTGTAATGTTTCATGAGAGCCTCTTCTGGTTTAGGATAGATTTTCATGAAATATTCTCTTCAAACATGTAACATTGTACAGTATAAGTAGCTTACTTAGGACATGTTATAGTCCAACAGAATTAACCTGAGCTTGAACTACCTAATTATAATAATTACACACTTCACTTACATTAAATCGTGAGTTTCCGTATGTGTGTATACGGTTATACACGTGTTTTATAACAACCGATGTGACTATGAATCAATTTATTAAAAGTGGCATGTTATTGAACTTATTTTGGACACATTAGTTTTTGGGGAAACAAGTAAGTCAGCAATATTATGGTTCAGTTTAAAAGTATTTATTCTTATGAAAACAACATTAATCGTCCAGTAAGTGTTTTTTGCCGAGGTACATGAAGGAACTCAAATCTTCAAGCATGTGTATGACTGAGAAAGATTTTAATAATTAAATTGTAATAATTACATTTAACCAAACACTGAAAATATATACGACAGTGAAGATTCCCTGTGGTGAATCCCAATTTGAAAGGGCGTGACGCATTAATCTCTCATTCTATACGTAGACGATAAAACATATCTTGGCTCAGACGCTTAACTCATATCGCACAACAACAACGCACAGAAAGTGGTGCGGTGTATACATGAATATAAAACCGTTGTATGTTGTTTTTTTTTCGTTTTTTTTAAGATAAAATCATGGTGATTTGGTAATTTTATACAAGTTACCAAGTGTATTTTTAAAAATTCTCGGCATTTACATGATGAAATTGCTGATTTTTTGTAAATCAGGATTTTATCCATTCTCGTTCCTTGAAGGATACATCAATTATAGCGCTCAATATTTCCTTGGTAGTGCCCAAAAGTGCTTAAAATGTAATGATAATTTACCAAATTTTAGCCTCATTTTATCCTTTTAAAGTGTGTTCAAAAGTGCTCAGATTTACACCTTTGACATGCAAAAAATCAAACATTTACCACATCTTCGGAGGGGGATACCCCTCCCGTACCCACCCCAACCGTACTCTCCACTAACGACCCTTCTGTATCAGGCCCTGTAATCTAACTCACATGAATGCATTTTTCTTTATTTATGAATATTTATGAAAAACTAATCAATCACATGAATCTGAATGGTTACGCATTGCATCACTTTTCTACACAAAAAAAAACCGATAATTAACCTAGTTTTAGCTTCATTCAATTTGTTTAAAAGAGCATTTTAAAGTGCTCAGATTTGCACCTTTGACATGTGAAATACTCAAAAATTTCTATCCCGTCGGGAAGGGGTACCCCTCCCCAACCCACCCCTGTGCCCCCCCCCCACTTACGACCCTTCTGGGTCCGGCCCTGTTAATGTCTGTCATATTTTGGGTTTTATAATAGTGTGACATTTGTATTAAGTACTTGAAAATGTTAATGGTATATTTTTATGTTTTATCATACATGTTAGTCGCATGTCACTATTTCATTTAATATACTAGAAACCCTATAGACAGCCTGTCTTTGTTAGATAGGAAAGGTGTGAAAATATTTAACTGGAGCATTTTGAGATGTTGCTGTCAATTATTGTAAAATAGGATAAAATCTAAATTATTTAGTAATCAGATCATATACAAAATCAGCTTCATAATTACTTATCCATATTGAAATATTTATTGATTGATAATTATAACACTAAAATGAGTAGAGTTAAAAGTTAAAGTCCTTAGAGAGAGAATTGTGCAGTTGTGATTAGCTTGCACCATCAATTAAAATGTATGCATTTCAATAACACTTAACTGTATGATATTTTGAATACAAACTATTTTTGTTTTTTATTGATTTTTATTTAATTGATGATCATAAAGAATGTTTCCAAACAATGAAGTCATTCTTATACAGCCATATTATACAGCAGACTTACAGAGAAGCCTTGATTTGCTAAAAACATATTGTGACAGTTGGGGTCTAACTGTTAACTCTACAAAAAGCAAAATAGTTGTCTTCAGGAAACGGGGTGGGCTTAAGCACGATGAACACTGGACTTATAATGAAATGCCATTAGAAGTAGTAGATACTTTCAATTACTTGGGTACAGTTTTTCATTATAATGGAAGCTTTACTACAAATATAGAAATGCTCGTGGGCAAAGCTGTAAAGGCTATGTATTGTTTACTAGCCAATACGCGTAAATTCAAATTTAAACTTAGTACTCTTTTACAACTGTTTGATTCCTTTGTCGGATCGATATTAGGATACGCTGGCGAAATTTGGGGGTTCTCCAATAATAAGGAAATTGAAAGGGTTCACCTGAAATTCTGCAAATTATTATTACATGCAAAATATTCTACGTCTAGTATGAGTATTTACGGAGAATTAGGAAGATACCCGTTATATATACACAAAGATACACACACTCGCATCATAAAATATTGGTCTAAAATATTGTATTCCGATAATATTATTGTTAATCGCCTTTATAAATCAATGTTAATTGATTGCGAAAATGGCGCTAAAAATTGGGCGAGTAGAGTTAAATTCCTTTTAGATACATACGGTTTTAGTAATGTTTCGATAAATCCGGACAGCGTTAATCTTTTAACATTTTGTAATACCTTTAAACAACGTCTAGTTGATGTTTTTATACAGTCATGGCATACTAGCATATCTAACAGTCCTAGTTTAATCATATATAGATATTTCAAGATTACTCATTCATACGAATCATATTTAGACATTATTCCTAAAAAATATAGAATTGCTTTTACTCGTTTAAGATTAGCTTCCCATCAATTAAGAATAGAGACTGGTCGGTATGGTAACCAGAGAATCGACCGCAACCATCGTTTGTGTAATATTTGTAACTCATCAGACATTGAAGACGACTTTCATTTTGTAATTGTTTGCCCTAAATACAATACTATACGGAAACAATATTTGAAATCTTATTATTTTACCAGGCCTAGCGTTTTAAATTTTACTCAATTAATGCAATCTGAAAGCAAAAAAGAAATTATAAATCTTGCTAAATACATATATTATGCATTTTTATTACGTAATCAAACAACAATCTCAGTTACATGATCTATACATTGTTTTTGTGATTCCTGTAGAACCTATTTTTAACGTGTTGAACTATTATATATAGCATGTTTCTTAATCTCAAATATCATGTTATATGCATCAAATATTTATTCATTCTAGTTTTTTAACTACTGAAAATATTCGTGATGTAGTTCATCCTCATAGATTATATTATTCTGTTAACTAGTAAATATTTACATTTATGTCCATTTATCATTGATACTTAAAACATTATGTTAATTGATATACATGTATGACCATATGTTTTGATTATTTTGTCAGTGTGAGATGTTGTTAGAAGTTTGTGAGTGTATGAATGGGTGAATGAGTCCACGTGAGTGTGAATGTGTGAGTGTGTGTTTGTGTTGTGTGTTGCGTGACAGAACCATTGTTTATATTCATTTGTTTGTAACAAGATACCTTTGTATACGTTACCGTAATAAAATATATGTTCTGTTCTGTTCTGTTCATATTTATGGCCCCTCTTTCCTGTTGTTGATATCCCCTAGGGATAATGACTAAAGATAGCTATCAGGGATTAACAATTGTCTAATTGTTATCCGCCTTATCACATCTTCATTTATTTATTTATTTATTGGAGTCAACGCCGTATCAACACAATTTAGGTCATTTCACGGCGTCCAGCGCACCTAACCTAGCTTTCCTGGACCATTGTCTATAACCAGTACTCACCTACCCTTCCACAAGGCCGGAAACTTCTCCATATTATCTAATCAATGGAGGAAAATCGACATTATTGTCAAATTTTCATGTAAGGGTATAACCTCCCCGGGCGGGATTCGAACCCGCACCCCCTCGGGCACGAGTATCCAAATCCCAGCGCTCTACCAACTGCGCTATCGACCCGGGTTATATCACATCTTCATCTTATATGGTGAGCAAACAGTATTTTGTTAATTATGAATATTTGACGATTCAGTCTCATTGATACTGAGAATTGTAGAATTAGTGTAAATCAGTACTAGAAGTTGAACCAATTTAGATTAGGTTTTTTTACCTAGAAAATTGCACATGTGACTTGGAAGTACTACACTGTAACACAGAATAAAGAAGAGGAAGAAAGAAACAAATTGTAACAAATAGTCAGTTTATTTACAACTTGAAATTTAATAAAAACCATTATTTCAAATTCTCATTAGGCTATTTACAACCTCAGATCAACTTCAGATAATTTTAGATAATTATTATTAATGATGCATTAAGATTTATTTATTAATTATTTACAACTCTCTCTACCTATTGTTCATGCATTACAATACATTTTTGTTCATATTGCTTTAAAAGCATGTCACAAAATTCAGGTTTTCATGTCAATTTTACATATGGGTTTTAACACTTAAATTCATATTTGCACATAGTACTGAATACTTAAAACAACGCAACACATTTCAACACTATTTTTTAAAGAAAGCTGTTTATCAGTTTATCTTACATATTATGTAACTAGTAGATGTCTAGATCATATCTCGTCTGTGTGTGCATCAACTCAGATGCCCTGCTGAGAATGGTATCCTTAATCGGCATACTGTTTATATCAGGGGTCTATAAAATCATAGCACAAATATACATGTACATGTGTATAATGTATACCAATGCCGATGTTATCTGATAAAGTCAATGATAAACTAAATGGATCTTATTTTTATTTAATGTCTTATATTTCACAGTTCTTTCTATTCACAAGTTTTTCCTTCTTTTAATTAAGTTTTATAAGGTTGATTAAGCTTAACATATTGCATAAAATACAAAAATTTTAAGTACAAACTGAAAATTTCTTTTTGGTTGTCTTTTTAATTGGTTTCTTGACGCTTGTTGACTGTTGATGGAGTTTATTCTCTGATGTCATCATGCTGCCAAATGTTAAATAATAATAACCCTTTAGAAAAAATAACATAGTGTTGTTATAACCAACTTACAAAAAATGATTTTTTAAATACAAAGATTATTCAATGTTGAATATAAGTATTTTAAACTGATTATCAAATTTAGGAAGCACAGGGGTGGACTGGCGACAGTAACGGAAATTTAAAATAAGGGTCTAAAATGGCGGTTTCGATTTTATCAACAGTCCGATTTTTGTAATTTTTTTACACAATCATTGGACATTTAATAGGCAATGGACGAAACACTAAAATTCATTTTCTCACTTACTAGCAGGGAGTTATGTAACATTTTGTCAAATGGACCTTCGTATTGAGAATGACCGTAGAGATACACGTTTAAAATGATCACTATTTACTTTCATTTTTGTTGATTTTCCATTATCTAACTAATGCAAAGCTGTCCAACATCTTTGCATTTCGATATTTTGGAAATGAAAGCCGTGAGAATTTTTTGCATCCGTTTTTAAAAACCACGTGACAGTCATGCGATTTAAACGTTATAATATAAATGTGTCGCTGTCTAAAATTAGAAATATCAGTTTGCTCATATTAGCAAAGGTAGAAAGTCAACGAGTGAATCTTTCGTACCGATGCTTTGGAGAGAAACATGATCAAACGCTTTACAGTAAAATCATTGTAACACTTCTATGATGATATTCAAATCAATCGCGATCGAATGCATGTCGGTCATCTCGTCTAATTACCCTCGATAATTTCAATGTTAATAGAGTTCGACCCTTTCCGGCAACTTCGTTCATCTCCGTGGGTTGAGTGACGTTATAGAAAAATAGTTCAATATCCTTGCGCGTATTCATATTAAGGGGCATGTTCCACAAGGCTATCGCTACCTAGCGCTTTTTGAAAGCAATTTTGAGTAGCATATTAGCGCTCGCCTTGTGAAACATGCCCAATATAAAAGGAAAACTTTGGGACAGCTTGTTTTGAATGATTTTATGTTCCATATGATGCACTTTTGTCTGTAATTTCGTAGAATAGAAACAATTTGTACATACTATGAAAGAAAATTGCGTGGTTGTGGTAAAATAGAGGTAGGAAGAACTACTTTGTCTTAGACTTGGGTTGGCTGATCCCGAAACGACTGTCGAGATGGTCGTAATAAGTTAAGCGCTTAAAAAGCGCTTAACTTAAAAATTGATTTTCAGTGTAGTATTTACTGGTTAGATATCGTCATGGTTATGATTAGACTCATCCAACCTGTCACGGCTCACCGAATAAATCGGACTATACACGAGAAAGTGTTTATATCTGTCTATCATTACACAGACCGTTGAAAACGAAATTAGGATACGCTACGGATAATACCTATTGAGGTTTGAAAGCACCTTGTATCTATGGTTATATTCATGTATACGCCGCACTACTTCCTGTGCGTTGTTGTTGTGCAATCTATGAGTTAAGCGTCTGAGCCAAGATATGTTTTATCGTCTACGTATAGAATGAGAGCTTAATGCGTCACGCTCTTTCAAATTGGGGTTCACTGTTGTTATATTTTCAGTGTTTGGTTAAATATGTAATTATTTTTAACTATTATCGTACTATGAAAACCTTTCACAGTAACACACAAGCTTTTAGCCAACTTCTAAGCGCATACTTTCGTCAGTGACTGACAACTGACCTACATAATTAGGAATCATTGATATGAGGGAAAATGGCCGTAGAAATTATTTCATGACCAAGCTTCACGAAAGTATGCCCCGCCCGGGAATCGAACCTACAACCCCTCGATCAGTAGACTTGCGTGCTACTAACTGAGCTAGCCGGGCGATTCTCAGGTTAGTCATAGAGCCTGGTGTGTTGTGGGCGTTGTTGGTTGGAACTCCTAGTGGTTTTAATGCCTCTTGTGTTGAGGCTCGAACTTGTTTTCTAGCGATTATTTATTTGCTGCTTCGGGTTATAAGTAGTTCGATCAGCGTTGGTTCCGTTCCTGGCTATTTTGGTTTTATTCAGTCGTGACATCTAACGTATTATTTGAGTTGTGATGGTGGGAACTTCTGGTGTATTCAGCATCCAGTGCGTTGAAACCTTGTATGATAGTGTATGAGTGTTTCTTTTGTTACTGCTCGGATCACATGTATATATTGTTTGTTTGTTGATTACAGCCTATATGTTTGGTTTAAGTTGTTGTTTCTAATCATTGGTCAAAGTAGACCCCGAGGAAAATAATTTTATATTCACCGTTGTAAAGCATTTTATTAGTGTTGAATAGTTTTCAACAAACCACTCGGTGCACGTTACATTTGTATTTCAAAGGCTCCGTAAAGCAGTAAGTCAGACATTTTTGAAATATCTATTGCAGAGTGCATGTCCCCAGACTTCATACTTTTCATAAAATTTCCGATACCATATCTGCTACAGCTAGATTGGAAAGCAATATAAATCAACACAGAATAATAAGAAACGCCTAAAAGTTATCTTAGTTTCATTGATTATTAAACAAATTAACAAAAATCTGTAGTATATATGATATATGAAAGTATTTAAATGACAAATGTGAAAGGGGCCAATAAAAAGTAAATAAGCAAAATTTCCGTTACCGGTACTACTGAAAATACCAGCTACATTGAAACGGTATAATGACGATAAATACATCAATTAACTTTGTAGAGCTCAACCACGTACTTTCAATACGAATTTAAAATTTCCGTGATTTAAATTTCCGTTACCATATTTGGTATATCAATCATATATATTATTATTAATTTTATTATTATTATTATACGTTTCGTGGGTGACACTGCGCCAGTCAATGCATCATATATTTATGTTACTTATGACTTCAGGAGCGCCTGGTGGTAAAAATAACGCATTTTAGAGTGAAATTAATGAAGAAATAGTTTAATCATGAAGATTTTTACAAGTTGACTGTTCTTTTATAAATTGCGATATAAGTTATATGGATTGGTCCTGGGATGGGTGAGGCTTGGGGGGGGGGGGGCTTGAAACTAGCTGAATAAGCTGTATTATTCTCTTTTATCCTCAACGCCATATTAACAAGTCACGTAATTTTAATTCATTTAAATGATTGATAGAGAAGCAACAGACGTTCATTGTTTGGTTAAATTTTTAGTCAACCCTGTCCTCAATTTCTGTAATATACATCGCTCGGTTATCTTTGATCTTCCTGCTACTTCAGAAATGTAATCGGTTTGCATCTAGACTCTACAAATCGACCAAAATCGGTTGGCATCCTTCATCTCCAAATGGACAAATATTAGTTACGTAGTCTTTTGTTCATGATAACCCTCCCCACCCAGCTAGAAATCTGTGATCTGATAATGTTTCTCTCCCAACTTATGGTACTGATAAATATACTTAAACCGCTTTTCATCTCAATGATCTCCATTATGTAATTACTGTTGACTAGTTAACAGAGCATATGACATTGTATGCGTATATGCGTATACATTAATAACCCAGCCAGCATTTTACATCGGGCCTACAGCGGGCCTATCTGGACTTCCAAGTAGGCCCGATGTCTGCATTTACATCGGGCCTATCTAGAAAGTGCAACTCGGCATTTGATCGGACCGATGTCGCTTAACCGATATCTAGCTAACTTGGTACCGCCTAATAGCCGATCTATCTTTTTGTCCATAATGCATTTCAGCTTCATACATCATATTCCTTTTACATTTATAATATATTCTGTGCCATGATGACTATTTTGATTGTATTTACCAAATATATAATTTTATTATATTGCCGACTTGCCACCGACTGTAAGCCGATTATATATTTAGGGAAAAATGAATTTTAATGTCCATAAATGTCATCATACCTCTTCTTGAATACAAAGTAAATGTTTACATATCAAAATGAACAAATAAAGAGGCATAATACTGATAAAATTCCAATTTATTGTTTAGTTTGTTAGGCAATAATCGACAATAATAAGTTATAACATCTATTACATGTTAAACAACAAGAGCTGTCAGAGGGGACAGCGTGCTCGACTAAGTAAGTATTTGTCACATGAGATGTGGTTGATGATAAGGAGCATACATATTTTAAAATTTGGAAATATAAACCTAACAAATTTAAAGTAAAATAAAATTAAAAATTCTTTAAAATTTTAAGTTCATGAGAGACAATTTTGAAGCAAAATGTATTTGTAGTTATGAACCTTGTCACATGATATGTGTTTGATAATAAGAAACATACATTTTAAGTTTGAAACCAATACCTAATGAAATAAAATAATTGCAGTAAAAACAATATTTTTTAAAGAAAATTCTAAGTTCAAGGGGGATAATTCTAAAAAAAGGTATAAGGAGTTATATGAACTTTGTCACATGAGATGAGGTTGATAATAAGGAACATATATTTAAAGTTTGAAGTCAATACCTAAAGAAATGAAACAGTTGCAGTAAAACAAACATTTAAAAAAACTCTTAGTTCAAGGGGAGATACTTCTGAATAAAAATGTATTTGGAGTTATGAACTTTGTCACATGAGATATGGTTCATAATAAGGAACATATATATTTAAAGTTTGAAGTTGATACCTTAAGAAATAAAAAAGTTATATAGTAAAACATATTTTACAGCACAAAAACTTTAATCAGAAATGCGGACGTGGACGCCGACGCTAGGGCGAGTAGGAGAGCTCTCCATTTATTTTGTAAAGTAGAGCTTAAAACAACACACTACACATAATCTATTAATAATCAATGTGTCACTTGTATCCCAGATCCAGTGGGGAAAAATATCAAGTAGGATTTTTAAAGCATAGTTTTTTTGTTATACACTACTCTCTTCCTAAGAAACAGCACTAAACTTAAACTGTAAAAAACTTTTAAAAATATTAAATAAGTAATACTGAATTTGAAAATGACATTGATTTCTTTTAAATCAAAAGTAAATGTAATCATCCAATATGAGTATGTTCACAATAGCATGTCACTGGACTGACTCTCCCAAAGGTCAATAAACTCAAGAAACTTATGCCTCAGTCACACCGACTTCACAAAAGATCCAGGATTGTCATAGAATGTTAGTTAGCATGTTGTATCAGCATGAAAAAGCACAAAGCACTTTAATCCCAAGAATGTAGTATGCATGCTCTTCAATTTCATAATATGCTTGTTGTATCATACTCTCCAATTCATCGGTTCGAAAGATTCGCTCGTTCACTTTCTACCTCTGCTAAAATACTACGTTCAAGTTGATATTTCTATTTTTAGACAAAGTCACATAAACATTTAAATCGCATGACTGTCTTGTGGTTTTTAAAAATACATGCTCATTGCGCATACTCGGACGTTGCGTTGTTTACAAATTTATGGACGCCATTTTGTTTTTACCCATGCCGTTTTTTTTATTCCTTTCTTAAATGAATTATTTTCAAGAAATATTTTAAAATGCTTTTTTGTAATTCATTTTACAATATCAGCGGGGGTGTAGGGACAATAGCCCCCATAATAACACAAAATTATCAGCACTTGCCTAGCGCCTCTGTTCATTTTTATATTAACTTCCAGGGTCCGCTAAATAAGATGTGCTCTGACGATAGAATACAAGTATCAAGCTATACAAGAAGTTGTCGCCGGTCCCAAGCCCGTATGAGAAAAGAGGGGGAGAGATAAAAAACAAACACAAAACTAAATTTTATTTTTAAACATATTTTAAACAATACATACACGTACATTACCAAAAAAAATATTTGTCGTATGATAAGCGTCAATTCACGAAAGACAACTGCGAGCATAAGTAATTATCACGATGCAATTATATTACGGACAACACCGAAAATCACGGTTTTACGATAATACGAAATCGCGAAAACTCGACATATTTTGCCGTTCCCGAGGTATTTCGAATTATCGTAATTGAACTGTAGATGCAAAAAGTTCTCACGCCTGTAATTTCAAAATGTCGAAATGCAAAGATGTTTGACAGTTTTGCATTAGTTAGATAACGAAAAATTAACAAAAATGAAAGTTTAAATACAAAGTGTAGCCACGCTATATATGACGTCATACGAGGTTGCATTCGTCACTAGTATAATCATACCATATAAGGTGTTATTTACTCGTTCAACCAATGAAAATGCGTATAAAGTTTTTCAGCTAAATTGAAATTTGGTAAACTTTCATTGGACGTTCAAAGGTTCATAGTTTTAAGGCAGCGGGTGAATGTAATGTATTCACTAAGCTGCGAAGGGAGCGTAGTTGTATCACTACACTTTGACCACAGTACAACCATAATATAATATCGCTCTTCCAGAATAAATTACTAAAATAATTGTCAGATGTTTATTAACAGTTTGATTATTTTAATTCTCTGGTGGTAAATTATTTCTTCAGTTGTATTTGGATTAACTTCAGTTTTCTATTTTCATTCTTTCTTTATTTGGTACAGTGACATTTATCATTTTTTGTCAAACTGGCTTGATAAAAATCTTGAATGGTCACTGAAAGATGTACAAATTGTAACAATGAAAGTAAAAAATTTAAGTCAACAATTAAAATGCATTGTAATAAAAACATACATCTAAAAAATCTACAAATATATAGCCGCACGGCTAGCTCAGTTGGCAGCGGGCTATCTACAGATCGAGGGGTCGTGGGTTCATTTCCCGGGCAGAGCATACTTTCGCGGAGCTTGGTCATGAAATTATTTCTACGGTCATTCTCCCTCCAACCAATGATTTTTAATTATGTAGGGCAGTTGTCAGTAACTGATGAAAGTATGCACTCAGTAGTTGGTTAACAGCTTAATCCAGAGATTTAGTCTTTTCCAAGAGGAGTGAGTAGGTTGACTGACTGTCATTATATGGCCTATACAACATGTTGCTACGGCATTAAACCCAACAAACAAACAAACAAACAAAATAAATTTATCATGTGCTGTATCATAAAAGGCAATTGATATGTCTATTGTAAAGCATAAAAAATGTAAGATATGAAAGAACAATTTACAGCAAGATAATTACTCGCTTATGATATTATTATCAGCTTCATAAGAAAAGTGGTCCAGTGGTAGAATGCATGCTTAGGGAAAGAGAGTTCTGGGTTCAAACACCACAAGTGAACTGCAAATTTCATTGAGCAAGAAAAATACCTACATTTGCTCCACTCCACCCAGGTGTAAATAGGCACTGATAGGTATTATCTGCCGAAGGCAACTTTCATGACCACTGTTAATTAACAAAAGTTGTAAAGTCAACTCAACATGTATATGGAATCAAACTTAAACTGCACATAAACTGTTATTAAAAGTTCATTTTTTTCAACTGTCAAAATATGAATAATTTCACGGTGAACGTGTTTGTTAAAATTAAAGTCCTAATACATCCATGAGTTCTGAAAGTGTGTATTATGATCGAGTAAAGCTGCTTATGCCGTATGATATGTTTCAGTCAAGATATTTTTTAATAACAATTAGGGTGCCAGTACAAAAACAATGCATCCAGTCACTGTAAAATTATTCAAGCTTTGACAATTGAGAAAAAACAGACTTTAACTTTTATTAATAAGCCACATGCAATGAATTAGCCAACTTACTATATTTATGACAAATAAATTTCAACTAACAAAAAGCTCTTTTGCTAATTCCCATATACTTAGTGTACACAACTCTTCTGCAACATGGAATTTCTTTTTTATTAGTGTCTGCTTTTACTCAAAGATGTGAATTGTAGAGAAACAACCTGGAAGAAAAATAATGATAATAATTAAAAAATCATCACTGCAATTAAAGGGGTCTTATTTCTAATAGCAACACACTCAAGTTAGTTCAAATTCTTGTCTTGATGTTGTTGTTTGGTTGAACACCATAGCAACACATTGTATAGGTTATATCACGCAGGTCAGTCCACCTGCACACTGATCCTGGAAAGACTTATCTCTGGATTTAGTTGTTAACCAACTACTAGACGCACACTTCCGTCAATGACTGACTACTGTCCTACAAGAGCTTCGCTGGGCGGGGCATTATACGCCCCTGTACAGTCCATGCTGTGTTCTATCTCATATTAAGTTTCTGTGACCTTGACCAATGACCCCGGGATCTCAGAATAGGTCCCATCCTTAACTGGAGGGCTATCCAAAGCAAAGATTTTGAGAACCTAGGTACAGCCATGGTTGAGTTATCACCGGCACAAAGTTTTCCCATACAAACTTCCAGTGACCTTGACCCTGGGGCCTCAGAACCAAAAGTTCTCACCCTTGACCCAAAAAGTATTGATACATAAAATTTGGTGATCTTAGATAAAGTTGGTTGCTGGACAAGGTTTTTCCTCATGATTTCCTTGTGACTTTGATCTTAAACCCAGGGGCCTAAAACCAAAGGGGCATATGCTAGACATTTAGGCTACCCTTAAATAAAATTCGGTAAACCTTGGTACAATTATTATTGAGTTATTGTCCGGAAAATGTTTCAATATAAATTAAGTCCCAGTGACTTTGACTTTTGACCCTGGGGTCTCCAAATCAAAAGGGAACATCCTCTACCAAAGAGCTATCAACACATTACATCTTGACAAATGGGCTGATCCACATAAAATTTTGTGAACCTAGGTACAATCATTGTTTATTTATTGTCCGAACAATATAGAACATCCTTGACACATGGGCTACCCTCACATAAAATTTGGTGAACAAAATTCATGTTACTTATTAAATATAGCATTTTTTCATTGTTTGCCATTTTGACTTTATTAACATATTGATTTAACATTTGAAGTCACTGCTTGGTAATTTGATATCTTCTGGTTGATGGTTTAAACTTGACCCAGGGGCCCCAAAACCAATAGGGAACATCCTTGACTCATGGGCTACTCTCACATGAAATTTGGTGAACCTAGGTGCAGTCATTGTTGAGTTATTACCCGGACAATGTTTTTCAATATGATGCCACTGTGACCTTGACCTTTGAACCTGGGGCCCAAAAACCTATAGGGCACATCCTTGACACAAGGGCTACATTCACATAACATTTTGTGAACCTAGGTACAGTAGTTGTTGAGTTATTGTCCCTAAAAGGTTTTTCAATATGATGCCCCTGTGACCTTGACCTTTGACCCAGGGGCCCCAAAACCAGTAGGGCATATTCTTGACACATGGGCTACTCTCACATAAAATTTAATCAACCTAGGTACATTGGTGGTTCAGTTATTGTCTAGACAAGTTTTTTATTGTTTGCCATTTTGACTTTATTAACATATTGATTGAACATTTGAAGTCACAGCTTGGTAATTTGATATCTTCTGGTTAAAGGTTTAAAATAGACCCAGGGGCCCCAAAAACAATAGAGAACATCCTTGACACATGGGCTACTCTCACATGAAATTTGGTGAACCTAGGTACAGTCATTGTTGAGTTATTACCTGGACAATGTTTTTCAATATGATGCCACTGTGACCTTGACCTTTGACCCAGGGGCCCCAAAACCAATACGGCATAACCTTGACACATGGGCTACTCTCACATAAAATTTAGTGAACCTAGGTACATTGGTGGTTCAGTTATTGTCTGGACTAGGTTTTTCCATATGATGCCTCTGTGACCTTGACCTTTGGGCATGGGGCCCCAAAACCTATAGGGAACATCCTTGACACAAGGGCTACCCTCACATAAAATTTTGTGAACCTAGGTGCAGTTGTTGATGAGTTATTGTCCGAACAAGGTTTTTCAATATGATGCCTCCTTGACCTTTGACCCAGGAGCCCCAAAACCAATAGGGCATATCCATGACACAAGGGCTACCCTCATATAAAATTTGGTGAACATAGGTATATTGGTGGTTCAGTTATTGTCCGGACAAGTTTTTCATTGCTTGCCATTTTGACTTTATTAACATATTGATTGAACATTTGAAGTCACTGCTTGGTAATTTGATATCTTCTGGTTGAAGGTTTAAACTTGACCCTGTTTCCCTAAAACTGATAAGGCACATCCTTGACTCATGGGCTACTCTCACATGAAATTTGGTGAACCTAGGTGCAGTCATTGTTGAGTTATTACCCGGACAATGTTTTTCAATATGATGCCACTGTGACCTTGACCTTTGGGCATGGGGCCCCAAAACCTATAGGGAACATCCTTGACACAAGGGCTACCCTCACATAAAATTTTGTGAACCTAGGTGCAGTTGTTGATGAGTTATTGTCCGAACAAGGTTTTTCAATATGATGCCTCCTTGACCTTTGACCCAGGAGCCCCAAAACCAATAGGGCATATCCATGACACAAGGGCTACCCTCATATAAAATTTGGTGAACATAGGTATATTGGTGGTTCAGTTATTGTCCGGACAAGTTTTTCATTGCTTGCCATTTTGACTTTATTAACATATTGATTGAACATTTGAAGTCACTGCTTGGTAATTTGATATCTTCTGGTTGAAGGTTTAAACTTGACCCTGTTTCCCTAAAACTGATAAGGCACATCCTTGACACATGGGCTACTCTCACATGAAATTTGGTGAACCTAGGTACAGTCATTGTTGAGTTATAGCCCGGACAATGTTTTTCCATATGATGCCCCTGTGACCATGACCTTTGACCCAGGGGCCCAAAAACCAATAGGGCATATCCTTGACACATGGGCTACTCTCACATAAAATTTGGTGAACCTAGGCTTTGGGCATGGGGCCCCAAAACCTATAGGGAACATCCTTGACACAAGGGCAACCTTTACAGGAATTTTGTGAACCTAGGTGCAGTTGATGATGAGTTATGGCCCGGACAATGTTTTTCAATATGATGCCCCTGTGACCTTGACCTTTGACCCAGGGGCCCCAAAACCAATAGGGCATATTCCTGACACATGGGCTACTCTCACATAAAATTTGGTGAACCTAGGTACATTGGTGGTTCAGTTATTGTCTGGACAAAGTTTTTCAATATGATGCCCCTGTGACTTTGACCTTTGACCCAGGGGCCCCAAAACCAATTGGGAACATCCTTGACACATGGGCTACTCTCACATAAAATTTGGTGAACCTAGGTAGATTGTCAGGACAAGTTTTTTTCCCATATGATGCCACTGTGACCTTGACCTTTGACCGAGGGGCCCCAAAACCAATAGGGAACATCTTTGACACATGGGCTACTCTTACATAAAATTTGGTGAACCTAGGTACATTGGCAGTTCAGTTATTGTCCGGACAAGTTTTACCTATTTTAAGTCCCAGTGACCTTGACCTTTGACCTTGGGGTCTCAAAATCAATAGGGAACCTCCTCCACCCAAGGGCTATCCACACATAAAATTTGAGGAACCTAGGTACATCTTTTCTTGAGTTATCATCCGGACAAGCAATTGTCCACGGACGGACAGACGGACAGACGGACAACATCATAACATAATACGTCCGTTTTTTCAAAACGGGCGTATAAAAATCAGAGGTAGGAGGCAGAATGGCCGTTGTATCGTACAAACACCTGTTTTCGAACCTCATCTGATCTCGAACCTTTCATAAAAAAGTTGTTTACTTTGATACGTTATTGCGTATGACGTCATCAATTCGTGTGCACTTATGTTAAGTAAACAATTGACGCAACTACAACTGTCAAACAAGAATAATGCGCAAGAAACAGGTAATTAGAATGAATATTTTGTGATGGTGAATATTTTTCAGTAAATCTTTATTACCTTTTTCCGCTCTGTCAGTACAATCCATCAAATATTGTTTAAAAGTATGTTATTGCAAAAGAAGCACATGGAAGGTAGCCATTCCTGTCTTCTGCTCATAAAGTCATGTGACAGCTAATTATAACCTCACAAATAACCAAATACGGTAGAAGTTCGAAATTAGGTCATCTATCTTTAGCCGCCATGACAGTTTTCAGAAAATGGTCGTGTTTTTTTCTGGAAGAATTTGGATTTGTTTTAAATATAAGATATCAACAAATATATGCTAGATAAGTGGAATATAGGTAAAAATGTGTGATTTTAATGTATTTTTCTAAAAAAAGTGTTGCATTAAAATGATTTATTAGAAATGGCTCATTGAGTCCTTAGAGGTTCGAGAACCGGTGAGTCCACCAAAAATGTTATTATATGTTGATTTAACTACTAAATACGACATTTTCAGATGGTTTTGCAAAAAAACACGTTAAAATGATATTTTAGCACAAATAGTTGTTTGGTCAGACTTGAGAGAGTTCATAATTAACATGAATTAATAATCAAAAATTAAAAATGAGTTTATTTTCAACCTTAATTCGTTATTCACATTATCATTATTGATATTGTGACTATAAATGAATAAAACAAAACTTTGAGCAAAGAATGACTAAAACAAAGAAATCAGTGATTTTTTGTTTGCAGCTACATTTCATGCTATGCCCTAAACATTAACAAATGCACTCTACAAATTCTCATTAATCTGATCTTTTGTATATCATTTATATCTTATCCCAGTTGTCAATTTACCTGTATATAGCGGTCACAGTTGAACGAATTTAGGGATTAACAGCGTGTCACAAACATTTATCTAACTGCCGAACGTGTGAAAAACAAACCTAGTGGAGTCTCCAAACATTCACAACTAATTAACAAAGTGTCATCACATGACGTAATTTACTTCCGATTTACAAATAAAGTTAACAATAAAAGGATACATTATCATATTTTTGGAACGATGTTTAACATCGTTCCAATGGTAACAAGAAAGTATAAGATTACTCTGTTCACGCTTCAACAATTTTCAACATAGACAAAGAGGCGTAGTTCAAGCGTGAAACTCATTAACATCTCATTTAAATGTAATACAACGCTGGCTTGTGTTGTCGTTCTTGAAACTCTTCAGGAAAAGGGAGGTTACTCTCAGGACATATAAATTTTGCAATGGAGACGGGACAACTCAACCCGTAGACAACTCAACCCGTGACAACTGCAATGATTACTTGTTGGAGAAAAAAGGGCCTACGATGTTTTTGACAATGCCTGTTATATGCGTAGCATAATTACATCATTCGATAGTAATAAACAATATTAAATGATCGTATGATATTAAGCAGTGGCTTGAGTTACGGTACCGTAACTCTAGACCAAGGTTCTAGAGTTACGGAAGTTCCGTAACTGTAGACAACCCTAACAGGGTTGGCTAGAGTAACGGAAGTCAAATAACATGCGTATGTTTCAACTTTTAAACGTCGAAAAACTTGTTTAAATTCATTATTACTCGAAATAAACAAATATTTACCGACGTGACTTATCCAATTGTTTTTACACCCGCCATTTTGGATATGACTAATACACTTACCGGATGTTTAATATACGGCGATATGACGTTGTCGTCTTCAAAGTGTCACATTAAAAGTTTACTTGAGCGATTTTAAGTTATAGAATTTGATTATAATTTGGAATGAATATGTATAAGTTTGTACGGAATTTTAAACAAATATTTATAGGAAATAGACGATTCTTAGAGTAATTTTAATTGTAAATAAATTGCAAGTGCAAAACGTTAATTTGACTTAAAATTCGTGAACAAAAATGGGAATGTAGCTTGATGCAAAAGAGCTTAGTACTTGGGGGAAAACTTTAAATGAATTGTTAGAAAGTCGATGTTTTTGTGAAAAAATTCAGCTTGTCATTCCACACCAAATCTTTAAAATTTTAACGAAAATATTTACGAACTCGTTAAAAAATACCCATTGATAACCAAAAATGAGAAGTTGTCAGCTTCTTTTGGTTAAAGAAAATAGTCCAGAATAATCATGACCCTAAAATGTGTTGATGAAAATTAATTCTTTGACTGGTTTATTTTGTTTGATAAAGTAAGATTAACCTTGCCATGAGCAAACCACTTGAGAAGTCTAATGCTATCCTTTTGTTAAATTCTGTTAATTGATACATAATACATTATTTTATAGATAATATACATAATAATATATTCTTTAATCAAAAAATAAGTTCAGGACATCGTTCCTCCAGCACTCCAGTGCTTTGATTATGATAAGGTGATGAGAAAATTGTCTACAGCTTGATAATAACTAATAAAATTGTACTCGAGATGGTTTGTTTACGAAAAATACGGAAAAAATCGGATTACGGGTTTTTAGCTTAACTTTAACAAAAATGGCGGACTGCTTTCGAAATTGCCTTTATACAAAAGACTGTCTTCAAACAATCGTCTGGCCGTTGTTCACAGTTCTAAGGTGGCCACGGGGATGGTTTTGGCTGGCCGCTGGTCGCAGTCGACAGGTGGCCGTTATTCACGGCCTTTTTTAAGAGCGTTTTCGGCCGGGGGAAAATCGGAATGGCCGCTGTCCGCAGGTGCCCGCTATTCAGAGGTGGCCGTTAGCACAAGTTGGACTGCATTGTCAAAAAAATTAAACATCTGTTAGATTTTG
The DNA here is from genome assembly GCA_025267735.1 of Mactra quadrangularis. Taxonomy (NCBI): domain Eukaryota; kingdom Metazoa; phylum Mollusca; class Bivalvia; order Venerida; family Mactridae; genus Mactra; species Mactra quadrangularis. The sequence goes on along the minus strand of CM046299.1, from coordinate 30,196,469 downwards.
TTAAAAACAACTATTTTATAGGAGATATTTAATTAGAAAATAATATTATAGACCAAGAGATGAAATTTAATGCTCACTACTAAGACACTACAAACACCACTAAGACACTACTACGCACTACTAAGACAGGATTTTAGTTGTTTTAATTGTATAAAATGTTATCAAATTTTGATATAAAAAACTAAATACGAAATTCTGATATGGTTTTGGAAAAAATCAACTGCTAAAAAGGATATTTAGTTATAGTTAAATGAATAGACGAAAATATGAAATCTCATATTTCACTACTAAGACACGAATTAAGTATATTATCTTGATTAAAATGTTGTTAAAAGTTTCTAGGGAATCTTAATGTTAGATTTTGTAAAAAAAAACAAGTTTACAGGAGATAGTTCAATAAGAAATAAAAGAATATAGACCAAAAGATGAAATTTAATGTTCACTACTAAGACACCACAAACACTACTAAGACACTACCAAGCACAACTAAGACAGTATTTTAGTCGTTTTAATTGTATAAAATGTTATAAAATGTTGATTTGAAACAAAATACGAAATTCTAAGATGGTTTTGAAAACAAATCAACAGCTAAAACGATATTTAATGATAGTTAAATAAATAGATGAACTGATAAAATCTCATTTTTCACTACTAAGACACGAATTAGGTATATTTTGTTGATTAAAATGTTGTTAGAAATTTAAAAGGAATGTTATTACGACTAAGACACTACAAAGCTATATTCAGTTACTACTAAGACACTACTAAACTATATTCAGCCACAACTAAGACACTACTAAGCTATAATCAGTCACTACTAAGACACTACTAAGCTATACTAAGTCACTACTAAGACACCACTAAGCTATACTAAGACACTACTAAGTTATATTAAGTCACTACTAAGACACTACTAAGCAAGACTAAGTCACTACTAAGCTATATTAAGTTACTACTAAGCTATGATAAGTCACTACTAAGACACTTCTAAGCTATACTACGTCACTTCTAAGCTATAATAAGTCACTACTAAGACGCTATTAAGCTATACTTAGTCACTACTAAGGCACAACTAAGCTATAATAAGTCACTACTAAGTCACTACTAAGCTATATTAAGTTATACTAAGACACCAATAAGCTATACTAAGTCACTACAAAGCTATATTCAGTCACTACTAAGACACTACTAAGCTATACTAAGTCACTACTAAGCTATAATAAGTCACTACTAAGACACCACTAAGCTATACTAAGACACTACTAAGTTATATTAAGTCACTACTAAGACACTACTTAGCTATATTAAGACACTACTTAGTTATAATAAGACACTACTAAGTCACTACTTAGACACTACTTAGCTATACTAAGTCACTACTAAGACACCACTAAGCTATACTAAGTCACTACTAAGACAATACTTAGATATACTAAGTCACTACTAAGCTATATTAGGTTACTACTAAGACACCACTAAGCTATACTAAGTCACTACTAAGACACCACTAAGCTATACTAGGTTACTACAAAGCTATATTCAGTCACTACTAAGACACTAAGAAATAACCAAACTATTTTATTTGATTATTCATACAGTGAAACCCGATAAAAATTCATGGAAGGAGAAGATGTAATACACGGCTAAACGTCGATTTCAAGCATTTTTGGAAATGCTAATACTTGTCTTCTTTCTCAATTCAAAAATGGCGGTGCTGGTCCGCAGTAAATGAATCGAATGGTGTTTAAAAATTATTTGAATACATATTTAATCGTGATAGTCGGCTTTTTATGTCTTATAGTTCCTCACTTTTTGTCTACAGGTGTTGATTTTGAGCATTTGGTATTTAGAAAACAGTTATATTTTATAAACTATACGTTAACATTTACATTAAAGTTAATCCTAAGATAGAATAAGCAAATCTAATTTTAATTATGTTCATTTGTGTATTACTACTTTCATAAAAAATCGGTTGGGATTGAAATCGACCAAAATCGGTCGGAAAACTTTGAATCCCAATATGAAATGTTGAAAATACTGTTTGTTAACATTGGCCGGCGAGCCGTCCAAAAAGAGCTTTAATAAAAGGTTACATACCACTAAATAAAATCCTTCTTTGTTGTATATAAAAAGTCTCATTTTCAATGTCACATTACAGTATGACCCAGGGGTGTTAGATACCCCAAACCATATATAGGCTGAAAGATCTTCCTATTCCGCACAAAATGATCAGTATTAGAAAAAAGTTACGTTACTTACATGTATAAGAAAATAAAATTCGATTGAAAGTTCCTACCATGAAAACATCCAAGTTTTTCATTCATCACAAGCCGTACAGAGTTACCTCCCCTTTTAACTACTCTTCGCAAGCAAACAAAGTAGATCCATTGATTTTTTTGCATAGTTTCATAGGAAATGCATTGCCTAAGACATAAACACTCTTCAATATAAGAAAGCTTCCCAAATGAGGACACCAGTTACTCTCAAATAATGAATATGTTGCATGTCACACTTTCTTTTTTTCGTCAAATTACTGCTTCCGGCTAACAATTAGTGGTATGTAATCTTTAAACTACATCGGTCCTTCATAATTCTATAGTAAATTAATTCCCTTAAAAATTTTAAAGGTAATAATTCCAACCAGGATTTAACACAAATTTCATACTACTAATGAGATTAAATATCAAGTAAAATAGATCAACTAAATAATTACATCTAACATATTTACACAAATTATAAGTACCTGGTTTTATCAAACTGAGCACCATTCAAAGAAAGGCCCAACATAATGGACACATATTATAATAATCATGAGAATATGAACATTCACACAACATATATGGATTGTCACAACTCAATCCATCATTATAATAATAACATATAAAATAACAAAACAAATATCTTGGGTGGGTGAGAGGGAAAAAATTTTAAACTAAAAACGTGACTTATAGGTGCTCTATACAATCGAGCAGTGCCGAATCGCGTAATATAAGAAAATTTTGGGCACGTTCCGCAAGCAAATCGCTAGATAGCGATTCGTCCTCTGGTACCTTTCTTGCACCAAAAGTATTTACCATGTGACACCAAATCGAGGGTACCAGCGGACGAATCGCTATCTAGCGATTGCCTTGCGGAACGTACCCTTTATTTTTAACGTAACAAACTGTTAACCAATCAGAAACGGGATCCTAAGAACGACCAATGAATGAGAAGGAAATGTTTTTCACCGTTGATTAATTAGTTATTTTTAGAACAGTATAAAAATAAACCAAAAGTATACTACGGTTTAAGCGATAGATGGTGTTGCAGATTCCGAATGTTGATACTAGTTTAAATTATCAGTGACCCGTTGCCTTTACTCCAATCCTGTAATTAAAAAAAAGTATTCCAATCCTATAAAATTACTAACTTTGTAACCTAAACAAATTCAGCAATTCAACGATTTGATTTGTAACTTATTTTCCACTTCCATTCGATGATCAACTAGTTTCGCTAAAAATGGCCGTTGCGACAAATTGCCCATTTCGCGTTGAAATCGTACCCGCCATTAGTATCAAGGGAGATAACGCTTACTTGCATGCTGAACTGGCATTTATCACGTTTATGGACTTCAGCTCATTATTAACGACTGAATGCTTTAAATCTGGAGAACCTAACAAAAATGACTCGGTAAACTTTGATTTATTATCTTCAATATCATTTAAACCCATTATTCCTAACTGTATTTAATAAGAATTCACCGTGTTATTAGAGTAATGTTCGGATATTTTTTTCGGATAATCCATGAACCCTATAATCTTAGCCTTGGTAATCCAAGACTGAAGAAGTTATCTTATATGAACCAGAAACAATTTCTATGTTTAATTTTTACGTCTGGAACATGTAAGTTTTAGTAGTTGTTTCACATTCACATTGAAAAAATGATCTTAACTAAGTAAATATTGAATAATTTCATTCCAAGGATTGAAAGGTCTACTTGTCCTGTCTAAAATGTTCACTTCCTCATATTTAGATGATGGGGTATTTTGAAGTTGTCTGCTTTGTGTTTATACTTACATCTAGGCAATTTTATATTTTGGCAGTGGCTAGAGTTACAGTACCGTAACTCTAGAGACTAGACCCAGGGCCTAGAGTGAACAGAAGTTCCGTAACAGTAGACAACCCTTGCAAGGGCAAGCTAGAGTTACAGAACACTTATGTGACGAGTATGTTTCCACTTTTAAATGTCAGTAAACTATTGAATATTCATTTTTACGCCAAATGGACAAATATTTCAGGTTGTGACTTATCCTACTGCCATTTAAATGCAACAGTATATGTATTTGTAATAAACTGACCGGATGTTTAATACTGCAATATGACGTTGTCGTCTTTAAAGTGTCCCATACTTAGCTTACTTGAGGGTTAAGTTATGAAGTTGAGGACATATTAGATATAATTTGGACAGAATTAAAACAAAATATTTATAAGGAAATAGACAATTAATACGCGGAAAACCCGAGCGGGGCCGAAGGCCCGCGAGGGCTTTGAGCGCTTTTAGACAACGTGTATGACATACGTTAATTCTTTAAAATTGAAAAAAACGATAAAATTAATGAAAAATATATAGTCCTATGAGTTTGAAAAACGTCTCCAGTAGATCTATATGGGGGCCGCCATTTTCATCAATTTTATTAGACGCTTAATCAAACATCTGATTATCAAGATTAAAGACGCTCTATAG